>CM042380.1:9827374-9829874 GCA_023634145.1 Thymallus thymallus | reverse complement strand
CAGGGTCAGGGTCCCAATCTGCTGGGAAGAGATTGGATGGATGTCCAATCTGCTGGGAAGAGATTTGATGACAGTGTTACAAACGGATTGGAGAGGGATGTTTAAAACAGTCATGAAGGTCTCAGACAGAGAGTTGTCCAGCACACTAAACAGGCAGATGTCTTCAAAGACCAACTTGGAAAACTAAAAGAGGCTGAGGTGTGAATTCAGGTTGATCCATCCGCTCAACCACACTGAGACTCTATGTAAAATACTGAACCAGGGAGCAACAGGCGATATAAAGATATACAACTTGTCTTTGTGTGTTTATAAAGCTGAACGAGGAGCAGGACAGTTGTCCTTCACAGAGATGTTCCTAGCACCTTGGGGGGGTTTATACAGCGTAGCAGTAAACAGCCCCTAACTTCCTACAGCGGGTACTTTACCTATGTTGTATTAGTGCTGTGTGCTGTGTACTCATAATGTTTGGATGAAACACCATTGACAAGAGTAGAACTAGGTAAATGTGGGTCTCAGACTAGGGTGTATACATGCGCACAGGGGCATGGGCACACACATGCATGCACAGATGGCCACACACACACACACACACACACACAGTGAGGAGACTGTGCTGATACCCAGAGAGAGAGAGGCTGGTGACCTTCTCACTGTCAAGCTGCCACAACCTTGTATTCTCTCTCTATGTTGATGCTCACGCTAAATGACACACACAGGTTGTGTGTGTGTGTGTGTGTGTGTGTGTGTGTGTGTGTGTGTGTGTGTGTGTGTGTGTGTGTGTGTGTGTGTGTGTGTGTGTCCGGCCACAATAACCCAGTGATATGTGAGGACGACCTTGATAGGCCACTGATAAACATGGTTCTGTTGTCACTGGTAACACCAAACAGCGTCAGCTATGTGTGTGTGTGTGTGTGTGTGTGTGTGTGTGTGTGTGAACAGCTTCAGTGCTCTGTTGACTCAAGATACCTGATACGTCTGTCCGATGGTTTGTGCGTAAGCAGAAACCAGGGTCTATGAATGTCCTACTGCAAAACATGATTATAAACTCACACACGCACACACACACACACACACACACACACAGGACAATAACTTAATAACACAACTCCCAGACCCCTCCATAGACAGGTACAGGCATAAACATGATGGTGACTTGGTTTTGCTGAAGTAAAGGGACTGTCTGGGTGTACTATATACTGTATGGTAATAGTACCACCCAGTTTTCCAGTATACTGTGGAAAGCTTTGAATCAACCCATATCTTTCATGCTACTAACACTGAGGAGTGGAACCGGCTAGGGGTGGCTTACACACACACACAGACACACACACACACACACACACACACACACACAACACACACACACACACACACACACACACACACACACACACACACACACACACACACACACACACACACACACACACACACACACACACACACACACACACATACACACACACACACACAAATGCACGTACACGCACACACACACACACACACACACACACACACTATAGTCTGCAAAATGACCTACGCTTAGCTGTCTCCCTCCACAACAAAGAGGTATGGAAAACCTCTTTCTTTCATTCTCTCACTCTCTCTTTCATTCTCTCACTCTCTATCTCTTTCACTAGACAGCTGCCCTGGGGAATTGCTTATTCTACCTGGATTATTTTGGAGAGGCTTCAATTAAAGAACCCCCTCTGTGTTCTGTTAGCCAGGTAACTCTTTATCCACTTTATAGCAGAGGGTGTAAAGCCATAACACATAACACATAACGCGTTTTTCTAGCAGTAGACTATGATAAAAAATGCCAAAAGCTGTACTGAAGTCTAACAAAACAGCTCCGACAATCTTATCATCAATTTCTCTCCAATCATCAGTAATTTGTGTAAGTGCAGTGTATGTTGAATGTCCTTCCCTATAACTGTGCTGAAAGACTGTTGTCAATTTGTTTAATGTAAAACAGCATTGTATCTGGTCAAACACAATTTTTTCCAAAAGGGACCTGGAGAAGGATGATCATGTTTCTGTTACTATTACAGTTTTTTACAATCACTTTGTTACTATTTTCAGAACCTTGATGTCATTTTTCACAACTCTAGACACAAAACTCACAACCAATGATCAAAATGCACATTTTTCAAAACTCTAACCCTTTTCTCAATTGCTTGGATACAATAAACATAAAACTTAGATCATTTGTTCATTCAACAAAAATCACCTGTTCAATATGACACAACTTAACATCAAAGTACTACTATTTCAAAAGGCAATTCACACATTACATTTCAAATGAGTGTCTATTCATTTCCTTACAATGATCTAACTATCAATTGATACAACTGCTCAAAATGATAAGTAACTGTTGCATTACTCTTAATGCATAGTTGTATGGAAACAGTCAAACAATCTTCCATGTTTACAGTAAATCATGAAAGTTTCAAGATAACGAGATTCATTGTCACCAATTAGCGTGGAGCATGAACCAATT
>CM042380.1:9797374-9819874 GCA_023634145.1 Thymallus thymallus | reverse complement strand
CCTCAGTCTACCAGTCAGTCACTATCCTCCTCAGTCTACCAGTCAGTCAGACCACTGTAGTTTTACTGGAGGAGCTAAATGATTATGTAACATAAGTGTTGTTTGACAAGGGAGAAAATAGCCAGAGAGGTTTTATGTTTTTTTTAATGTTAGAGAATGTAAGAGGTAAATGATGCAAAGCTATCCCGACTATCGTACCGCATCTGAGTGTGTGTGTGCGTGTGTGTGTTTCGGCCATTTCACTGCAAGTGCAGAAAAGGAAAATTCCTCTTTCAGACAGTTTGGTATTCCAGGTAATTTACTGTACTTACTTCAGTTAACCTACTGATCCAGGAACTGATCCAGGACCTGATTTTTTAGACTTCCCCTTTAATGCTACTGATGTAATTGCTGCTGGTCTGTAGCACAGTATAACTGTAGACCTATGTGACAAAGTATTATGACTCCTGTACTCTGAGTTTACAGTATGTGTTCACTCTCTCTCCTCCTTCCTCCGACCTCCACCTCCCCCATCCCCCCTCTCCCCATCTTTCTCTCCTGCCTCCTCCCCTCTCTCCCCCCACCCTTCTCTACCCCCTCTCTCTCCCCTCCTTCTCCACCCTGTCTCCCCCTCCAGGCCAGGAGAGTTTCAACTCCCGCTCCCTGGCCCTCCAAGTGCAAAAGAAAATCCTATCCAAGATGGCGACCATGGCGGTGGCCAACCTCCTGACGGACGACGTCAGCAGTGAGATCCTTGACGAGCTGTACAAGGCCAGCCGGGAGTTCACCAAGAGCAAGAAGGAGGCTCACAAGATCGTCAAAGACGTCATCAAGATCGCCCTGAAGATCGGCATCCTGTACCGCAACCACCAGTTCAGCCAAGAAGAACTGGACACGGTCGAACGCTTCAAGAAGAAGATGAATCAGGCGGCCATGACGGTGGTGAGCTTCTACGAGGTGGACTACACGTTCGACCACCGCATTCTGTCAGAGTTGCTGCTGGAATGCCGGGACCTTCTGCATGCGCTGGTGGAGCAGCACCTGACCCCGCGGTCGCACACTCGCATCGACCACGTGTTCAACCACTTCGCACACGGGGAGTTCCTGGCCGAGCTGTACGGAGAGGGAGAGGAGTACAGACTGTACCTGAGAAAGATCTGCAACGGGATCAACAAACTACTGGACGAGGGAACACTTTAACCTCTGACCCCTGATCTCTCACCTCTCACCTTTAACCTGACATTTGACCATGCTCCTCCCTTCCTATTACTCAGTCTCCATCGTTGCGCCTCAATAATCCAGCCTTTCTCCAGAAGTGTGTACTTGTTCACTTCCCTTCATGAATTTTAAAGTAAATTATTGGTATATGGAACCTCCTTGTAGCCCATGAATATACTAATCCAATGTGTTTACATTTGTGGGACGTATTGAACAAGTACAAACTTCAGGAAGAAGGAGAGATTAATGGGACGCACCCCTTCTCTTCCTATGGTCTCTCCACGAATCCGCTCCTGATCAGTTCTGTTCAACTTTAACCTTCTTTTTCTCTCCTCCTCCCACTTCCTCCTCTCTCTTCTCTCCTCCTCTCCCACTTCCTCCTCTCTCTTCTCTCCTCCTCTCCCACTTCCTCCTCTCCTTGTTTCACTCCTTATTCTCCTGCTCTCCTTCTCTCCTCATCTTCCTCTTCCGCCTCTTTTTTTTCTATTGGGCTCCCTCACCGTCCCCAAAGTTGGTAAGAGTGTGGTGCTAGCAAATCCAAGGTAATTGGTTCACTTCCCACAAAGATCATGCACACATATTAAAAACATACTGTATTCACTCACTGACACTGCGCCTGCTAAGTGATAGATATTATATCCTAATAAAGTCCAGGAAGTCACTACAAGAAAGTGTGAAAGGGGGCGGGTGGATCACCAGCGTAGCGTCTGATAGGCTATGACTGCGACTGGTCGTTCACATAACAACGCAGCCTACATAAAGCAACAAGACCCATGAGACACCAGCGAATCAGAGAGTTTTTTCCCTCTTTGGCATTCAAGAAATCCAAAATCAAATTACGTGGTAGCAACATTTGACATACTTTATTCCCTAGTGTTCGTACGTATAGCTTTACTGCTCTGGATCAAGGCCAAAAAGTATGATGATGTTTTGTAAATACACTGTTTGTTCTCTCTCCTTTTGTCATCATTACTGTGTGTGGGTGTCATGATGTCTTATATCAGGACCTGTAGTTTTTCCTGACCACGTGACCTTTATTACCAGGGAAAACTCCTGACCCTATAGTTCTATATGCTGTGTGCATCGTTAACCAATCACAGCCAACCGTCACCATTTCCTGCCAAATATATAAATGACTAAGGCTGGGATTCAATCCTCCACGCGCTATAACAATCTTTTAAAGGTTGAGCCGACATGCACAGTGTTTACCATGAATACGATCTCCTGGAATGTTGGAACAAATGCCTTTAAAAGCTACATTTTTGGTTGTATAGTGACCTGCGGTGTAACACTCCACGGATTGAATCCAGGCCTAAATTAATCTTGCAGCTCTGACTGTCAAGGCCTTGATGATAACTATGTCCCTTTGGTGTTCTCTGCATTCTCTCTACTGAGCAGTGTTTTGTGTGTGTGTGCGTGTGTGTATGTGTACATGTTTTACTATACTTGTGAGTACAAGAATAGTAAACCAACTAAAAGTCAGGGAAGTGAGGAACTTTTGCAGGTCCTTACTTGCAAAAAGGCTTTTTAGGTTTAGGGATTAGGTTATAAATTAGGGTTAGAATTAGGGTTAGGGGTTAGGTTTAGGGTTAAGGTTAGGAGTTATGGTTAGGGGTTAAGGTTAGGGTTAAGGTAAGGGTTAGGGTAAGGATTAGGGTTAGGTTTAGGGAAAATAGGATTATGAATTGGAATCAATTATTGGTCCCAAAAAAGTCCTCACAAGTATAGTAAGATGTACAGTATTTGTGTGTGTGTGTGTGTATGTGTGTGTTTGCATGTGTGCGCGCATCATGAGTCTGGATCCTCTTTGCCAGGGTGTAACACGTTTATCTTTTATTAAAGATTCCTTATAAATCAGTACTTGAGGTTTGATGCTTTGTTCAGTTGCACTTTATGACCTGTTATGTATCTCCCATCCTACTCCCCTCCTCCTTTCCTCTCCCCCCTCCTGCTCCTCTCCTCCCATCCTCTCCTCCTCTCCACTCCTTTCCCATCTTCTCCCATCCTCTTATACCCCTTCTCCCCTCCTCCCATCCTCCTCCCCTCCTCCTCCCCTCCTCCTCCTCCTCCTACTCTTCCTCCTTCCCTCCTTCTCCCATCGTCCCAGGTTACCCACATTAAATACACTCTCATATAGTAGGTCTAGGTCATATCTTTAGTCTGAAACACCACAGAGACAGGAGCAAGAACACTTATCCTCCTGTAGATCTTTAGCCTGAAACACCACAGAGACAGGAGCAAGAACACTTATCCCCCTGTAGATCTTTAGTCTGAAACACCACAGAGACAGGAGCAAGAACACTTATCCTCCTGTAGATCTTTAGCCTGAAACACCACAGAGACAGGAGCAAGAACACTTATCCCCCTGTAGATCTTTAGCCTGAAACACCACAGAGACAGGAGCAAGAACACTTATCCCCCTGTAGATCTTTAGCCTGAAACACCACAGAGACAGGAGCAAGAACACTTATCCCCCTGTAGATCTTCAGTCTGAAACACCACAGAGACAGGAGCAAGAACACTTATCCCCCTGTAGATCTTCAGTCTGAAACACCACAGAGACAGGAGCAAGAACACTTATCCTCCTGTAGATCTTTAGTCTGAAACACCACAGAGACAGGAGCAAGGACACTTATCCTCCTGTAGATCTTTAGTCTGAAACACCACAGAGACAGGAGCAAGAACACTTATCCTCCTGTAGATCTTTAGTCTGAAACACCACAGAGACAGGAGCAAGAACACTTATCCTCCTGTAGATTAAACCTCTGGTAGATATGTGTGTTACAGTGTTTCTGTTCTCTGTCATAAATACACACATAGAACAGACAGACCACCCACCTGTAGATATATATGCAGGCATGCACGCACACACACATTACACACACACACACACAACTACACACACACACACACACAATATCACTATACAGACACACATTGTATTCCAAGCAGGGGCATCAAAGGCTAAAGCGCTCTGATTGTTTATAACATCTTCATATCATTGGTATGACACTGTTATGACAGTGTTATGTAGTCCTTATGACAAGAGAGCTCAATTTAAGTTACTATCACCCTTCTCTCTCCTCTCTTCACTCCTCTTTTCCCCTCCTATCCATCGCCCCCTAAAAGGCACACTATTCCCTATATATCTTTGACAAGAGCCCAATATCAGAGGATACTTGCACCCTCTAGTGGCAGGAAAGTGGAACAACATAACTTGCTCTACAGACATTGCCTATATAGAGTACTACTTTTGACCAGGGCCTATAGTGCACTGTATAGGGAATAGGGTGCCATTTGTACTATAGAATAATGTACTCTACTGCTATATAGCTGCTGTGTTTAAATGTTCTGTGGATCTCTGTGTTCAGAGTAAATGAAAAGAGCCTCTTTCACCATATTGCCCCCCCCCTCTTTAATATGATTCATGTATCATCAAGTGCTTTATGACACACATCAACTCCATCAACCCAGACACCCTAGACCATCTCCAATTTGTATACTGCCGCAGATCCATAGACGACGCAGATCCATAGACGACGCAATCTCAATTGCGCTCCACACTGCCCTCACCCACCTAGATAAGAGGAATACTTATGTGAGAATGCTATTAATTGACTACAGCTCAGCATTGAACACCATTGTGCCCTCAAAGCTTGTCACCAAGCTTAGGAACCTGGGACTGAACACCTCCCTCTGCAACTGGATCCTGGACTTCCTGACGGGCCGACCCCAGGTGGTGAGGGTAGGCAACATCACCACCGCCACGCTAACCCTCAACCCGGGAGCCCCTCAGGAGTGTGTGCTTAGTCCCTTCCTGTACTCCTTGTTTATCCAGGACTGCATGGCCACGCACAACTACAACATCATCATCACATTTCCTGAAGACACGATGGTGGTAGGCCTGATCACCGGCGACGATGAGACAGGCGACAGAGAGGATGTCAGTTACCTGGCAGTGTGGGGCTGTAACAACAACCTCTCCCACAACGTCAGTAAGACCAGAGAGCTGATTGAGGACTACAGAAAATGGGCAGGCTACTACAACCCCATACACATCAACGGGGCTGCAGTGGAGCGGTTCGAGATCTTCAAGTTCCTTGGTGTCCAAATCACTAAGAACTTAAAATGGTTCACACACGCTACAGGAGGTTGAAAAGGTTTGGCAAATCCTCAAAAGGTCTACAGCTGCACCATTGAGAGCATCTTGACTGGCAGCATCATGGCTTGGTATGGCAATAGCACCGCCCTCGATCGCATGGTGCTACAGACCAGTACATCACTGGGGCCGAACTCCCTACCATCCAGGACCTCTATATCAGGCGGTGTGAAAGGAAGGCCCGGAAAATCATTAAAGACTCCAACCACCCAAGACTGTTCTCTCTGCTTCCGCACGGCAAGGGCTACCGGTGCATCAAGACTGACACCAACAGGCTCCTGAACAGCTTCTACCCCCATGCCATAAGACTGCTAAATAGCTAACAAAATAGCTACACGGACTGTCTGAGTTGACCTTTGTATTTTATTCGTATTTTGCATTGTCTCTACGCACACTGATACTCCAACACACATACACACACTCACTTCATCATTTGCTCACACACACATATAATATGCACATAGTGTACATTTATACTGACTCTACACACACCCACTCATATACAACACCGGAGGCTGGTGAGGGGAGGACTGCTCATAATAATGTCTGGAATGGAGTTTATGGAATTCCATTGATTCTGTTCCAGCAATTACTATGAGCACATCCTCTCCAATTAAGGTGCCACCGTCCGCCTGTGACATACAATCATCATATACGCTGCTTCTACTCTGTTTATCATATATCCTGATGCCTAGTCACCTTACCCCTATACATACAGTATCTACCTCTATCACTCCAGTATCCCTGCACATTGTAAATATGCTACTGGAACTGACCCTGTATATAGTATGCTACTGGAACTGACCCTGTATATAGTATGCTACTGGAACTGACCCTGTATATAGTATGCTACTGGAACTGACCCTGTATATAGTATGCTACTGGAACTGACCCTGTATATAGTATGCTTACTTACCTTCTCATGTTTTTCTTATTTGTATCTTGTGTGTTTTTTATTCTACATTGTTATTGGTTACTGCTTTGTTGGGGTTAGCGATGCAAGAAAGGCATTTCACTGTAGTTGTGCACGTGACATTAAAACTTGAAAACTTGTTCAGAATGTGTCAATACATTAGGTTTACATACTGTATAATAAGGCTAAATGAAGACAACATGGAAACCATAGGAGGACATTTAGCAGAAATGATACAACGTTAATTTCCTCTTTGTTGGTATGCTATAATTAATTAAAACTGTAAGTAACTTACTCATGCACTTGCAGACAAACCGAGGCATGTACGCACACATATGCTTGCACACGTATATACATACAGTATACACACACAAACAGACATACCCACATACACACACCCACACAATGTTGCCAGTCTGACATGGACACATACAAATGTTAACAGTATTTCAATGTTGGATATGAAACAGTCAGTCAGTGATATCTACAGGAGTGATGATCAGTGGGGCTGAGTTTTGACCACCAGCATTATTACCAGTGCAGAAGAATGGATAGAGTTTCTTAGTGAAGGTGCAGCCAGTGAAAGAGTAGATACGAGACCTGGCCTCCACATTGTAGAATGAGACCTGACCCTTCACAAACACCCCCACCTTCTGGGGCTTCTCTCTCAGGGAGAGGAAGACAGAGGGACCAGTGCGAGCCTTGTACTCTCCATTCATCAGCCACACAGTCCAGTATCCATTAATAGGGGTCACTGTAATCGTCCCCTTCCTGTTGATGGACTCTCTGACCACTCCTAAAGACCACCTTGTCTTCCCCATCACCTGAACCTCATGGTAGAATCTCCCTGAGGAGAAACCCTCCTTTCCCAGGACAAAGACACAAGTATCAAACCTCTCTGGGTTATCAGGGAGATCCTGTTTTATGTTTCCACATCTCACTTGTTTCCTGTCTTCAGACAGGATGAGCCAGGGCCTTGCTGTATCAGGGTCTAGAGTCACATTCAGTGTGGAGAGAAACGTACACTTTATTAGAATGATAAAAATAAACATATCAATATGGAGGACTGCATTTTACTGCTCAGTACATTACTGTAGAACACATGTAGCCTATACTGTAGGTTGCTATCGACAACCAATAGATATGAATATGTGACTTGTTACATATTGATATGTGAAGTCATTAATATTCATAATAAACTCTAGGTGGGTGGACTGGAGAGTATTACACACTGACCTGCATGTTTTCAAGTTCTACAATAAAAGAGAGAGTTTGTCAGATTTGGGGGATACCAGAAACTTAGCTAATATAATGTTACAGTAGTGTATACTGTATGGTGCCCTTGGAACATGATGACAAATCTCCCTCTCTTAATCTCTAAACTTTATTGATAAGGTGAGAGATTTTTTTTATGCAAGTTCAGAACCAGAAACATATCCAAAGTGACATGGTGTAAAAATATATCGCTCTTCCATAATACAGTTTACCTGCATACAACAGTATGAAGTCATCAAATCTATTTTAAATACAATTCAGTCATTCATTTAACTCCCTTTCATGTTTACAAAATCTGTGGCTAAATTAAACAAATACAACAAGTAATAATTCCTGTTAATTAAAGTGGGAACATTTTCTAATAAAATTATGAAACAAAATATAATTCTTGGTGTGAACATTTCGTTTGCAGTGAATAAAAAATTATTCCAATACAGTGATATTTAAAAAAAATATTTATGACTAATCTTTGTGCTATTGGCATATTTGCACAATGCAAATCGTAAGCCCTTAGAAAAGGTCTTCCCAACCCTGTTCCTGGAGCGCTACCCAACCCTGTTCCTGGAGCGCTACCCAACCCTGTTCCTGGAGCACTACCCAACCCTGTTCCTGGAGCGCTACCAAACCCTGTTCCTGGAGCGCTACCGTCCTGTTGGTTTTCACTCCAACACTAGTCCAGTTCACCTGATTGTAATAATTAGCTGGTTGATAAGTTGAATGATGCTAGTTACAGCTAAGATTGGATCGGAAACCTACAGGAGGGTAGCTCTGCAGGAACAGGGTTGGAGAGTCCTTCCTTAGAATATACATGTATGTATTGTATATTGACCATAAGGTCATGTATAGCTCCTACTTACCCAGCTGATCAGTGAGTATCTCTACAGAAAAACAGATTCATTAAAGTCAATTAAAGCATTCTTAACAGTAAATAATTAATTAAATTCATTGTGTTTCAGGGGGATGGGGCATAGCGGAAACAATGTGATGAAGCATTCATGTAAAATCTGTAAGGATTTTAAATCCATGAAACAAGCTGTTGTACTGCTGTCCAGTTCTGTAACATATTCATGTAATAGGAATTGTTTGTCTCCAACTGTTGTTTGGTATTCCAATAAAATTGGGAGTAAAATAATTTACACATTGATGCATAGGACTGTTGGAGACAACTTACTCAGTTTATGAGTGTTTTAATCTTGATTAATCTCTGCAAACATAAAAAGAGAACAGTTAGAGATTACATCCTTAAAGAACACATCTCACATCCATGGAGAATACAATTATTAAAATATGAACATATGACACATTGATGCATGGAGGGCCGAGTGTCTGCTGATTTTTGGTTTTGCCTTTCAATTAAGAACAAGACAACCAGGTGAGGGGAGTGCCTTACTAATTAGTGACCTTAATTCATAAATCAAGTACAAGGGAGGAGTGAAAACCCTCAGACACTCGGCCCTCCATGGAATGAGTTTGACACATGTGCATAAGACTGTTCTACACTACTTATTCAACTCATCTTTAACTGCAGACATATTAAAGAGATAGGCATTAGAAAACATCCTTAACACAAGAATCTCAGTGTTTTCTCTAACAAAACTCCATTTATGGAGGAGAAAACTGCATGTTTGACAGAAAGACCCTACTTACTTAGCTCTTGACTGTGTTTAGCTTTGGATAATGCAGACATGACAATAGATCATAGTTAGAGGACCACAAAAGGACCTACTCAAGATGTTTTTTGTCCTTTCCATGAAGGAAATGTGGTTCAGGTAAAACATGCACTGTCATTTAAAGAAACCTTATATTAAAGAATCTAGTATCTTTGTGGAGAAAGTTGCTTATAAAATAGAAATGTGTTTGCACTATAAATAGAACATTTCATTGTTTATATAAAACTTTAAATCCTCCTGTACAGTATCTGACCAATGTCTGCTTTTTACTTCTAAAGGTCAAATAGGGGGTGTTTATATCTGTCCTGTTTCACTTATGTACCAGTGGTTAACCTGTAAGAGTGTGAGGTGTGAAGTGGAAGTGTGTTTTTTGTATATCCCAACTCCCCCTCAGATACCCTCAGAGAGTGGGGTCATGTCCAGGGATCAGGCATTTTTCACTGCTGCAGCACTGGAGCAATTAGGATTAGTGCCTTGCTCAAGGGCAGATCAACTTTTTTTTTTTTTGTTATTATCGAACTAGCAACATTTCTCTTCTAGCACCCAACTCCTTGTGTATGCCACTCTGTAAACGGCACTGTAAAACATTTACATTCAGTCAAATAAACCCTTAAATCAGTTTTATTTTACTGTAGTCATTGCACGAACCATTCAACCACCAGATGCTGAAAGCTAATATGGCCACATCTGGTGGTTCAATGCCCAGAGAGACAATCAACAACACAAATCAACTGAGATCAGTGACATGCTTACCAATGCTACAAAAATAATAGTATTAAAGGGACATTTCACTCAAAGAAAATCCAGCAATATAACCTCAATGCCAAATGAATGGAAAAGATGATCACCATCTAATTTCCTGGTTTTCCTGGTTGAATGTTGTGCTTATCTTTTCCATTAATTTGGGATGGAGGCATATAGCTGGATCTACAAAACCTACATGGTTTCAACCTTTACATTAGAATACTATAGAGTTCTAAAAATGTTGTCAAACTTGTATCCAACTGTCCTATTTATGTGTGTTACTCAGCCTTTGTAATATTAAGGCATATAAAACAATAATAGGGTGTTGTGTTACTCACTAGGGATGTGAAACTCTGTCTCCATCTTAATCTGTTCATGGAGCTGCCTCTGTCTGAGTCTGCAGGTAAAGCGGTTGGTGTCAGTCTCCTTTACAGTGGTATTTAGTTTGACTATGTAGAATCCCTCATAGTCCCTGTCTGTCTCTAAAGGTCCAGCAGACATAGTGACCCCTTTACTGTCCAGCCACTCCAACTCAGGCTCAGGGAACCAGCCTTTAGATTCACAGAACAGACCCATCCATCCTTCTTTCTGTCACTCAATGAAAACCTCTGGCTGGGATCCTACAGCTACAGACACAAAGAGAGACTGGAGAAGTACTGCTGAGATTAGGAGGAACATCAACCCCTTTGATGTGGTTTGTTGTATTTATGGGGAAAGAAATGTACCTCTTATGTAGACTTGAATTGTGGCATCATCATAATGGATCTTAGACTGAACAAAATATTTGTAATGTCCATTGTCAGTAACTTGTACCCTGGTCAGTTTCAAAGAGGTGTTGCCCTTCTTCACTTCCTCTTTAAACAACAATGTCCTTCCCCTGTAGGAGTGGATCTGATCTTGGTATTTGTCTCTGCCATCTTGGTAGAGATGGACGCGAATGCTTGACTGAGGGTCTGGGAGGTTGACTCTGAACCAATAAACTGTCATGTCCTCAGCGCTGATATTGGGTTTGATGTAACAGGGCAGAATGATGTCATCACCAACCACAGCAACAATGTTACGAGTCGGACCAAGAACCTCAAACCTTTCTGGAGAGAGAATCAACCTTTCAGATTGTACAAGCCTCACTAAATACAGGTCATACACTTGCGCTGATGTGTCACAACAACTATCAAGTAGATAATCATATACACGTGATGGTCAGGATTATGTACTCTATCACACACACACACACACACACACACACACACACACACACACACACACACACACACACACACACACACACACACACCACACACACACACACACACACACACACACACACACACACACACACACACACACAAAGACAGAATGTGAGGGTACTGTACCAGAGTCTGCTCTGTGCAGGAGAGGCAGCAGAGTCACACACCAACATCCTGTCCCAGTCATCATGATGACCGCTTTACCCTGAGATCAAAGACAGACAGATTCTCATGTCAAACTTTATGACAATATAGTTAAAGTATGTCATATTGTGGCACAGACTGGGCTGAAGTGAGAGAGTAACATTTGAAAGTTCAGGTTGTATTGGGATAATTTATCATTGTAAACTTAAAGGGAGAAAGGAACAAAGATCAACTGAAACTCTACTCTGCCTGATACTCAAGTTCTTAACTTTCACTTTGCAAGCAGAACACAACTGAGAAGGACCTAGTTTCAAGACTGACTTTGAGGAAAGGCAGGAAGAATGAGGAATACAATAACGTGGCTCCACTGAGGGTGTAAACTTTTCTTTTGTCTTCTAAAGTGAAAGTGAAACTCCTGTTCTACCCTGATCTATCCCACTGACTTCAAGTTGACACTAGAGGGCAGTAGACACATATTTATCAAAGGGACATGGCAGATGGGTTGTGGTGCTGTAGAGGGGAAAGTACATATTCAAATTCAGAAAAAGACATCATTTAAAATCCTTTTCAGATCATACTTACAAGAATTTATGATGTGGTTCAGACTATTATCAAGTGGTGCCTACTGGTACTTACATTTATAGAAAATCACTCATTATATTTCTATGTATATCCTGATGAGACCTGAAAAAAATAGTTTTTTGTAATAAATGTTTTTACATAACATAAGTGCTTTTGTGAAGAAGAAAAAAACAACTTACCAAGAAATGTATTTAAACAAATATTTTTACTGTATGTTTTATTGTAAGTGCAACATTGTCCTCATTAGGACATACATGTAACACATGTACATTACATTACGGTTTGCAACTGCACATGTGGACAAAGATCATACTTTTTGGAGAAATGTCCTCTTGTCTGATGAAACAAAAATAGAATTAACTATTTGGCCATAATGACCATCGTTATGTTTGGAGGAAAAAGGGGGACACTTGCAAGCCGAAGAACACCATCCCAACCATGAAGCATGGGGGTTTCAGCATCATGTTGTGGGGGTGCTTTGCTGCAGGAGGGACTGGGCACTTCACAAAATAGATTGCATCATGAGGAAGGAAAATTATGTGGATATATTGAAGCAACATCTCAAGACATCAGTCAGGAAGTTAAAGCTTGGTCGCAAATGGGTCTTCCAAATGGACAATGACCCCAAGCATACTTCCAAAGTTTTGGCAAAATTGGCTTAAGGACAACAAAGTCAAGGTATTGGAGTGGCCATCACAAAGCCCTGACCTCAATCCTATAGAAAATGTGTGGGCAGAACTGAAAAAGTGTGTGCGAGCAAGGAGGCCTACAAACCTGACTCAGTTACACCAGTTCTGTCAGGAGGAATGGGCCAAATTTCACCCAACTTATTGTGGGAAGCTTGTGGAAGGCTACCCGAAATGTTTGACCTAAGTTAAACAATTTAAAGGCAAAGCTACCAAATACTAATTGAGTGTATGCCAACTTCTGACCCACTGGGAATGTGATGAAAGAAATAAAAGCTGAAATAAATCATTCTCTCTACTATTATTCTGACATTTCACATTCTTAAAATAAAGTGGTGATCCTAACTGACCCAAGACAGGGAATTCTTAGTAGGATTAAATGTCAGGAATTGTGAAAACTGAGTTTAAATGTATTTGGCTAAGGTGTATGTAAACCTCCGACTTCAACTGTATTACATATCCTAATACTTACAATTAGATGAACGCAGATCACCATGAGACAGGTTTGATGGTTTCAAGATCGGCAGGAAACAGGAAGGAAGTTGTGTACCTTCTGCAAGGCAGGGCTATGATAAACCAGTATAGTATAGTTAACCATACAAATACTCCTTATTTATCTATATCAACTTGCAATATTTTAATCAAAACATTTTTCCCCGGGGATCAATAAAGTATCTATCTATCTATCTATCTATCTATCTATCTATCTATCTATCTATCTATCTATCTATCTATCTATCTATCTATCTATCTATCTATCTATCTATCTATCTATCTATCTATCTATCTATCTATCTATCTATCTATCTATCTATCTATCTATCTATCTATCTATCTATCTATCTATCTATCTATCTATCTATCTATCTATCTATCTATCTACCACCATGCTACGTTAGTACGCAGCATGATTCAGGGAGAATAGAACGATTTGAGGTAGGACTACCCGTATGTGAAACTTCTCAAGATTGATTATGCTTTAAAATGCCAGGATGTCATGCTCTCTTGGTTTTAAGTACAGTAGTATGAACCCACAGTATACATACAGTAGTATGAACACACTGTATACATACAGTAGTATGGACCCACAGTATACATACATACAGTAGTATGAACCCACAGCACACATACAGCATGCAGACTTTCGCTGAGTGACTCATGCTCCATACCTCATCCATACTGAATGTCCCATAATGAACAGTGTCAACCACATTCTATATGGACTGCTGGCTTGGACTACAGGAGAACCAGGGCCTTAAAGCACACTAGAGGGGAGTAGACACACACTGATCACAGGGACATGGTAGCTACGCTTTGATACGTATGGTGCTGTAGAGAGGAAGAGCATCATCATGTTGGGAACCAGTCTTCGTCTACCATCTCTTCTCATCTCCATCCTGTTCCTCATCACCCTCCTTCTCCTCATCAAACCGCCTGCTCGTCATCCCCCCTCCTGCTCCTCATCTCCCACCTGCTCCTCATCTTACCTCCTGCTCCTCATCTCCCTCCTGCTCCTCATCTTAACTCCTGCTCCTCATCTTACCTCCTGCTCCTCATCTCCCTCCTGCTCCTCATCTTAACTCCTGCTCCTCATCTCCCTCCTGCTCCTCATCACCCTCCTGCTCCTCATCTTACTCCTGCTCCTCAGGAGTAAGATGAGTGTGTGTGTGTGTTCTGTTCCTCAATGGACAAATGCTAACACACTCTGCTCAGTATGTTCACTCTGCTCAAAGCTTTAGCAAAAAGTCAAACAGTGGGCAGACGGAGGGGACCCAGGACAGAGCCAATGAGCTGAACCAATTTTTTAACAGGTTCGATACTGGCCTTGTCCACCTCCCCTCCAGCTCCCCAGACCACACACCCTCACGGCTGTCCCACCCCCACTTTGCTCACAACACCTCTGTTGAGACAATCAGCGACCCCACCTCCACCGCTGCTCCCTCTGGACTGATCCTCAACACCCCCCTTCCCCCCACCTCCCCACCTGGGTTGGCTTTCACCACCAACCAAGTGAAGAGAGAGCTGGAGAGACTACACCAGTGGAAAGCGGCGGGCCCTGATGCCATCAGCCCAAGGGTGCTTAGGGTCTGTGCTGACCAACTGTGTGGAATACTCCAGTGTCACTTCAACCTTAGCCTGAGCCTAGAAAGGGTCCCTGTGCTGTGGAAAACATCCTGCCTCGTCCCAGTGCCCAAGAAGGCACACCCCACTGTCCTGAATGACTTCAGACCTGTAGCGCTAACATCCCACATCATGAAGACCCTGGAAAGGTTAGTCCTCGCTCACCTCAGACCCCTGGTGTGTACATCACTGGACCCCCTGCAGTTTGCATACCAGCGCAACATCGGGGTGGATGATGCAATCATCTACCTTCTGCAGAGGGCCTACTCTCACCTGGACAACGCAGGTTATGTTTTATCACTTCTCCAGTGCCTTCAACACCATTCAGCCCCTGCTACTGGGTGAGAAGATGAAGAGAATGAAAGTGGAAGCACCCTTAGTCTCCTGGGTCACGGACTACCTGACCGGTAGGCCACAATTTGTGCAACTACAGAGCTGTGTGTCAGAACGGGCAGTGAGCAACACAGGGGCCACCCAGGGAACGGTCCTGTCCCCCTTCCTGTTCACCCTCTACACCTCAGACTTCAGATATAACTCTGAAACATGCCACCTACAGAAGTTCTCGGATGACTCCGCAATTGTAGGGTGCATCAGGGGTGGGCACAAGGGGGAGTACAGGAGCACAATCAGTGACTTTGTGTTGTGTTGTGT
The DNA here is from genome assembly GCA_023634145.1 of Thymallus thymallus. Lineage (NCBI taxonomy): Eukaryota > Metazoa > Chordata > Actinopteri > Salmoniformes > Salmonidae > Thymallus > Thymallus thymallus. Next base: position 9,804,485 of record CM042380.1, on the reverse strand, counting down.
GAGCAGAACCACCTTCAGCTCAACATCAGCAAAACAAAGGAGATGGTGGTGGACTTCAGGAGAACCAAGGCACAACTGACTGCAGTCCCTATACAAGGGATGGATGTGGAAATGGTTGGGTCATACAAGTTCCTGGGAGTCCATATGGACAACAGGCTGGAATGGGCTGGTAACACTGGGGCCCTTTACAAAAAGGGCCAGAGCCGACTCTACTTTCTGAGGAGGCTCAGGTCCTTCAACGTGTGCAGTAAACTACTGCATACCTTCTACCAGTCTGTCTTTTTTGCAGTGGTGTGCTGGAGAGCCAACATAAAAGCCAGTGATGCTTCTTGGGTAAATAAGATGATCAGGAAGGCTAGCTCTGTCCTGGGGATGAGCCTTGACACTCTAGAGGAGGTGGCGGAGAGACGGATCCTGGCCAAACTGCTGGCCATCATGGACAACGTCACCCATCCTCTGCATGCCATGGTTATGACGCAGAGGAGCACCTTCAGTTACAGACTGATCCCACCACGGTGTGCCAGAGAGCGCTACAGGAGGTCCTTCCTGCCGGCGGCTATTAGACTATTTAATGCCTCACCGGGGTGCAGTGCCGTCGACAACACAGACCTGCAACTGTTGGGGTGTTAGGACCTAGTTTAACAATTGTGCATCCATCCGTGAGTAACTCTGGTCCGTAATCACTCATTCACTCAGGACTTATTTATTCATTCAGGTCTGTATATACATACACATGTACAGTTGTTATATCATATCACGTGCAATATTGCAAGTAATTCTTGGACTTAACTTACGTAGTCATTCACTCAGGAATGCATATTAGTATCCTGTCATTTGTATATTTTTTTCATTGCTTTTAGTATATCGAATGTGCAATAAGTGCAGTTATCTGTAATAAAAACCCTGGGCACTAAGGACTGTATTTGAAGGGAATTACTATTATTACCCCAAATTATATCATACACACATTTAGCTATTTAAGTAACTCTTCCTGTCATTTACCTGTACAGTTAATGTAACCATACAAATATTCACTTACCTGTAAATGTAACTGTATATTTACCTGTACAGTTAATTTAACCATGCAAAATATTAACTTACCTGTTCATTTATGTCTATTAAGTAAACTATTATTACCCTCATATCATACGCATTTTTAGCTATTGAAGTATTTCTCTGTATAGTATAGTTAACCATCCACCAATGTATAGTGTACATATTCAGCCAACCACCCATACTATGCAATGTCTTTTTATAGCTTTTTTGCACTCCAGACTTCTTGTATTTCTATACTTTTTCATACTGCCACTCTATGTATCATGTATCCTGTATCTGTCTTTTGTGTATTTTTCGTTCAGGCATTTTGCACCTGCCCTATGTTTTGTTGTAGCTGCTTGACAAAGAAATTTCCCCTCGGGGATCAATAAAGTATCTATCTATCTATCTATCTATCTATCTATCTATCTATCTATCTATCTATCTATCTATCTATCTATCTATCTATCTATCTAAGAGAGCTCTGTCCAATCAGCAGACATAATGTATATTAATCTGAAGAATAATGCTCATAAAGCAAGAGATTAGCTGGGGCTGGGGACATGGAAAACATCTGAAACACAACGCTGCTCTGGGCACAACCATGTTGACTCCTTGTGTATGTATGGATGTATCTTATTCCAATGGGGGCAAAATGGGACGGCCCACAGTAGAGATCCATTATAACAAGCTAAGGCATACAATACAGGACACACGATCAGGGGCGGATACTCGTTTCGCTCTCCTCCCCCGTTTGGTCCGGCAGAGAGAGTGAAAGAGAGAGAGAAAGAGAGAAATACCGTTTCAGGTAGCTACCATCGGCATACGGCAGGTGAGTTCGTCAGCGCTCGCACGGAGCTTAGAGACTACGAGCCTGGCAGCTTAACTATCTCGTGTTAATTATAGCAAGTGTCCAGGTTTCAGCACCGCGGGTCGTTAACAGCTCCATCAGCACCAGAGTAGAGCGGAGATTTGGAGAGCCCCTCCCCGCCCGAAGAACAGCCAGAGCGAGTAGAGTCAGGGCGCAGCCCCGTTGTCAGTTTCAGCACCACCAGCAGGGAAGAGCGGAGCTGTCCAAACATCCAACAGTTTGTGACCGCTTCGCCGGGTGGACCATCCACACAACACAACACCCCCAATACAGAGCTAGGACTGGGGGTAATCTACCGGAAAATAACCTACAGCCTGGATATTTATTTCAGAATGGCGTCAAAAGGAATGGGAGTTCTCCTGCTCGGGATTTTTGCTGTGACTGTCTCCCAGATTTCTGCTTTCCCCACGCCTGCCGAGGATGGTGAGTGCTTGGCCTGCTGGTAGCCTACATATGTGGTGACTGGTTTCAGTGGCAATATTTTTAGTTTGCTAGGCATATAGCCCATTTTTAAAGTGCATTTTAACTAGGCCTGGGTTATATCTAAACCTTTTAAATCGTTTTAAAGGATATTTAAACAAATTCAAGTAAAAATAGAGCATGAAATAACAGTGAAATAGAGCAGGACAATAACAAATAAACAAAGAGGTTTTGGCGTTTGTCGGTTGCATGAGACATAAGTCTGACTGCGTTCTATTTCCAACACAGTTTAATCTTTTGTTTGTTAAACCGATTATGACGCTGCTGTGTCCGGTCGGATCGGGAGTTGGGACTCACTGTAGCCCTAGACTATACCTTCTTTCTCATCAATAAACCACATTAACTAAAATTAACCTAATTAAATGTGTACACTAGGCCCACATGACCAAGCAGGCATAGCTTAATAACACCCTGATGATGTTCTACCCCTCAAATTCAAGTCAGTGTTTTTCTTTGTGGTTCATAGGAAAGTTGCCTCCAGACACTGATTTAAGATGTTGTTTTCACAAGTTAAGGTTATGAAGCAGTCAGGTTAGCTGGTCCTATAATTGTTTCTACCTAAATGACAACGTTTAGATATATCAGATGATGTGATAGTGAATGGTGGTGATGATGATGATGATGTAGAAAAATATGATTATTATTATTATTATTATTTATTATGTGGTTTTATTTTCCTTGCAGATAAAGCTGCAGTTTACAACAGACAACTGACTGAGGAGAGACCAATCCAGGATCAGGTAAACTATCTCTCTCTCTCCTTCTCTCTCTCTCTCTCTCTCTCTCTCTCTCTCTCTCTCTTTAAACTATCCACCGTGCTATCTCCCGACTAATAACATGTCAAATAGACTTTATGGAGGGGAGAGATTTCAAACGTCAACAACGTCGTATCAAACCAGACTGGAGCAAAAGTTTAAACAAACAAAGCTATTATGGTAAAAATGTTTACACTGTTTATGTTAAATTTCACAGATTGCAGAGGCAGATGTGAAAGCAGCAGTGGAGTCTGCAGGTAAGTGGATACTTACAGCCAATCAATCAGTTTAGTTATTACATACATTTGAAATGTACAGTATATGTAAATAGTGTGTAAGAAGTATTTTTGTTGTATCTTGGTGTCTTCACAAACTGTCTTATCTTATTTTTTTTAAGTAATTCAGTATGGTCTGTGTCTTGAACTTGTCTGTACTGTGTAGGGCAGTGGTCACCAACCGGTCGATCTGTAAAAAAAACAAAAAAAAACAATGATAAAGCCTTGTTTCCTATTTATTTTATTAGTCTCGGGCTGTTGGCGGTAGGTACACCCGATTAAGCTGTCCTGCGTGCCGGGTAGGCAAACTGTTGCCATTTTGAAAAATGTCATATGTCTGAAGGTACAAGCTCTGCCTTCCCGGCGGGCCCGGAGAGAGAAATCAAGTGCACCATAGGCCAACCGCTGGCAAATCGGATGGTTCAGATTACCGTGTCTGCAGTAACCTTGCAGGCATAAAATAATCTACAGCAACATTGATACTGTGAGATTTCAAAACGTTTAAAACCAGGACTAGAGAGATACTGTCGACGAATACAGCAAAGAGCTGCTGTTTGTATGAGTGAGTTCATGTTGTAAGTTCTTACTCAGGACTGTCAACACTTTGTATTCAATTTTTGTAAACTATAAAATGCGTGTTCTTCCTGTTTACATTTAGCGCTACAAGAAGCACTGCCGCAGTAATGAATGAGTAGGACAGTGTAGCGATTGGCTTGTGTTGTTATTAATTCAATTGAATTCGGCAGCTTGGGTCTTTTTTAATAGGAATATTTCACTTTCTCTGTTCATAGGAGTAACAACATCAATTTGTGCATGAGGCAGAAATAAGTTTGCCATCGGCTGGAAGACGGTATCCCTTTTTGCTCAGTGTCAGTTGAGGAAAGGGAGAGGAGGGATGTTGAGAGGCGGACCCTCAGTCTGCTGCTCTCCCTCCGCTGACACTGACCATCAGATGCAGGCACCATCAGCCCAGTAAAATAAAAATAAATAGCAAATAATTTAAATGTATAGTCGCTCAGCTGTGCCTTGCAAATCATACAACAACGAATCTATTACCGGTAAAGCCTAACTCAAATTGTTAATAATAATTTTAAAAAATGGACCAAACAACAATGCATTGGCAGGGCAATTCAAGCAAAGCCAATATGAGGCGATCATGTATTGGGTCTATAGTTTACTGCACAAAACTCATTGCTACAGTACTGTTTTTTGCATATGCTTAAGTTCTTTAAGTCATGTTTTAAAACAAATCAGAGCGGTAGATCTCGGTTTGCATTTTTAATCAGAAAGTGATCTTGACTCAGAAAAGGTTGGTGACCACTGGTGTAGGGTGTCCACCCACTCTGCCCATAATTGGCGAAAATGCTCTTTGTTTATAAAATGTAACTTCCTTATGATAAAAATACATCAATTTTACCAAGGCAAATATGATTATTCATGTTTGAATCGTTCAGTCTTTCTCTAACACAGTGGTTCCCAAACTGCAGGTTTCTTACAATAACCTTTGAGTATTTAACATTTTGTGGTTGTTTCCACTGGTCACAAAACGCAAAATTAAATGTAAAATACTTTCTTTTTTTTAACACTTGGTATATGCTCAGTGCTTCCTCGACATTTCACAGAGATATGCTTGTTTTTGTTAAACTCCAATAACCTTATAAAGACATGAAGTTTGGATTTTGTTTTTTTAGGCAATTATTTACACAGTTAACATATTATTTAACCATTGGTCAAAGGGTGTGTTTTTGATTGGACACACTATACATGTATTTTATGTTTTGTGTGGACCCCAGGAAGAGTAGCTGCTGCATCTGTAACAGCTACTAGGGATCATAATAAAATATAACAAGACCACCTACTGCAGTCCGTGGCTTAGGCCCCATATTCATATAGCGCCTTAGAGTGGGAGTGCTGTTCTAGGGTCAAGTCCTCTCTGTCCATTCATTATAATCTAAAAGGCAAAACTGATCCTAGATCAGCGCTCCTATTCCCAGATGTTTTGAATATGGACCCTGAACTTCACTAGTCCTTGTGGTCTCCCATCTAGGGATTTACCAGGCCCAACCCTGCTTAGCTGCAGAGGAAAGCCAGCCAAGTCCAACACTGCTTAGTTGCAGATGAAAACCAGCCAGGCCCAACCCTGCTTAATTGCAGAGGAAAGCCAGCCTAGTCCAACACTGCTTAGCTGCAGAGGAAAGCCTGCAGAGTGATACAAGGTGGTTTGGCTGCTGGCTTCTCTATTTAAAGATACACTATGGAAGTTTAGTTGATGAAAACACACAAATCCTCAGTTTTAGGCTAACAATTTATGGGTGAGGGTAGGTGTGCCCTTTCTGGACATGGAGTGGACTCCTTTTGGCTTAAGAGGAGCACCCCCAGAGGCAGAAGCTTCGTAAAGTCTCTTAAGTATTTCCCTCTCCCCTCAGACACCAAATCTGCTGTGGAGCCTGAAAAGGTGAAGGAGGCTGAGCCAGAGCAAGAGAATGATGACTTCACCCTGCTCAAGTCCCTGGCCGAAGGTCAAAGGTCAAAAGAGACCAATGAGACACCGGTCAGAGAGAGCCTGGAAGAGCCTTACTTACCAGACGAATCAGATTCCACCAAGAACCGCCGGCTAGTCGAAGACTATGACTCAACCAAGATGGAAAACGGCAAGTACCAAGGTATCTAGTTTAGTCTGGTTTTACTACAGCAAGTACCAATGTATCTAGTTTAGTCTGGTTATCCACAGCAACTACCAAGGTACCTAGTTTAGTCTAGTTATCTACAGCAAGTACCAAGGTATCTAGTTTAGTCTGGTTATACTACAGCAAGTACCAAGTTATCTAGTTTAGTCTGGTTATTTGTTATGAATGTACTGCAGCAAGTACGACTATCATTAGCTCTGCAAGGTTATGCCTTTATGCTCAGTGGGCTATTAGACCATATTGGGAACCTATTAGGGGTGTTTGACTCTGTCTTCTGTCCTTAACCAGACAAAATGTTACAATAATGGCCTGTTGGACAGACTAACCAGACAGAATGTTACAATAATGGCCTATTGGACAGACTAACCAGACAGAATGTTACAATAATGGCCTATTGGACAGACTCTTGGACATACTGTCTCTACTGTATATAACTATGGTTGACCAATAGACCAAATTCGAATGTTTATAAACTAAGCTGTTCTGGTAGTTTCAGGTTAACAAAGGGTCCTTGTCTTAGTCTTTGTTCCTGTCCTGTCTGGGCCTGTTGGCTCTGAGCCTGTTTGTCTGATAGGGGTCTTCCCTGTGTCTGATCCCTCTATAAGGAGGTCAGGTCTGAGGCCCTGCACTGCTGTGAGAGAGAGAGAGAGGATTATCTCTCCTCAGGCTGTCGGCTGAGACAGTGGAAGTGCTAAGGCTAACCTACAAGCCTTAAATCCTCTTCCTCCTTCGCTACAGGAGGCTATAGACACGTAATACATCCCAAATGGCACCCTATCCCCTATATAGTGCACTACTCGTGCATTATACAGTATAGGGAAAAGGGTGCTATTTGGGACACAGTCCCTGTCTCTCACAGGCCCAGTATTTCATCACAACCTAGTTCCGGGGAAGCAGTTAACTATTGTATTAGACTTGTGGTCAAATGTCAGGTACCATACAGAAGAGAAGGGCCTTGTTCAAATACGTCTAGAATCCTTCCTTCCTTCTTCCCTTCCTTGACCGAAT
>CM042380.1:9414538-9787038 GCA_023634145.1 Thymallus thymallus | reverse complement strand
AGATTAGATTGTAATCTGTCTCTATCCTTGTGTATTGTATTCCAGATTACGACCTGTCCAAATTGAGGGACTTCATGGACCAGCAAGTGGACTCCTACATCGACAAGGGCATCATCGAGAAGGGCGAGGGGGAGACCATCAAGAGGATCTACGGCAGCCTGTAACCTTCAACTAATCATAAAATAATCTTCAAAAACCTATGACCAACCAGGAAATGTATGACGATTGATAAACCTATGAATAGGGCCTAGAGTTTTTCCTGTTCAGGTAACATGTTTTGGAAAAACTCCTGGCTTTACAACTCACTCACAATGCGCAGAATCCTACCTTGAGATGATGATCCCTGAAAGAAAATGACTCTGATTTTGGTGTGAATTCTTGCCTTGATGTCAAGTGGGAGTTTGGTGTGAAAGTTTGAGTAAAGTGAGTGGATCTCAAGTTAGGATTCGGCCCCAATGAGACAAAAGGTGTGATCTGTATGTATTAAAAATAAACAATTTGGGCAAAAACATATTGTATTTGACATTTCCAGAAAGCTGGAATGCAATAGTCGTAATATTATCACGGGAAGTATATATTCAAATATACAACACTTGACTTACTGAGGGGGAATGAGTGTTAAACCATCCCACTGGACACACACTGGTTGAATCAACATTGTTTCCACGTCATTTCAATGAAATTACGTTGAACTAATGTGGAATATACATTGTATTGACGTCTGTGCCCAGTGGGATGGGTATGTCCCAAATTGCATACTATTCCCTATTTAGCACACTATTTTTGACTAGGCCCCTTAGGACTCTGTTAAAAAATTGTGCACCATATAGGAAATAGGGTGCCATTTGGGACTCAGATATGTCTGGTAGTAGAGTTCCAACTGTAGCTTTCTCATCGATTACAGGTCATACAGCGGGTGAAATAAGTATTGAACATTTTTCTCTGGTCTAGGCAAATTTATGGTGAAATGATTGTCTTTCCACTTCCGTATTATGGCCCCAACAGTGCTCACTGGAACATTCAGAAGCTTAGAAATGCGCCTATAACCAATGCCATCATTATGTTTTGCAACAATTAGGTTGCGAATGTCTTGAGACAGCTCTTTGCTTTTACCCATCATGAGATGTGTCTTGTGTGACACCTTGGCAATGAGACCTTTTTGTAGGCCATCAGTTGGGACTGATCCAGCTGATATTAATTTGCATTGACAGGGGGCTGGATTGCTTTTTAATTACTGATAGTTTTCAGCTGTTGTCTTGGCTTTCCATGCCTTGTTGAACCTCCCTTTCTTCATGTGTTCAATACTTTTTCCCTGTGTCATTTCACATTATTACACATAACTTAATTTCTGAACTTATTTGTTTTGGTTTCTTTGTATGTATGTATTACTTGGGTTGTTACCAACATCTGGTGAAACTTTCATGTCAATAGCACCTTTGGAACTATATTTACTGAGAAAAATGGTGACGTGTTCAATACTTATTGCACCATGTACACATATATCTAAATGTATTTGTTCTGTGTAATCTGTCCTAGCATATTTTTTTTTTCCCTCTCCAGCATCAATGTAAAATCTATTGTATGAAGGCTTTTAACTCAACCAAAAACAGCTGTGTCCAGTATCATTTCAGTACCCTGTATGTCCAGCTTCTCCTCTATTCTTTGTTCTGGGGTAAATCCTTTGGGGCCATCTGTGTCCTTTCCCTCCATCTGCATTCTGCAAAATGGGTAGTAGTGGGAAGTTGCCCCTAGATGCTGATCTTGGATCAGTTGTGCGTTTTCCCCACTAATGGTAAAGGTTAGGATTGTGGGAGGAAAAACAGATCTTAGATCTGTACCTAGGGGAACATTCCTCCTGGAGCACAAAATGGGTCCTCACCTGCTGTATGTCTCAGTATATTCAACATGTATACTACCGCTCTAGAGACACAAAATGAAGTATTTTTTAATGTAAATATTTGTGATGTTTTTTTCCAAAAATGTAAAAGCAATTAAAACATTGCCTTTCTTTATCCGTGTAGTTGACTCTGGTAAAGAAAATATCAAAGTATACGTCCCAAATGGCACCCTATTCCCTATATAGTGCACTACTTTTTTACCAGAGCTCTATAGGCCTTTACATGGAATAGGGTGTCATTTGGGACGCACACTTGTGTGAGACAATGTAGTTCCTCATGTCGCTACCTGACATTAAGAATCAGGATTTTGAGCCAATATTGTTATTGATCGAGAGAGCTTATGCTGCTAGAAGATTTCAAGAACAAAGGCATAACTTTGAATATTAAGTCACATTCCAGATGAGCCACCCTAGATAGATAGGTACTTTCTTGATCCCCGAGGGGGAAATTTCTTAAGTTACAGCTACCCTATAGTTACAGCTACCCTATAGTTACAGCTACCCTCTCTGATCCTATAGAAACACAGGAGGCTGTTCAACATGTTATTTCTTGAAACAATCAACTATCAGAGGGGTGGGTAGCCCCAGAGGCCCAGGCCTCTCACCTTAATAGTCCAGTCAACAAGATGAGATTTGAAAGGATGCCACACGAGACTAGAGGAGCAGAACTCAGCAAAAGGTACAACATTTATCATCAACAAAAACTAGGAAACCAAGAGAAGTTTCATTTATTCATTCTCAAAAATCAAGAAAGAAAAGCACATTAAAACTCAGCCATGGTTTAATTTGTACAGTATTCCACACACTTTAAAAACAACAGCACATTCACACTTCAAAAAGAGCTTTCCCTTTATGTCACCATTGAATGCTTCTAAACAGGTAATCAAAACATGTATAGGCTTCTCCACTCTGTCTATCCATAGCTTCTGGTGAGAATTCAGTCAAGGTATACGTCCAAAATGGCACCCTATTCTCTATGTACAGTAGTACACTACTTTTGACCAAAACCCTATGGGACCTAGTCAAAAGTAGTGCACTACATAGGGAATCATTTGGGATGCAGTCAATATGGGGAATAAATAGGGTGCCATTATGGCCGCACCCTTGTTTCAAACACTGAGTAGGAGTAGAAGTGTAGGAAGAGTAGAATGAGAGGTAATACGGGAGGCTTCTCCATCCATCCATTCTTCCATTCATCCACTGGACTGATGCAATTCTAGGAGGGATTGGATAGTCAGAGTTGGGGTAAAAGCGCGAATCAAACTAATCCCCCAAACACACACATACACACCTGTGTGTTTCCTATGAGTGTACGTGATAAACACACAGCAGAGGGTTATTGTGTACAGCAGCATCACGTAGACTTGTAGTGAGTGGATGAGTGTCGTAGTAACAGACTACCTGCTGTTCACATGACTGACAGCAGTTGAACAAAACCAGAAGAACAAAACTAATAATAAAACGTATAATATTGATACTAATATTAAAAAGGCAATGGATGACACCTCAGTTTAAACACTTAGACATGACGTCCAGTGTCATGGTTTGGTAAAAGAGAGAGATACAGGAAGAAAGAGGAAGGAAGGAAGGAAGGAAGGAAGGAAGGAAGGAAGGAAGGAAGGAAGGAAGGAAGGAAGGAAGGAAGGAAGGAAGGAAGGAAGGAAGGAAGGAAGGAAGGAAGGAAGGAAGGAAGGAAGGAAGGAAGGAAGGAAGGAAGGAAGGAAGGAAGTTCGTCAGGGTTCAGGTAAACGAGTGAGTCCTTTAGATCTCCTGGTATGATGAAATAGGAAGTGTGTATTCCTCTTCACTGTCCCTGTGAACAAACAGAACACACACGTTAGTGCGCACACATATCAACACCCACTTTAACTGGACTGACCACATGCACAGACTTTCCGCACCTTAGCACTTCGCTACACCCGCAATAACATCTGCTGAACACGTGTATGTGACCAATAAAAGGTGATTTGATTTGACACACACCCACACAGATATACACTCATCCACACTCACAACCACATAGATACACACTCATCCAAACTCACACAGATATACACTCATCCAGACTGTTATGATTGCTAATACTGCATAATTTAAACACTTGCCCCCCCCCCATGCCCCCTTCGCCAATACACTATAAATACTGGACTATAAATGATCCCTTCCTGTATTATACTGATGCTAAAATGTTTATTATATTCTACTGAGCCATTTACTTTATGTTGGTATTATTATTATTATTATTATTATTATTATTATTGCATTGTCCAGAAGGAACCTGCTAGTAAGCATTTCATTGGACGGCGTATCCCATGTGTATCCTGTACATATTACTAATAAAACTTGAAATAAATAAACACACACAAGTCATCAACACACACACAAACATAACATCCAGTGAATTCACTCTATTTGCATATAGACACACCCTATAAACTGAGTGTTTGCTAACTAAAGCCTTATCAGACCACAATTGTGTGTGTGTGTGTGTGTGTGTGTGTGTGTGTGTGTGTGTGTGTGTGTGTGTGTGTGTGTGTGTGCACCTGTGGCTCAGACTCAAACCCTAGTCATACAGTTTGTTTGCACGCTCCTCTGTTTCCTCACAGATGCCAGAGTAAACATAGACCTGGTGCCAGAACCAGATTGATAAATCTACTGATACTAACCATACAGGTCCTTGGCTGGCGGTTGTACCATACAGCTGAGCCATAGCTATATAGATATACAGCCGCCTGTGTCAGGTACAGAGGATGATAACCCACTGAGTCAATATACAGAAAATGAGAAGCCACATCTAGCCCACCCTACCATGGAGATGTTACCTACCCTACCATGGAGATGTTACCTACCCTACCATGGAGATGTTACCTACCCTACCATGGAGATGTTACCTACCCTACCATGGAGATGTTACCTACCCTACCATGGAGATGTTACCTACCCTACCATGGAGATGCTACCTACCCTACCATGGAGATGCTACCTACCCTACCATGGAGATGCTACCTACCCTACCATGGCGATGTTACCTACCCTACCATGGCGATGTTACCTACCCTACCATGGAGATGCTACCTACCCTACCATGGCGATGTTACCTACCCTACCATGGAGATGTTACCTACCCTACCATGGCGATGTTACCCACCCTACCATGGCGATGTTACCCACCCTACCATGGCGATGTTACCCACCCTACCATGGCGATGTTACCTACCCTACCATGGAGATGTTACCTACCCTACCATGGCGATGTTACCTACCCTACCATGGCGATGTTACCTACCCTACCATGGCGATGTTACCCGCCCTACCATGGCGATGTTACCTACCCTGGCGATGTTACCTACCCTACCATGGAGATGTTACCTACCCTACCATGGCGATGTTACCTACCCTACCATGGAGATGTTACCTACCCTACCATGGAGATGTTACCTACCCTACCATGGAGATGTTACCTACCCTACCATGGAGATGTTACCTACCCTACCATGGAGATGTTACCTACCCTACCATGGAGATGTTACCTACCCTACCATGGAGATGTTACCTACCCTACCATGGTGCGCCGGCCTCAGTGTGTCAACCCTCCCATGGAGATGCTACATTCCTATTAGAGGTGTGAGGCCTGGGATGAATAAGGGTTAGCCTGATCACTGCCACACTCCCTCTCTCCCTTCTTTTCCTTCACCCCTTCCATATTCTCTCTATCACTCCTTCACCCCTTCCATGTTCTCTCTATCACTCCTTCGCCCCTTCCATATTCTCTCCATCACTCCTTCACCCCTTCCATGTTCTCTCCATCACTCCTTCACCCCTTCCATGTTCACTCTATCACTCCTTCACCCCTTCCATGTTCACTCTATCACTCCTTCCATATTCTCTCCATCATTCCTTCACCCCTTCCATGTTCTCTCTATCACTCCTTCCATATTCTCTCCATCACTCCTTCACCCCTTCCATATTCTCTCCATCACTCCTTCACCCCTTCCATACTCTCTTCATCACTCCTTCACCCCGTCCATATTCTCTCCATCAGTCCTTCACCCATTCCATATTCTCTCCATCACTCCTTCACCCCTTCCATGTTCTCTCTATCACTCTGTCCATATTCTCTCCATCACTCCTCCACCCCTTCCATGTTCTCTCTATCACTCCTTCCATATTCTCTCCATCACCCCTTCACCCCTTCCATGTTCACTCTATCACTCCTTCCATATTCTCTCCATCATTCCTTCACCCCTTCCATGTTCTCTCTATCACTCTGTCCATATTCTCTCCATCACTCCTCCACCCCTTCCATGTTCTCTCAATCACTCCTTCCATATTCTCTCCATCACCCCTTCCATGTTCTCTCTATCACTCTGTCCATATTCTCTCCATCACTCCTTCACCCCTTCCATGTTCTCTCTATCACTCCTTCCATATTCTCTCCATCACTCCTTCACCCCTTCCATGTTCTCTCTATCACTCCTTCCATATTCTCTCCATCACTCCTTCGCCCCTTCCATATTCTCTCCATCACTCCTTCACCCCTTCCATATTCTCTCCATCACTCCATCCATATTCTCTCATCACTCCTTCACCCCTTCCATATTCTCTCCATCACTCCTTAGCCCCTTCCATATTCTCTCCATCACTCCTTAGCCCCTTCCATATTCTCTCTATCACTCCTTAGCCCCTTCCATATTCTCTCTATCACTCCTTCACCCCTTCCATATTCTCTCTATCACTCCTTAGCCCCTTCCATATTCTCTCCATCACTCCTTCACCCGTCCATATTCTCTCTCTTCTTTCTGACAAACTTATTTTCTTTCCTCTCCTTCTTCCTTTAGTCCTTCCTGTCCTCATACACACTCCTCCCCTTCCTGTCTGTCTCTCTCTCTCTCTCTCTCTCTCTCTCTCTCTCTCTCTCTCTCTCTCTCTCTCTCTTTCCTGGCAGGTCTATAATTAGCTGATAGGCCACAACCCCCTGCAGACTGATCTATGTGGCCTAACAGGGCTGCATCTCAGTCTACAGTAGAGCTTGGACGATATATACAGTGCATTCGGAAAGTATTCAGACCCCTTGGCTTTTTCCACATGTTACGTTACAGCCTTATTCTAAAATTGATTAAATTGTTTTTTTCCCTCATCAATCTACACACAATACCCCATAATGACAAAGCAAAAACATGTTTTTAGACATGTTTGCCAATTGATTAAAAAAAAAAAAACGGAAATATCACATAACTATTTACCCTTTGCTATGAGACTCGAAATTGCAGTCAAACAAGTTAAATATGTGTGTGTGTGTGCAACCTCCCAGTAGAAATCCTCCCCAGGAAGGAGAGGTGTAGATGAAGGAGAGGTGTAAAGGAAGGAGAGGTGTAGAGGAAGGAGAGGTGTAGAGGAAGGAGAGATGGAGAGGTGGCAAGGAGTGGAAGCCTCTTTCACCTTAACCATTAGATACCAGTGGTTAGGTCAGTCTGCTGCTGCTGTGTCCTGAGTACCACACTGCTCCCCAAGCACTGTTCATCCATTATTCACAGACTCACTCAGGCACCACGGCAACCCACATTACAATTAGACAGCAGGTGTGTGTGTCTCTTTAGAGTGACAGCACAGACTGCCTGTTACCGACTAGAACTGTACACAGCTGCAGAACATCTAACACAGTTTCCATTACCAAGTTTCAGATCTTGTAAAGCTTGTTTTACTCCATGGCTTCAAAACTATATTAAAACTATATTTCTCTTGCATCCATAGCTCTGTATTTTAATTTGTGAGGGTGGTTACATATCTCCAGCCCCATCCCTCAGCTGTTAACCAAAACAAGTGGCAGGATGTTGGCTTCGAATCCCAGATTGCCCGTTTAAACGAGTTTCACATCACACCATAATGCTGCCCAGCTATAGGTTGATCAGGTTATGGTCTCCTTAGAGACCTGGGGCCGTATGTATCAACCGTCTCAGGGTAGGGGTGGTGTTCTGGGATTAGCTCCCCCCCTAGACATGCAATCTAAAGGCGTCCACATACATAGGTTTGGTTTGCTCCTAGCAGATCTCAGCTAGGCGAAGTGAACGTCTGTGCTTGCATACTCCCTTAAAAATACCTTCGCTTGAAAAACGAGAAAAAAATTATATTACGTTTTGTCCCTCTGGAGACACCATAGAAGCAAGTACACATCTTTAAAATAGTCTGAATTAATCTAAGATAACTCAAGAAATCTGTAATTAATGTTGATGTTTTTGCCGTGGTCTCAGTCACACAATTTTACATCTAACTAAGATACAGTATTATCTGGTACAGTATTTCTCAAGTGAACAAAATGTGCATGAAAACTAGTTGCCTGTCAATGAAAGACAACAAACACTTTATTGAAGAATCCACACTGTTGACCAATCACTGACGAAGGGGCATAGACTTCGGCTACCGAAAAAAAGAGGGTAAAAGGTGAAGATGGAGGACAAGCTGAGGCAGAGCCAGGTGAGAGAGGTGTGGAAGGGTATGAGAAATATCACTGGCTTCAAAAAGTCAAACAGTGGGCAGACGGAGGGGACCCAGGACAGATCCAATGAGCTGAACCAATTTTTTAACAAGTTCGATACTGCCCTGTCCATCTCCCCTCCAGCTCCCCAGGACACACACCCTCACGGCTGTCCCACCCCCACTTTGCTCACAACACTTCTGTTGAGACAATCAGCGACTCCCTCCCCACCTCCACCCCCGCACCCTCTGGACTGATCTGACTTTTACCACCAACCAAGTGAATAGAGAGCTGGAGAGACTACATCAGTGGAAAGCGGCGGGCCCTGATGGCATCAGCCCAAGGGTGCTTAGGGTCTGTGCTGACCAATTGTGTGGAATACTCCAATGACGCTTCAACCTTAGCCTGAGCCTGGAAAGGGGCCCTGTGCTGTGGAAAACATCCTGCCTGGTCCCAGTGCCCAAGAAGGCGCACCCCACTGTCCTGAATGACTTCAGACCTGTAGCGCTAAGGAAGGCTAGCTCTGTTCTGTTGATTAGCCTTGACACTCTAGAGGAGGTGGCGGAGAGACGGATCCTGTAACAATGTATAGTGTACATATTCAGCCATTCACCCATACTATGCAATGTCTTTCTATAGCTTTTTGCACTCCAGACTTCTTGTATTCTTATACTTTTTCATACTGCCGCACTATGCATCATGAATCTGTCTTTTGCGTATTTTCGTTCTGGCATTTTGCACCTGCCCTGTGTTTTTTCGTAGCTGCTTGACAAAGAAATTTCCCCTCTGGGATCAATAAAGTATCTATCTATCTATCTATCTATCTATCTATCTAAAGAATGTTGTTTGCTCAAACAGCCCAAAGAAAACCTGCCGAACACCAAAACGAACCAAAATGACAAAATGTAGTCATAATATACAGTATGCACAAACTGTTTCAACTGGGAAGCATAATTCATTGTGATCTAAAAGACAAAACTGATTCTATATCAGCACTCTGAGACGCTTTGTGGATACAGGCCCTGCAGTTTTTCGCCTACCTACCAGTATCATTATTGTAGCCGTAGCCTCCTGCGGCCCGCCTGCCTGCCTGAGAGAGAGAAGTGTGTGAAGGGAGAGAACGCAGCTGCTGCCAGCGTGACTCAGTACTGACTTGGCTATTCCTATAACTAAAATAGTGTGTGTGTGTGTGTGTTTGTGTGAAGAGAGTGCGTGCATGTATGCACATGCCAGCCAACTAGCTGATCTTCACAGACGTGACTGTGTCTCAGCACGCATAGTCCGCGAGACAAGCTCAGGCCTGACTTAGGCTGAATTCCAAATCAACCCCTAGATAGAGCCTACTCCCCTAGATGGCTCCTACATGGCCCCTACTCCCCTTGATGGCACCTACTCCCCTACATGGCCCCTACTCCCCAAGATAGAGCTTACTCCCCTAGATGGCCCCACCCCTCTAGATGGCCCCTACTTCCCTAGCCAGATCTGAAACGGTTAAATAGGTGGAGGCCTTCTCTCCCTCCCTCTTTTCTTTCTATCTCTCTCTTCCTCAGTCTGGGATTCACAAACTACTCTGCAAAAACAAAACAAGTCACTGCTTGTTGTGGGCTTGTCTCTCAGTTCTGTAACGTCATCCGTTTGGAACGGAATCTGAGCAGTGATAGAATAGAGGTTTAAATGTTAGGCTATACTGGTAGTCAGGTGGGCTGGGAACAGACCAATACAATGTTGATGGGAAACTCTCTCTCCTGATGCATCAGTACACACACACACAAACACACACAGGGTGAAGGCATCTGCAGTGACAGCATCTTATGGTCTCAGCCTCCTACACACACCCCCTCACACTCTCTCTCCATCTATCTCTCTCACTCACACACCTGATCTCAGCCACTCACCACCCACAGTTTGGCAGGAAGTCTGCATGACTCAGCATTTATGACTAGCAGCCAATAGCAGGCCAGGAGAGGGGCACTGGCCAGTGGGAATGCAGAATCTGACAGGCATCCATCACCTGCATCTGCGTAAGCAAGATGTCACACTTACACTGGCAGCTTTCTGATTCAATGTCACACTCACAGGCAGTCTGCTGATTGGACCGCTGGTTTGATTGACGTGCCTGGACAAAGCAACTTTTAACGAAGACAAGAGTTGGCTAAAGGCTAATAGTCTGAAAACCACCCCTAGTTCCTACCACTTTGGTTAGACTTGAGGATTTGTGTTATCTACCCCAAGCTGACTGGATAAGGAAAATAGTTGTCAACTCAGTTGTTAAGTTCAATGGGGTTCACTGAGTGTGACAGGGGCAAATCTGACATTGCACACTATTTCCCATATAGTGCACTACTTCAAATGATACCATATTCCGAACATAGTGCAGTACTTTTAACCATAGCCCTATAGGCCCTGGTCAAAAAGTTGTGTACTAAATATCGAATAGGGTGCCATATTGGACGAAACCCATATGATTGGATATCACCACCTTGGCGTATTCCAACTTACCTCACTTCCTCTTCTTTGAGCCTGCATGCCGCCTGCTTTGACTGTTTAATCTGCAAGTCCAGTCTGTGGAGGAAGTCTTGAGCCGACAGCTCTTCTGGCTGGGGCCGTTTAGAACTACTACTGTCCTTATCCCCAGGGCCAGGGGCCGGGGGCAGTGAGGGGTCCTCCTCAGTGTCTCTGTCCCTGTCCTGTCCCACACACAGGGGGTTGAAGTCCTGGTCCTGGGGCTCTCCGTCTGGGGACTCTAGAGACAGGCCGTTGAAGAGAGAGGTCTTCTCTGAGACGACAGGGATGTTAAGGGTGTTACGCAGGAAGATACAGTCGTTACTGAACAGCTTGTTGGTCCTCTTAATCTGCTCCATCTGGAATCATATATGTGACATAACGATTAGAACAGTATTTATAACATGGTATAACATAATAATAACATTAATAACATGGTAACAAAGCAGTAATATCAGTATCAATAATTGCAGGCATAAAGCAGTCATAACATAAATAGCAATACTAATAAGATAGCAATAACACAAAGCAGTAATAACAGTATCAATACCGATACTAATCTAGTTAGTAACACGTTATTGGGTGAGAGGTGAGCAATGCACTCAAATGTTCAGACAAACTATCCCATAAACCCCTAGGGCATGGATGGGCAACTCCAGTCCTGGAGGGACACAGTGTGTGCAAGTGTTTGTATCACCCCAACACTAACACACCTGATTAAACAAAAACCAGCACACTGTGCACCTTCAGGACTGGAGTAGACCATGTTGGTCATCAGTGACAGTGAGCTACAGAGATGGGAATGAAGACTTCCAGAGAGTCAAACGCTGCATGTGGCTGAAATAGCTCACACAAAATCACAGGAACCCTTGTGTAGCCTGTTTGTTCCAGTATTCTATTGCATTGGTGTCCTGTAGCCAGCATTCGGTTATAAGCCGTGACCATGTTGTTGATGCAACAATGTAACAGTAACAATGAAGCTAACAGTAACAGTGGAGCAGGGACCATCAGGCCTTGAATGGGATGACATCTGATACTTCCTGAAGTTCCTGGTTCGAAGCCTGTCCAGTCCGTCCGTTGCATTCAGGTATCATGAGAGTAAATGTTTGGATCTAAGAATAATTTAATATTGTAGTAGGTCTAGGCTAGGCTAATCTTGCAAGCACTGATTTTAATTATACTGGAGACCATGATATGACAGCGTGGCAAATAGGTGGTCCCAAAAATGCTCGCGTGCATGACAGTTGATCAAAACAAATGCGCGGTGAATGTGATTTCACATTTTAATATCCACAACCATAACACACAAGACATTGACAAAATATGTGTGTATGTACCGGTAATAACCTTACCGTTACTTCGTATTTGAGGGCTATCCCTTGCAAAGTGTCGCTGTCTGTCACCCGATGCTCTATGTATTTCTCGCCGAGAGAAGCCGCGACGCTAGCCGTACTCCCGTACGACCGGATCTTCGTTCGGGCCAGGCTCTGTGACAGTTCACTATCGGATTCTGAACCGGACCGGGACCGGGGAAAGATAGGCTGTCCGAGACCAAACCTCGCTCCACCATCCCTCATCGGCAGGACAGGCGAGTACTCCGCCATTTTCTCCACTCCGTAGCTGCTTGTTTGTTTGTGATGCGCCGACTGCACTCAGCTAACCTGGGCTAGGAGGTAGCTAAGTGGTTGGCTAGCGTACTCAGTCAGGCTGCGGGAAGATCACCATTTCTAGTTTGGTGATACATGTCGATCCTGTGTGAATGTGGCATATTTCAGGTCAGGCAAAACCGAGCCGTTCGCTGTTTGGTGCCACAGACTGATACTCACAGACAGTCGTTACTTACTTACGTTGGAGACGTAAAGAATGTGGGGCAATGCAATTGGATACGCACTCCAGCGCGTCTTCGCTGCTCCAAGCTTGTGACATCACCAGTGTCATTTGTGAGCATTGTTTAGGCACACTGCTAGCTAGAGCCCCAAAATGTGGATGTTGTTTTACAGTAGGCCTATCTGATCAATAAAAGTAATGTCAGACTACTTAAAAAATATATATGTTCACACCAAACCATTGTGGAATAGAGGGGGGGGGGGGGGGGAGGGAAGGAGAGGGAAATGGGGAGAGGGTAGGAAGAGGGTAGGAAGAGGGGGATATGGGGGAGGGAGAGGTAGGGAGAGAAAACATTCAGCAAACAACGTCACCAATGTGATTCCTTGTGTGTGTGTGTGTGTGTGTGTGTGTGTGTGTGTGTGTGTGAGAGAGAGAGACCTAACTATTATAACACTGTACATAGCCTTAATATGACATTTGAAATGTGTCTATTCCTTTGAAACTTGTGAGTGTAAAGTTTAGTGTAAAGTTAATTTCACTTTTGTTTATTATCTATTTGACTTGCTTTGGCAACCCAGTAACCATCACAAGTGTTACATATCAAATTCTTATTGACTGGATTTTTAAGAAGAACTTAAGATGTGCTATCTTGTTTTTGTACTTTACCATCAATAGAGTGGCAGTTTGGGAGAGTCTCTCATAGAGATGAATGGTCTCTATGGTCTGTCTCTTCTCAGATTACAGATTTCCATTTCTGGGTAGTAGGGCCACTCTCTCTTCCTCACTGGGGAAAATCCATGCAAACACACACAAATACACACACACATTTCTCTGATTGCATCACATATTGAAATGTAATTTGCTCAAAAACAAATATTGTGTTACTGTGGGAAACAAAAGTGGAGGAATAGAATCATGAATCCTGTATGATTAATTAATATAATTAGATGGAGACTATGCTTCTGTCATTTAACTCATGGAAATCACATAATTAAAACACGTACGGGCAGATGGACTGAGAGAGAGAGGGAGATGAAGGGAGAGAGATAGACAGAGCAGAGGAAAGAGAGATGAAGGGTAGAGAGAGAGAGAGAGAGAGATGGTGGGGATAGAGAGACAGAGCAGAGGGAAAGAGAGCAAGATTAATTTTTTTTAATTTAACCTTTATTTAACTAGACAAGTCAGTTAAAAACAAATTATTATTTACAATGACGGCCTACCCTGGCTAAACCCGGACAAAGGATTGTGATACAGCCTGGAATCGAACCAGTGCCTTAGACCTCTGCGCCACTCGGGAGATGAAGGGGAAAGGGAGAGCAGAGAGATAGATAGATAGATGAAGGGAGAGAGAGAGAGATCAGCGAGAGCAGGGATAGAGATGGAAAGAGAACGAGAGAAAGAGAGAGAGGGGGGAGAGAGATATGGGGGGGAGAGAAAGATAGAGAGATTGGGGCATAGAGATCCTATGGCCCAATCTATGGGGGAGAGAAAGAGAGAGAGAGAAAGAGAAAAAGAGCAAGAGAGAAAGTGCGCGCACACACACACACACACACACACACACACATACATACACATACACACACATTTCTCTGAATGCATCATCATATTGAAATGTAATTTGCTCAAAAAATAATATTGCATTACAAGTGGGAAACATGAATAGATTCATGAATCCTGTATGATTAATTCATATAATTAGATGGAGATTATGCTTTTGTCATGTCCTTTTCTCTCTGAAATATAACTAATGGAAATCACATTATTAAAACACATGTAAAGGCAGATGGGAGAGGGTGAGCAGAGCACAGTGGAGAGAGAGAGCGAGAGAGAGAGATTGGAGGTAGAGAGGAGCGCAGAGAGAGAGAGTGGAGAGAGAGAGAGAGAGCAGAGCGCAGAGAGAGAGAAAGTGGAGAGAGAGAGAGAGAGAGAGAGAGAGAGAGCAGAGAGAGAGCAGAGAGAGAGAGGGCAGAGCGGAGAGAGAGAGAGAGAGAGAGAGAGAGAGAGAGAGAGAGAGAGAGAGAGAGAGAGTGGAGATTGAGAGGTGGAAACTGAGCTACATTTCCTAACCTCCTGCCAAATGTATGACCACATTAGAGACACATATTTCTCTCAGATCACACAGACCCACAAAGAACTGAAAGCAAATCAAACATTGATAAACTCCCATAGTCAGGTGAAATACTGCAGTGTGCAATCACAGCAGCAATATGTGTAGCCCGTTGCAATGTAAAAGGGCAACCAGTGAAGCACAAACAACATTGTAAATACAACATATTTACTGTATCTGTTTATTTATTTTCCCTTTCATACTTCAACTACTTGCACATTGTTACAACTATGTACATAGACAATAATATAACATTTTAAATATCTATATTATTTTAAAACTTTTGTGAGTGTAATGTTCACTAATGTTTCCCTTGTTTATTTTCTTTGGTTTATTGTCTATTCCATTTGCTTTGTCAATGTAAATATACAGTTGAAGTCAGAAGTTTACATAAACCTTAGCCAAATACATTTAAACTCAGTTTTTCACAATTCCTGACATTTAATCCTAGTCAAAATTCCCTGTTTTAGGCCAGTTAGGATCACCACTTTATTTTAAGAATGTGAAATGTCAGAATAATAGTAGAGAGAATGATTTATTTCAGCTTTTATTTCTTTCATCACATTCCCAGTGGGTCAGAAGTTTACATACACTCAATTAGTATTTGGTAGCATTGCCTTTAAATTGTTTAACTTTGGTCAAACATTTCAGGTAGCCTTCCACAAGCTTCCCACAATAAATTGGGTGAATTTTGGCCCATTCCTCCTGACAGAATTGGTGTAACTGAGTCAGGTTTGTAGGCCTCCTTGCTCGCACACGCTTTTTCAGTTCTGCCCACAAATTGTCTATAAGATTGAGGTCAGGGCTTTGTGATGGCTGCTCCAGTATTTTGACTTGGTTATCCTTAAGCCATTTTGCCACAACTTTGAAAGTATGCTTGGTGTCATTGTCCATTTGGAAGACCCATTTGCGACCAAACTTTAACTTCCCGACTGATGTCTTGAGATGTTGCTTCAATATATCCACATAATTTTCCTTCCTCATGATGGCATCTATTTTGTGAAGTGCACCAGTCCCTCCTGCAGCAAAGCACCCCCACAACATGATGCTGCCACCCCCGTGCTTCACGGTTGGGATGGTGTTCTTAGGTTTGCAAGCCTCCCCCTTTTTCCTCCAAACATAACTATGGTCATTATGGCCAAACAGTTCTATTTTTGTTTCATCAGACCAGAGGACATTTCTCCAAAAGTACGATCTTTGTTCCCATGTGCAGTTGTACAGATGAACGTGGTACCTTCAGGCATTTTGAAATTGCTCCCAAGGATGAACCAGACTTTACATGTATTTTCTGAGGTCTTGGCTTATTTCTTTTGATTTTCCCACGATGTCGAGCAAAGAGGCACTGAGTTTGAAGGTAGGCCTTGAAATACATCCACAGGTACGCCTCCAATTGACTCAAATTATGTCAATTAGCCTATCAGAAGCTTCTAAAGCCATGACTGGAATTTTCCAAGCTGTTTAAAGGCACAGTCAACTTAGAATTGTGATATAGTGAATTATAAGTGAAATAATCTGTCTGTAAACAATTATTGGAAGAATTACTTGTGTCATGCACAAAGTAGATGTCCTAACCGACTTGCCAAAACTATAGTTTGTGTGGAGTGGTTAAAAAATGAGTTTTAATGACTTCAACCTAAGTGTATGTAAATGTCTGACTTCAACTGTATGTCCCCCATGCCAATAATGCCCTTTGAATTGAATTACATTTAATTGAAATTGAGACAGAGCATAGAGAGAGCAGAAACAGAACTGAAAAAGAGAGATGAAGGAAGAGAGAGCAGCAATTATACATAGCAGTGAGAATGTGGTGATATATTATTCACAGACTGAACCTGTGTGTCTGGCCTGACCTGTTGAATGTGTTTAAATCAGTTCATTAGTGTCATGTAATAATTTCAGCCCTCTGAGACAGCTGCTCACCTTAACACTACACCTTTAAATACATCTACAGGGAGAGAGAGATAGGAGGGAGGGAGGGAAGGACTGAGAGAGATGGAGAGAGACAGAGATATAGGGGAGGGAGTGAGAGAGAGAGATTGTGAGAGAGAGAGAGAGAGAGAGATGGGGGGAGAGAGAGAATGGGAGAAAGAGAGAGAGAGATGGGGGAGAAAACGACAGAGAGATTGGGGCATAGAGATCCTGCATGCCCCCTCATCCACACCAATGAGGCTGGTGGGTCGAGAGCTTCAAGTTCCTCGGTGTCCAAATCACTAAGAACTTAAAATGGTCCACACAAGAGCGCACAGTCGTGAAGATGGCGCAACAGCGCTTCTTCCCCACACAAGGTTGAAAAGGTTTGGCATGGGCCCTCAAATCCTCAAAAAGTTCTACAGCTGCACCATTGAGAGCATCTTGACTGGCAGCATCATGGCTTGGTATGGCAATAGCACTGCCCTCGATCACATGGTGCTACAGACCAGTACATCACTGGGGCCGAACTCCCTACCATCCAGGACCTCTATATCAGGCGGTGTGAAAGGAAGGCCCGGAAAATCATTAAAGACTCCAACCACCCAACCCATAGACTGTTCTCTCTGCTTCCGCACGGCAAGTGCTAACGGTGCATCAAGACTGACACCAACAGGCTCCTGAACAGCTTCTATCCCATGCCATAAGACAACTAAATAGCTAACAAAATGGCTACACAGACTATCTATTTTTGCAATCTATGCACACTCACACTCACCTACACACTACGCATACAAACACTCACTCCATCATTTGCTCACACATATAATATGCGCATACATTTATACTGACTCTACACACACACACCCACTCATATAAATCATCATAGTCACCTTACCCCTATACATATCCACTGACCGTGTATATATACTGAACAAAAATATAAACGCAACATGCAACGATTTCACTGAGTTACAGTTCATATATGGAAATCAGTCAATTGAAATAAATTAATTAGGCCCTCATCTATGGATTTCACATGACTGGGCAGGGGTGCAGCCATGCCCACCCACTGGGGAGCCAGGCCCAGCCAATCAGAATGAGTTTTCCCCCACAAAAAGGCTTTATTACAGACAGAAATACTCATCAGTTTCATCAGCTGTCCGGGTGGCTGGTCTCAGCTGATCCCGCAGGTGAAGAAGTCGGATTTGGAGATCCTGGGCTGGCATGGTTATGCGTGGCTGCGGTTGTGGTGCCGGTTGGACGTAGTGCAAAATTCTCTAAAAGGACGTTGGATGCGGCTTATGGTAGAGAAAATAACATTACATTTTCTGGCAACAGCTCTGGTGGACTTTCCTGTGGTCAGCATGCCAATTACACGCTCCCTCAAAACTTGAGACATCTGTGGCATTGTGTTGTGTGACAAAACTGCACATTTTAGAGTGGCCTTTTATTGTCCCCAGCACAAGGTGCACCTGTGTAATGATCATGCTGTTTAATCAGCTTCTTGATATGCCACATCTGTCAAGTGGATGGATTATCTTGGCAAAGGAGAAATGCTCACTAACAAATTTGTTCAGAAATTGAGAGAAATAAGCTTTTTGTGTGTATGGAACATTTCTGGGATCTTTTAATTCAGCTCATGAAACATGGGACCAACACTTTACATGTTGCATTTATATTTCTGTTCAGTGTATAATGCTTTTGGCCATTTCAATCAGTGACGCCTACCAATAACCAACAGTGGAAGACTAAGACCATCTAAAAACCACAGATGCACTTCTATCTTGAGTCTCAGAGTATTGTACACATGCACACAAACACACACTGAGAACACGTCCAGAGAGGTTTATATGTAGAATTAAATCCTGTCTCATAACACCAGATTTATCTGATCAGTAAAAAGCCTCCTGCAGTCAGAAAGGATCTCTTCTCCAGTCATCTGTATTGATTATGACAGATGTTTGTAAACAGAAGAGTCAGTCTGGGCTGAAACAGCTGTATCCTCATTACAGGATCACTTTCGTCACTGTTCAGTACAGTTAGCAAACTTACCTTATCGTGTTCTTATTTTATATCTTGTGTGTTTTGGTTCTCTCTTGTTATTTTTAGTATTATACTGTTATTGATTACTGCATTGTTGGGGTTAGAGCTGCAAGAACGGCATTTCACTGTACTTGTACATGTGACATTAAAACATAAAAATTATGTCAGCTCCACGCTAGAGGATGGTCAAGACAATACGAGGGGAGTAAACAGAGACATCACAGATGAGGACAAGATATTATGTCCTTATCAGTCCATCTCTGTCTGTTTAGGAGGATAAAGATGCAAAAACAGCTGTTCTCTCTCCTCTCCTCTTTCCCCTCCCTCCTCTGTGTACTGCTGTGATTGTCTAGAGGACTAACAGAGCAGGGTCGTTATACAGAAATAAGAGATGTGGATGACATTTAAAACTTTGAGACCATAACACCTGCTGCATTAAACCAGCTCTCCCCCTCCCCCACCCCCCCGCCACACCCTCTCTCTCCCCCTCTCCCCCCTCTCTCTCTCTCTCTCTCTCGCTCTGAGTGAACAAAACATTAAGATGCTGTGGGCTGACTGCACCACCCTCTGGAGAGCCCTGTGGTTGCAGTCGGTGCAAATTGCTGTACCTGGCGGTGATACAGCCCAATAGGATGCTCTCAATGGTGTAACTGTAGAAGTTCGTATAAGATTGACCATTTTATATTGTCAGGGGTGTGTATGCTGAGGAACTTGACGTTTGCACACTATCCGCTGCGGCCCTGTTGATGTTGATGGGGCTTGCTCTCTCTACTGTCTCCTGGAAGTCCACGATCGTTTTGCCATTGAGGGAGAGGTTATTTTCCTGGCACCACTCCGCCAGGGCTCTCCCCTCCTCCCTGTAGGCTGTCTCGTCGTTGTTAGTAATCAGGCCTACCACTGTTGTGTCGTCTGCAAACTTTATGATTGTGTTGGTGACGTGCATGACCACAAATCATGGGTGACCGGAGTAGAGGACCTAAATTCACCACCTGGGGTCATCCCGTCAGGAAGTCCAGGACCCAATTGCACTTCTTCACTACTTCAAAATGGTGAAAGTCCTCAATGCTGCTACACATGCTAAAACAGGTTTTTTGGACACTAGAGTCCTTTATACATCTCTATGCCTCGCTCCTATACAGCCTACATACAGAAACGCTTTAAAACACAAAATGGCCTGTTATCATTAACCGTGCTGTCTGAGAGTGTCACCCAATGTCTGTTTCTAAATATTTATCTATAAACAGTGAATATGTTTCAGCTCAAATGTAACTTAAGTTTTGTGGCTCCATGGCTGCTAAGTTATTGTGGTAGCACTTTTTTAATACTTTTAAAAACACTATCTGTACAGATTGGCAAAATCTTAACACAGGGCTGGTGAGCCAGACAAGAATTACAGTGCCTTCAGAAAGTATTCACACCCCTTGACTTTTTCCACATTTTGTTGTATTACATTATGAATTTAAAATGGATTCAAGTGAGATTTTTTGTCAGCTTTTAATAAAAAATGAAAAGCTGAAATGTCAATAAGTATTCAACCCCTGTGTTATGGCAAGCCTAAATAAGTAAACATTTGGGTAACACTTTACTTGAAACCCACGGTCATAACCATGTCATAATAAGTCCTATGAGTCATGACAGTCTTATATCACCTGTTGTGAAATATATTGTTATTTTATGGCTGGTTATGACACCTACATAAGTTTCAAAACCCACATTTATTAAAATGTGTTTTTTCCCTGCCAAGAATGATTATGGCGCCGACGGAGATGGCCGCCTCGCGACTAGCGCTTAGGAAACTTTGCGGTATTTAGTTTTTATATTACTGCACTGTCAGAGCTAGAAGGGCGGCAGGTAGCCCAGTGTTGGGCCCATAACCGAAAGGTTGCTGGATCAAATCCCCGAGCTGACAAGGTAACAATCTGTCGTTCTGCCCCTGAACAAGGCAGTTAACCCACTGTTCCTAGGCCGTCATTGAAAATAAGAATATGTTCTTAACTGACTTGCCTAGTAAAATAAAGGTTAAAAAAAAAAAAAAAAAAAAAAGCACAAGCATTTCGCCACACCTGCAATAACATCTGCTTAACAAGTGTATGTGATTTGAAGAAGTTTCCTTTCATTTGAAAGTGTATTTCTTAAGTCCTTTGTTGATGTAATGAATTCTTTACGGTCATGTTTTTTTCATAACATTTTAAATAACTTGTAGAAAATACACTTTATGACACTGTCAAGAAGCATTATCTTATAAGCCAGATAGGTCTATCACGTACATGCCCTTATGTCAGTCATCAGTCAAAAAGAGGGTGTCCTGCTCCTGAATTCATCCCAGTCAACAAATGGAAAGGGGGATACTAGTCAGTTGTACAACTGAATGCATTCAACTGAAATGTGTCTTCCGCATTTAACCCAACCCCACTGAGGGGGGCTGCCTTAATCGACATCCACGTCGTCGGCGCCCGGGGAACAGTGGGTTAACTGCCTTGCTCAGGGGCAGAACGAGGAATTCGATACAGCAACCTTTCGGGTTACTGGCCCAGCACTCTAGGCTACCTGCAACAAAGCATTGGGGTAGGCGCACGTCTGACATCAATGTGTGCGTAATTACAATGATAATTGAATATGGTACATTTCAGAAAATGTTATATAATATAAACATACTGTTGACAAGTAGACCATGGTGTAATGGAATGTTGTGCCTTGTGTGGTAGGTTTTGTGGGTTTTGACACTCTTATGTAGGTGTCATAACCAGCCATAAAATAACACAATATGTGTCACAATAGGTCTAAATATGTGTCATAAGTGTTATGACCATTTGACAGGTTATGACAAGTTATGTCAGTTATGACATGGTTATGATGCTGGGTGTCAAGTAAAGTGTTACCAAGTCACATAATAAGTTGCATGGACTCACTCTGTGTGTAACAATAGTGTTTAACATGATTTTTGAATGACTAACTCATCTCTGTTCCCCACACATACAATTATCTGTAAGGTCCCTCAGTTGAGCAGTGAATTTCAAACACAGATTCAACCACAAAGACCAAGGCCAAATATACACTGGAGTTGCTTACCAGGACGACATTGAATGTTCCTGAATGGCCTAGTTACAGTTGACTTAAAATCGGCTTGAAAATCTATGGCAAGACTTGAAAATGGCTGTTGAGCAATGATCAACAACCAACTTGACAGAGCTTGAAGAATTAAAAAAAAGAATGTTCAAATATTGTACAATCCATGTGTGCAAAGACTCACAGCTGTAATCGCTGCCAAAAGTGGGTTGAATACTTATCTAATCAAGATAGTGTTTGATTTTTCATTCATGTTTTTCTTACACTTTGACAGAGTATGTTGTGTAGATCGTTGACAAAAAGAATGACAATTAAATCTATTGTACATGAGATCAAATCATACCACCAGTTGCTCATAAAGACACAATAACAAGAAAAAAACTTTTTACAAGAAAATAATTTATTTTTGGAACACAAACATATTTTTTTTATTATTACATCACACACACCATTGGTTTTCTTTACAAAAACACACCAGTGATCTGAATTCATGTCATACTGTATGATTATATCAGTGCACCAAAATTACATTTCCACATCCACCATCCTTCCAAAACAGCTAACATCTTCATACAATTAAATGGATTGTAAACACAAGAATAAAGCTCTAGAATGTTAAAGTGAAAGTTTGTTGATGTCATGGATCACTGTGTTCTTATTGGTGGAAAGGGCTCCATTCCCCATATCTTAGGTGTATTCACCAGCACGTAATGTTCAGAATGTTTCAGATAGAAATGGATTGCATAGCATTTACAGAGCTCTCTCTCTTGTGGAACAGAGAACCATGTTGGTTCTATGCACTACTTTTCTATGAGCATCGTTCTGGACATTTCACCCCATGGAATAAAACCCCTGGGGCTGTATGTATCAAGCATCTCAGAGTAGGAGTGCTGATCTAGGTCCCGAATGTCCATACAATAAAGAATGTATTTTGATCTAAAACTGATCGTAGACCAGCACTCCTACTCTGAGACACTAATTGGATTTGGCCTCTGATCTCAGAGTGGTGATCTCATCCAGTCTCAAAGGGTTGTCTCTCAAAAGCAGGACCTGCAAGACCATAGTTAGTTACAATTACACAACTAGTTTAAACAAGAGGAAGTTAAGATTAATACATTTATTCATATCAATCCTAAAATGAACAATTCAGGACATCTGACATCAATTGGAGCCCATTGTCTGTGTAGAAACAGAACTGCATAAATAACATTGTTCTCCCACTTTCCCTCAAACGTTTGCATTTAAAGCTTGAGAGAAACAAAAAACCCTATTGATTATTGCCTTAATCTTTTGTAAAATTGCCCCTCGTCCCGGTCATACAAACTGTAATATATAACTGGGTGGTTTCACCAAATCAGTTCCTTTTGCATCCTTTAAGTAGAAATTGTGTACCAATATTGAAGCCTGTTATCTTCAATGAAGTGCCCTTTAATATAGACCACATGGAGAATTCAATACATCTATTTTGTTTATATGAATAAAGTGTCCCGCCATGCACCCTCTTACCTCCAGGAAGATTTTAACCGACTTAACCTCAACATTTCTCCATCATTGTAAAGCCCTAGTTATTTAGTTGCTTTGGCAGTCATTTCTGAAGATTCTAATTTATTTAATGTTATTAGTGAAGTAAAAAAGAAAAGCTGTCTCTTCATTTTAAGGTCAACTCTGTTACGTGAACTGAACTCTCGTTTTAAAATGGTGAAACCATTCCTTAAAAAAATTATAGTAATCTAAAGAAACAAATATCTAATAGTCAAATCAGTGCAAAAGCAGGTGAGCTGGTTCTACTCTTTTTGGAAATGTTCTAGTGTTTTGTGGTGGGAAACTGAGTGGGTCGAGCACAACATGTCAACCCAGTTACTTATATATAGACATGCTAGAAATATTTTAACATGTATTTTTTTTTAAATCTTGCATTCAATTGCCCCTCTCGCTTGTACACCCCTCCCGCTCTGTCACAATGGGATATAAGTTATTTAAGATGATATCGCCACCCCTGTTGCGGTCAACCGTTACTTTATTTGGAACTTAATATAGTCGTTTTTTTTTATTTAACCTCTAGATGGGGAGAAAGTGTTTTTAATTAACATTCTTTAACATTAACATTCTTTAACAGAATGTTACCATTAGCTGAATTCTATATTTTTTTATATCTTTAAAGTGAAGACATGTTATGGTTTTCCCAACCAGAGGTGGTGTTAGGACACACCTACATTCATTCATAAACACTCACACTCTGACAAGAAAATAACAATAATAACAATTAGTCACGGTAACAATACAAAATACAAAAAAACTTTTCGAAAATAAATGTGAAAAAAATATTACAAAACAAATGTTGAATTCTATAAGTAGTTTGAAGAGATACAATCCAAACCTGCATTTCTGTGTAAAGTTAGGTGATACGCAGATTTCTATAGACAGAACACACCCAGTTTGTGTGGAGTCGTAGCAAAGACGGCTTGTTATGCTGGTGTATCAAGACTCAGATCTTACTCGCTGGGATATCTCAGAACAACATGACTATTAGTTAGACTGGACGATTCACTGACTAAGTGATTTTCTATCAACTTAACTATAACTGTGAAGTATCCTTAAACATTGGTAACAAACACTGGTAATAAACATCAGTTCAACAGCGGTATTCAAATCTTCTCTCACTGAGTTAACATCAATAATGTCTAAAGGACATCAGTAGAGTAACCTACTGGCTGGATTTTAGAAAGTAGTTGTAGTTTGCTCTCCAAACCTGCAGATGGCACCCTTGCGTTTGGACACCAGTCGACTGAGGTGAGGTTAGAGAAGGGAGAGGTGGTTTACAAGGCGGAAAGAACTCAGCCAGCCAAATGACTGGCATGAGGTGATGTTAAAAGAGATCATTATGGTACACAGGAGGTATGGGTTGGGTGGGACTGATACGCCTGTGCAGAATCCCAAATGATACCATATTCCCTATATAGCGCACTACTTTTGACCAGGGTCCATCGGGCTCAGGTCAGAAGTAGTGCACTATATAGGGAATATGGTATCATTTGGGACGCAACCCTAATGTACAGTGAATCACCAGCTTTACCTCCCTACAGTTCACTTGGCTAGATCTCTGGACTGGCCATGTCATGACACAACACACTACCAGCATGGCTACCACTGCAGACTTTGAAGGGAAAAATGCATGGCCATTATATATAAGAAGAGGAAACACTGAAAGCTATGACGTCTCAGATATAACATCTAAACTTTATCTTTATCGCCACTCCCCCTTGACTTGGGGGTTGAGTCTTTGCGAACCTCAGATTCTCAACTACACATAATTCTCATACAGCTCAGCATCTTGCAGCATTGACATGTATTTCAGCATTCCTTCAAACACAAACAAAAAATAATGTTCCCTAGCAACAAAGTTGGGCCATGTATAATATCCTAGACCTCAACACTGCCACCAATATTCTATCAGTATTCTACCATTGGTCAACAAAAAAAACCTTTTATGTGATGACTTTTGGTTCAAGAAAATGGAGTCTGTTGGAAGTCATAAACACAATGATTATGGCCGTCCTACTCAGCACACCTCACAGCTCAGGTCCCATGAACACATGGTCTATAATACCAGCCATCCACATGATTGTATGTGCATCTCTGTACAGGGCCCTCACCAATGAAGGGTTCAACATCAGATGTGATAAACCAGTTTTGACTTATATATTTTAGTGATATTGAGTCTGAGTCAATTTCTATATGAGTGTTTGACACTGGAGTGTCTGTGTATTGGCAGTGGGCTACTCTCTGTGTCTATGGGAATGACTCCATAGTCAGTCATGTTTTAGAAGACCTGGAGCTGATCAAGGGTATAGGACTGAGTAGGTAAGGGTTAGTAGTAAGGCTGAGTAGGTAGGCTGCACAGGACAGACAGCCAAGGAAGATTCACCCTGAGGGCACTGAATGGGGAAAAAGTGTGTCATTTTTTTAATATACAAAAATACTCTATTGGGAGGGTGGACTGTAGGGTTTAGTGAACATGGGGATCATTTGGGCCATCTAACTTGAAGAGTTATCGACCTCTCTCCCTCCTGTTTGTTCGTTAGTTAGTGTCACTGAACTAAACGTTACGCATAAAAATACTGTTTCTAAACCTTTATCTTCTGCTAGTCCCATAAAAGAAAGAATAACAAAATGGTTAAATAAAGAAATGTGGCATACAACGTATAAAGTGCATTC
The DNA here is from genome assembly GCA_023634145.1 of Thymallus thymallus. Classification (NCBI taxonomy): domain Eukaryota; kingdom Metazoa; phylum Chordata; class Actinopteri; order Salmoniformes; family Salmonidae; genus Thymallus; species Thymallus thymallus. Next base: position 9,760,998 of record CM042380.1, on the reverse strand, counting down.
AATAAGTGATAGAACCAACGAGACAGTAGGAATGTGCATGGATCCCATTGAGATTGCATGGATCCCATTGAGATTGCATGGATCCCATTGAGATTGCATGGATCCCATTGAGATTGCATGCATCCCATAAGGCACCCTAATCCCTTTGTAGTGCACTATATTTCACCATAGGGGTCAGGGTGCCATGTGAGACGTACCCCTTGATTCTACATGGAAATAGATACTTATTTTATGGGGGATTCGTGATCTATAAATAATTTAATTAAAAGTTCCATTACTGTATAATATACTATTAAATATTTGTATATCTTCCAAAAAGGGCTGATATTCACCAAGAAAAACATATTTAGGACTAAAACAGACCGTGAACAGAGAATCAGAGAATCAACCAAACAGAAAAGGTCACATGCTCACAGAGCTATCCAGTAGCTCTCTTTCTCAGCACACACACGGCCTGCTAAACTAAACTGGCTTTTTATACAGTATTTGCGATTAACATACATTGTATAAAGAGGCGGTGTTGGTTTAAGGCGGCAAACTAGGCTAAAGCCTTGGCGGTCGCCAGCAGTGAGCGCACTGTAACGTACAGTACCTGCAGCTTCATTAGTCCTCAGAGATAGTATGACTACACATCTACCATGTCGTTCTCTTTCCCTCTCTTTTTCTCTACTCTTAGGATGCCAGTTTGCTTCATCCCTTTTTACTGAGTATTTGGTCAAAGTCTCCATGGTTGGATCTCAGGGATCTCTCTTGGTAATGTATAGGTAAGGACAAAAGCTGTTGTTCCTCTCCACTCCGCTAGTTCCCTCTGAGACAAAGCACAAAGGCATTTAGTCGTTTTAGTTCCTTCACATGTAAAGTGGTTTTGGTTAGAGGGGGGCAGCAGGAGGAGTAGAGGCTGAGGGAACAGGGGTACCAGGTAGGCAGAGGAGGGTTGAGACAGTAGCCCAGTGCCCGAGAAGAGGGGTGAGAGGAGAGAGAGTAGTAGTTCAAGTTTGGTTAATGTTTCTCCTCACTGAGTGGGGGGGGGGGGGGGGGGTCAGAGGTGAGCGAGAGTAGTTCAAGAGGTTAAAGGTTACGCTGCCTTCTCCTCAGGGCAGGGTGTACTCAGGTTCCCGCTTTTTTGGCATGGCGGTTTCTGTTTCTCCCACTGGCACATGGCGTTGGCGTAGCCCACGATCACCTTGTCCATCCAGGTGAGGGGCTGGGGGACGAGCACGGCCCCCTCAAAGAAGCCCAGGTGGCCCCCGTGCAGTGTCAGGGCGAAGATGACATTCTGCTTCTTCTCTGGAGGGGGATAAGGAGAACAGAAAGGGAGGGGGTAGAATGAGAGGATATCAAGGCATCATATAAAACATATTTTTAAGTTTATTGACAGATAGATGGATAGAAATATATGAGGAAGAGATATAAAAGAGGGGTATAGTATGGAAAGCAAGTGGCGGAAAGGGGGATTGTACCGCTGCCTCCAGGGGCATACCTGGTCGGGTTGGCAGCACTACCACCAGACCAGCACCACATGGGAGTCATTGATATGTCATGTATGATACGATACATTCTGTAACATGACGAACACAGCACATAATGTTACAGCAAGGTCATAAAAATGGTGTCATCCGCGTAATGGGACATAGAGATATTAAGTCAACAGCAAGATCATAAAAATGGTGTCATCCGCGTAATGGGACAGAGATATTGAGTCAACAGCAAGGACGTAAAAAAGGGCGTCATCCGCATAATGGGACAGAGATATTGAGTCAACAGCAAGATCATAAAAATGGTGTCATCCGCGTAATGGGACATAGAGATATTGAGTCAACAGCAAGGCTGAAAAAAGGACGTCATCCGCATAATGGGACAGAGATAGAGTCAACAGCAAGATCATAAAAATGGTGTCATCTGCGTAATGGGACATAGAGATATTGAGTCAGGTGTCTAGGAGGACAGGGAGAGGAAGGAGAGCAGGGTCCAGTGTATTAACACTGATCACTATCACCAGGTAGCACAATAACCTTGATGAAATATAAAGAGTACCTTGATAAAGGAAATAAACATGTAATATCTATCAGGATCGACCGACGAGAACAATTACCCATATGACACTGCTTTGCTACTTCATACCGTTTGGTTTTAGTTTTTGTTGAAACCCACATTTTTCAACCCAATCTACTGAGAGGTCAACCAAGATGGGCCAATTCACTTTGACTATAGGCTGTACAGTACAGCCTATTTTAAAAGGTTAGTGTTCATATATTAACTTTAAATAAAAACAGTTAAAACCTTGTAAATAAGAGGTACTTTTATGAAATGACTAAGCACGTAGCAAGTAACAGTATTGCAGGTATTCCCCAGATGCTGCCTACCAGTGAGAACAGAACCAGGGTTGGGCTCAATTCTAATTGAAGGAAGTTAATTCAGGAAGTAAATTGATATTCCAATTCAATAACACAAAACAAATGCCCCCTATGTTCAATTACTTCTAAATAAACTGAAAAGTAGAAGCCACTTATTTAAAAGGTAATTTATTTAATGTTTAAAATTGTTTAATCCCTTCCTGAATTTACTGACTTCGATTCGAATCGACCCCAACCCTGAACAGAACACTAGTGTGGCATCCAGACATGGATCCATAATTTCTCCAGCTCTAACTGGGTTAGTGTGGGAAACTGCAGTGTCTGCCTGGTGAGCGTGATCCCACAGGGCTTGTACCAACCATACGCTATTTGCTAATATCTACCAGCAGTTATAATAGCCGAGGTGTTTCTAGGAAATTACTCATATTTATATATTTTTATATATTTATATATTTATATATTTTTTTAAATGCCCAGCTTTCCATTAGGCTGAACTCTGCATCTTTTGGGAAGAGGTGTCCTATCAATTGTTTAATCGCGTTTGAAAAGGACCATGAACTAGAAGCAGAGGGAAAAGTTGAAGCTTGCTTTAAAACAGAAATGACATGTCTATTATGCAGCTTCCATTTTGTGACACAGAAGATGAGTATGAGCAAAGCATCATGTCGAGGCCCAACTTGAGGTCAATTCTACAGAAGCCTCATTCATATAAACTACACACTGTTTATTCATAATAATACTGTCATATTCTTCATTTGAATAACGCATTCAATTTGAATCCTAAAATGAAATGGAATCAACTTTAACTCAGGGTTAAACACTACGGAGCACAAGGCTCCTAACTGAGGTTTCCAACTAAAAGATTGTTGGCTGGATTTGTCCGCCAGACAATCCTAATGACATGTGCCAACTACCATGTGGCTTAGAGTTGGATTCCAGGTGAGTTATAGAACAGCTTTCACGTGTTTCTAGGCTTCTTGTGGCCAGTATGTGTGTGTGTGAGAGAGTCAGCCAGCCTGACTCTTCTAGGGCAAAGGGGACAGAACTGCCAGCTGATTTCCCCTTTCAGAGAGTTAGCCAGGGCACCAGCTGAGAATCTCCTATATCTCCACCCTGCATTTCTCTGTAGTGCAGGAGACGACATGCCAGTGATCTAGTGTTACCCTCCATCCCAGCTCTGGGACACTATAAATAAACAGGATGCAGGAGGGATCATATCCCCACCACACATTCTGCACCACTTTGAGGAAACGTGATCATAACAGTAGGGAGCTTCTCTTTGGACCTACCCCTTCAATGTTTGCAGTTCTGTAAGGTGGACGCAATATGGTGGAAGCTCTACCACTACATAGCTTATACCTAACCAGACCCTTCAGACATGCTCTCAAGTAGCGCATTGGTCTATCTCAGTGCTAGAGACATCACTACAGACAACCTGGTTCGAATGCAGACTATCACAACCGGCCGTGATTGGGAGTCCTATAGGGCGGCGCACAATTGTCCCAGTGTCGTCCAGGTTTGGCCGGTGTAGGCAGTCATTGTAAATAAGAATTAGTTCTTAACTGACTTGCCATTTAAGAAATTTCCCCTCTGGGATCAATAAAGTATCTATCTATCTATCTATCTATCTATCTATCTATCTATCTATCTATCTATCTATCTATCTATCTATCTATCTATCTATCTATCTATCTATCTATCTATAGGTTACAAGGGCCAAGGGGGAGGGATAAGGAGTAATTTGGGATGGACTGTTCCAGAACTCCCGTGAGGGAAGAGAACTGGCTACAGTACTGTACAGTCCATGGATCTGAAATATTCCAACCAATGATGACTAGTTTGTAGTGCCAAGGTAGTTGTTTCCATAAATAGCATGCTTTCCTTTACTGCTCCATTTGATCAACCCAGTAAACCCTTGAGGTTTGAGCTGATTGGCCGCTATTCTCAGTGTTCTAATTTAAAATGATAGGTTACCATGATGGGTGTTATATCGGTCATTAGAATCAGCTGGTGTTGAAAAAAGAGCAGACTTTAGTTCGCATACCTAGCGGTGTCTAAAGTCTAAGTCACGAGCACACGTGGAGACTCGTCTGTGTGATACAGTACTGTGTGTGTGTGTGTGTGTGTGTGTGTGTGTGGTTGAGTTATTGAGCCAGTGTTAAACAGTCAGACATTCCCAACACACCTAGTTCTATATACCTCCCCCTCCCTGGCCTGGGTGTGGGACTTAGTCAGTAGAGGAATCCTTTCTAGCGCTGCGGTTTCAGAGACAAAGTAATCGACAACTTTGCGCCCGGTCTTTAACTGGGGAAAATACACTAGACGTATAATGATTTCCCTTGTGTTAGTACACATATAACATGTGTACAGTTCTGGGCATTAAAAGTGACTTTTTCAAAGTGGCTTGCTGACACCAAACGCCAAGTTCATTTAAGCAATGTGTTTTTCTTAATGTGTTGCAGCACTGGCTAACTTTTTATGGAGTGATTCTCTGGACGCCTCTTCTCGATAGCTAAACAACCGTACCTTCACCGCACAATTATTTTAAATGTAGCTCCGCTGCTCCCTCTGCTCTGCATAAAGGCATGTTGTACAACATGTCTGCCGTAACTAGAAATGGCACGATCGACATGTTGTACAAACATCTGTGTCTATTGTCTGTTGTAACTAGAAACAACATGATGGACATGTTGTAGCCTACAAACTTCTGTTGTAACTATAATAAACGACATGATGGACATGTTGTAGCCTACAAACTTCTGTTGTAACTATAATAAACGACATGATGGACATGTTGTAGCCTACAAACTTCTGTTGTAACTATAATAAATGACATGATGGACATGTTGTAGCCTACAAACTTCTGTTGTAACTATAATAAATGACATGATGGACATGTTGTAGCCTACAAACTTCTGTTGTAACTATAATAAATGACATGATGGACATGTTGTAGCCTACAAACTTCTGTTGTAACTATAATAAATGACATGATGGACATGTTGTACAAACATCTGTGTCTATTGTCTGTTGTAACTAGAAACAACATGATGGACATGTTGTACAAACTTCTCTGTCTGTTTTAACTATAATGACATTGTATTATTCCAAACATAAGCAGGGAACAGACAGTCCAAGTAGTGATAATGTCATTTTTTCAGGTGGGGAATTACACATGCGCAGGTTTAGCTCTGGGGAAAAGGCATCCTGTGGGATGGGACTGAGCTCTGACTAGAGAAACAGGCTGTGTGTGTGTGTGTGTGTGTGTGTGTGTGTGTGTGCGCTAATGCAGGTGTCTGTTACCTGCCAGTGTGCGAGGGATGGTGAGCAGAGAGCCGTGCACCAGAGGATCGTCTGCAGAGTTCACCAGCAGAAGTGGCACGTCAACCTACAAAATACAACCATTATTAGATATACTGCATGCAATACACAAACCCAATAAAGAGTCCACTTAGACACAGCTTAAATCATGAACTCTCCAAAGAACCTAACACTGTTCTAAGCACTTCCTTTTTTACATTTCTGATATTCATACACACGCATAGATTGTTTTGAAAAAGATTCTTAATTCACGAGAGAGAGAGAATCAACCTACATTGTGAATATAATGCACACAGCTCTCCTTCTCATAGTATTCTTTGAGGGAGTTGTGTCCGTGGAATTTCCTGCAGAGACAGAAGTGTGACAGGTCACAAAACAAAGCAGCATGCTGTGGAAACTGGAGAGGGCTTATTAAGGGACATTGGGTGAGCACATCTCTATGAAACCCTGCTCAACAAGATACTTAGGACTGGGCGATATATCGAAATAATTTGATTAATATAAATGTATTTTTTTAGCGCAATGTTCAAAATGACTATTGCAAGAATCAAGGTCTGAATTGTTTTCGTTATGACTGTTTGTCTTTTTGGTCACGTCTCCTTCGCTCCTTCTGTGCTGTGTTCACTGTGTACCTTCCCATTCGCACACAGACACCAAGCCCCTCCTCCTTCTGTGCTGTGTGCACTGTGGTCCTTCCCATTCACACAGATTGTTTATGAGATCTGCTACAAGAAGTTAGTCATTAGTCATTATTAGTGGTGCATTGTAACAAAAAGGCCATTTTCAAAAGAGACTTGAAAGCCAGATCAGTGATTATTGCAAAAAAGCAGGTTAAACTATTTTAATAAAATAATTTAATGATGAATGGCTTATATTTAGTCTAGGTATAATTTTACAAGCCCTGAATTCACTATATATTATTCCTGACTGTTTGTGCAACAAAGCGTATTTAGAGATATAAAATTGAGAATAGGTTTTGAAGAAAAAAAAGCCATAGCGCCCAGCCCTAGCCTTGCTCAATGGCTCCAAGCATATTGTTCCTATGCATTGACAAAACTCGAAACGTTTGGCTTGCACTTCAGCAGGTGTTGTTGAGTGTTGACAGTCTATTTTGACCATACAGCCATATTTAGTCCTCAACACTAAAACATTTAGGACTGATTTCACAGGGGGTAAATGTGAGACCGGTTAAGAATAATTGTGTGTCTCATTTTAGCATGTCTTCCTTATTGGATTCTATTTAGTGTATTTTACTAAAATGTATGGGGTGGAAAGAAAAAACACTAATTATTCTGGGTCCAGGTTATTTTCAACGTGTCCTATACCTCATGATGGTTTCATCAATCTGCATGAGGGAGGTGGCCGTGTAGAGCCGGCTCAGGTCGGCGTCCTCCATCTTCGTCGCACTTCCAAACAAACTGCCCCTGTAAACACACACACACACACACACACACACACACACACACAAACACACAAACGTTGAAACGCGTGTGGAAACACTAGTTATTCTCAGTAAAATCCATTCCTATACCAGGAATTTCCGTGCCATCGCTAATTGCCTCCATTTCATTAGTTAAATAGTTTGCCCCAGAGTGCAGGTTTGGTGTTTACAGTAGACGAAGTCATCGTCTACTGGGTTGTGACGATGACTTCAGTCCAAGATCTTCAATAATATATGCCATTTAGCAGACACTTTATTTTCCTATGGGTGGCCCCAGCAGGGCTTGAAAGGGTGTTATCAGGTGATAGCTCCCAATCACCACATGGAGTTTCCACCAGATCGCTTTACACTAATTTGGCTATTTCAGATGTATGAGAAGTGTCATGGCGCTAGGGTAGGGGCTAGGGGTTTCTTTGGGACTGGGCCTACCAGTGTGAATGTACTAAGTATTGGAACAGGGCTGAGTACCTGTGTGAGAGGATGATCTTCTTCATGTTGTCAGCCATGAGGAAGTTGTAGAAACGTCTGCACTGGTCCCACTGTAGGAACGTCTCCTGGGCCCTGTATACAAACACAAAATAGGAAGTCAGTCAGTCAAAAAATATATATTTTTGTCATGGTTATACCTGTTTGGCCTGACAACCAACATAAGCTGGCTAAAGCATGCAGAACAGGTTTAATCACTGTAGGCCAACAACACTTTGTACTCTTGAAGCTAGCATGCTAACCATCGCCCCACCCACCAAATCCGCAGAAGGGTCTCTCACTGCACTACGGACTCGCCAACACTACCTATCTAGCAACTAGCTAGTCCAACTTCATATCTGCTATTGCACATGCGAAACAGGGTTGGGGAGTAACGGATTACATGTTATCAGTTACATGTAGGCCTAATCAGATTTTTTTGTCTGACCACAAGTTCAGAGACCAGTATGATGACATATCATTTTGTCTTCTTCTAATGCCTCTTAAGGGGGAAAGTAATCAAAAAGTAACTGAAAGTAATCAGATTACAATACTGAGTTTGGATAATCAAAGTTACGTTAATGATTACAATTTTGGACAGGTAACTAACTAGTAACAGATTACATTTAGAAAGTAACCTACCCACCCAACCCTGATGAGAAATACTACTGAGGTAGCATATATAGTGAGAACTACGTAGCAGGCATAACAATCCCATTCAACACATGGCATGGGCAATGACAAAAGACATGGCTTTAGCTATGCCATAGACAGGAATGGAACATAAACTGAGGTATAAAGACTAATCCCCTTTCACAAAAGGTGCCTGGTCCTGACACACACACACACACACACACACACACACACACACACACACACACACACACACACACACACCGTTTACTCTCTGGACATAGCAGACAGTGTTCCTGCCAAGAGACGTTGGCTGCCTTTCAAACTCTAAAAAGGTGTGGTTCACAAACACCACACGCTTCACAGAGTTCCATCTGCTCCATTCCAGAGCTTGTGCCATATCACATCTAGGAACACCAGTGTTGTTTGTCAGTCACTGTGCCATGACAAAACAGTTTTCCCCGTCAGTACAGATGCCCAAGTGTTTACAAAGTCTATGATCATTATGATAACAGGCAGTCCACTGTAGACCCAAGTGTAATAAAATAGATGAAAAGGATTAAGACAGAGAACGCAAAACAAAAACTGAAACAACCTCCATGGAAGAACTGCATGATGCATGAACAATAACACTAACAAGCCAGGTTAACAGAGCAGTTAATAGTATGTGTCTGTTTCACTATTCAATAACACTTAGCTACAGTATTGTAGCCTAGCCTACATCTTTGCCTAGCTCAAAGACTTGGCAAGGCAACAACCAGTTATCTACAGCGGAGACAGAGCGGCACCCAGGCAAGGATAAAAGGCAGTCCTCTGTCTTTGTTGTGTTAGTCACCAGTCCACTGAGATCACAGATAAAGCCAAACTACAGGAAATGATCCATGTTTGCTGGAGAAAAAAATGGATCCCAGCTACTCTCACAATTCACTTATTTGCATTAAGTTAGCTATGTTACAGCTCATTGCTGGCAAGCATAACACTGCCTCTAAAAAAGATAAAGTGTCTCCACTAATGTTTACATTTTGATGTTTATGACACCTTTACTTTCCAAGTATACAGCTGTGTGTAAAAAGGGTATATAGTACATAATGCAACAAACCCCATTAGCTACGCAAAATGGCCTTTCTGCGTACTTGCGTAGCCATAATACACAAACGTGTGCAGCACTGCAATTTGTAACCACCGGATCGCCGTTTTGCGTAGCTCTTCCATGTTGCTTTGCGTACTTGCATAGGGTAGAAATAAGTCTTAAGAAGACTGTAGCCAACCTGAGTGCGCTGTATCCCTGGCAGACACTGACGCAGCACAGCACTCTCTCCTGATTGGTCCGGTTCTCTCCCAGGAACTTGCACACGATGTTGCCTCCCAGGCTGAAGCCCACCACTATGAGGTGGGTGTGAGGGAACATCTTCTTGATATAGCCCACCATGGATGCAAACTCCCACGTGCAACCTACCAGAACAAGACCACGGGTAAGGACCAGAGCAAAGACATTACATACTGGGGCTTTGAGTTGGTTAATTTCCATGGTAGCTTAATTCATGGCCACTGATCTGAAATGAGGGTAGTGTGGTGAAAACCCATCCTGTCTTTTCATCTGTAAAACTTCTTGTTGTTGCTTTTGTGTGTGTGCGCGAGCATGTGTGTTTTTTTATTTATTTATTAGGAGTGTGTGCAGTCCTCACCGTAGGTGAACATGCGAGGCGAGGTGAGCTCGATGTTGGGCAGAGCGCCCAGGTGATTGAGCACGGCACACCTGTAACCCTCCTTCTGAGAGTGACCCACAAAGGTGCGGATGTAGTGCTTCTCGCTATGGTTACCGATCCCCGGGCATATCACCATGGTGACGTCATCTGTTGGAACAGCAAACATACAGACAGACGGATCAGTGAGCCGTTTGCAAATGAAAATATGTAAAGGCAAGATTACACGTCCCCATGGGCCGATCATTGCCCGGTGTGGTACGCAAATATGACAGTCAGCAAATAGAGACAGGACAGTATGGTGCCACAATGAAACCTCTGTATAGGTTAAGACTTCCCAGTCACTCAAATAAAAAAAATAAGAAGTTGCCTAGTTACCAGAGGCTCTTTTTTTATTACCTTTATTTAACCAGTCTAGTCAATTAAGAACAAATTGTTATTTACAATGATAGCCTGGCAAGAGGCCTCATGTAGGGACGGGGGCTGGGATAAAAATAAATAAAAAATAACTATGTAAGATAAAACGGACAACACAGACAGAAGACACTGGCAACCGCACAAATAGAACAGCAAACAAACAGTGTGTGTGTGCAAACGTGTGTGAAGTAAATCAACATGCTTCCTTCCATAAGGCAACGCAAACTAGTGACAACTAGAAACAACTACATGTCTCAACCCTGAGGTCAAAACAAAATGGGCTACGTCCCATTTTGGGTCGCATCCCCTGATCTCATCACCTTAGCCGAAAGTAGAGGTTGTAGAGTTTACCTAGAGTCACAGTGTTTAAATCTGTGTTCTCAACAATACTGACACAATAATCACCTGCAGAACCGGAAATGGAACCACTGGGTAAACCACTGGGTAAACCACTTGGTAAACAAGAAACTGAGGCCAGACAGGACCGATTCTGGACATAGGACAGGTCCATAGCACAACTTTGGGTTATGATGAATTTGCTTGCATGCTTCCAATGAGCTAATTAAACTGCTATCCTTCCCATTGCACTTCTCTCCTTGGTCATTGCTGTAAATGAGAATGCATTCTCAACCAGTTAACCTGTTTATATTGCAAAAAGACAGCCCTGTGCCAATAGAGATTGTCCATTCTCTTTATTACTATAAAAAGGTAAATAAATGATTGAACTAGCCCACCTCCTGTCCGGTGGTCACCCATGGGCTCGAAGAGGTCAAAGGTGGCGGTGGCCCCGTCCTGCATGGGTAAGTACTTCCTGAGGCCTATGGGGTGAGGGGAGCTCACCCGCCCCATCTTGCCATACAGTGCTGTCTGTAGGTGACCACTTTTACCCCACAGCAGGGGCGGAATGTACCTGCAAAACACACACATATCTTAATGAGTGTGTATAAAAACAATACATTACAAAAACATACTTCCATATGGATTTTTTCTTGTTTTATTCCAGAGATTCACTATAGGTCGTTCTGGCTCGGACAAGGCATTTTTTGTCCAAGGCTTACTTAATTTACTTTATTGAAGAGATTAAGGTTAATTTTTCAGGTAATAAAATACTATAGGATACATTGTAATTCTTCGTATAGGGTCATAGGAGCTCTATCAGGCTAGTAGCCTACATTACACACATACAGTATACTCTACTGCCATGCTAACTGGAGATCTGAGCACAGAAAAACATTTGTATGTGGTATGTGCAACAATGTCCATAAGAAACAAGCACACAACAGCATTAGGAGTTGGCCCTTGAAGTAATAGAATAACTTTATTTAATTGCTTGTTCTTGCTGACAGTGTTGCCTTATTCAGTCAGTCAGCTAATGCAGTATACTAGTTTTATTTTATTTGTATTAAACCTTAAATTTAACTGGGCAAGTCGGTTAAGAACAAATTCTTATTTACAACGACAGCCTACCAAAAGGCAAAAGACCTCCTGTGGGGACAGAGGATAAAACACACATCACAACAAGAGACCACAACACTACATAAAGAGACAACACGACATGGTAGCAACACAACATGGCAGCAGCAACACAACATGAGAGCAGCAACACAAACATGGTACAAACGTTGTTAGGCAAAAACAACAACAAGAAGGGCAAAAAGGTGGGTGGTTTATTTGCAGTGTTGACTTTCAGTTGCTGCCATGCTATGTTGTTGTCTTAGGTCTCTCTTTATGTAGTGGTGTGGTGTCTCTTGTTGTGATGTGTGTTTTGTCCTATATTTTATTTATTTTTAATCCCAGCCCGTCACCGCAGGAGGTCTTTTTCCTTTTGGTAGGCCGTCATTGTAAATAGGAATTTTTCTTAACTGACTTGTTAAATAAAGGTTAAATACATTAAGTCACGGTGTGTTGGAATAAACTTTACACACAGTGGGGGACAGGGAAGAGATGCACATTCCTAAGTAGAACACACAGGGAACTGAACATCATTGATAATGCATCTGCCCTGGTACTGTATGCTACTGCCTCTGTATGGGAGTAGACGTTATGTAATGGGCCAACCCTGCAGGAGATCAGTGTATCTATCTGCTGCTAGCACTGCATTGAGACATGAGCTGGCTTATAGTCATATCACAGTCATATAATCTCACATCCGCACACTGACTTTAGCACAGAAGTACACCGATCATTTAGCAGGAAACCCTTGGCAAAAGGCCAAAAACAAGTAGTGGTTTCCATTTTATGTCTGTTTATAGATTAGCGGCTACGATAACAAAATAAGCAGATCAATGTTGATAATTGCAATGTCCTCAAATGTAGCTTTGGCCTCAGGTGCTCTCAAACGTAGCTTTGGCCTCAGGTGCTCTCAAACGTAGCTTTGGCCTCAGGTGCTCTCAAACGTAGCTTTGGCCAAAGGATGGACTGACGGTCCACACACACAGACACGGGTGGGGAGTGGTACATACTGGTATAGTAAATATCGGCAGGGTGCAAGGTCCGTTGCTATATCAACAGTTACACAACTTCCTCCATCCATCCCATCTCCCTCCACTGTCATTAGAGCAGTCTGAGCACCTTCCCTTACATAAGGCCCATCTCAAACCCACAATGACCACTGATGCCTCCCAACACCATTACTAATATTACAGATAAGACCTCCAACCCCTGTGTGTAAACAGCATTATCAGCTCTGACGTAGGTAGAGTTAGAGAGGTAGCATGAAGTAGAACAGAAAACCAGGAGTACTCCAGACTTCCAGGCTCTGATTTGAATACCCCCAATATAGACTAATACACTAAAGTCTTGGTCAGGTTGATTCCCCAGAACATTCTCCCTCTATGAATAATGCTCGACTGGCAGGGATGATGTAATGGTTGTCACAGGAGGACTAGGAGGAGGAGGAGGAGCCCAGGCAGGCAGGCTGAGTCCAGATCATATGTTGGACTAAGAGGACAAGACCAGGCAGGCAGGCTGAGTCCAGATCATATGTTGGACTAAGAGGACAAGACCAGGCAGGCAGGCAGGCTGAGTCCAGATCATATCTGTTGGACTAAGAGGACAAGACCAGGCAGGCAGGCAGGCTGAGTCCAGATCATATCTGTTGGACTAAGAGGACAAGACCAGGCAGGCAGGCTGAGTCCAGATCATATCTGTTGGACTAAGAGGACAAGACCAGGCAGGCAGGCAGGCTGAGTCCAGATCATATCTGTTGGACTAAGAGGACAAGACCAGGCAGGCAGGCAGGCTGAGTCCAGATCATATCTGTTGGACTAAGAGGACAAGACCAGGCAGGCAGGCTGAGTCCAGATCATATGTTGGACTAAGAGGACAAGACCAGGCAGGCAGGCAGGCTGAGTCCAGATCATATCTGTTGGACTAAGAGGACAAGACCAGGCAGGCAGGCAGGCTGAGTCCAGATCATATCTGTTGGACTAAGAGGACAAGACCAGGCAGGCAGGCTGAGTCCAGATCATATGTTGGACTAAGAGGACAAGACCAGGCAGGCAGGCAGGCTGAGTCCAGATCATATCTGTTGGACTAAGAGGACAAGACCAGGCAGGCAGGCAGGCTGAGTCCAGATCATATGTTGGACTAAGAGGAGGAGGAGGGCTGGGAAACAGACCAGCTAAGACCACAAGCAAAGGCTATGGCCCAATACTGTTAAAATTACTGATGAAAGCTACACTTTTGAATGTATCAAAACTTTACTGTGTGGATTAAATCAATCTGTCAAATTGCCTACACTTTAGAGTGGTGTATGTCTGGGCGCTCCAGGAAAGACATAAAAAAAAAAAAGAGGAGAATCTGAATTGTCAGCAAATGTGTGTATCCACACTCATGTAGAGTAGCTACATGTGTGTGTCCTCATACATGTGTCTATGTGCATGATTGTGTGTGCGCTGTAACCTGCTGTCGCCCTTGACAGTCAGCAGCAGACCAAAGCAAAGGAAACAGAAGCCAGCGTGGGCTGATAGATAGCCTACGCCCTTAGTTGTCCGATGTACAGATCAAAGTCAGTCACACAGGCTTTTTCTACTGGAGATCTGATTTAATATCTAGCCTTTTGATATGATGCAATACACAGCCCTCTGATCTACTGCCTAAAGGGGTAACCCCACCACTTTTTGGGGGTAAAGAAAAATGGGATAAGACAGTTAAACTAAGTTCTTCAAGGTATTCATAAATAATATTCTTCAAAAATCAATGGCTACATATCATTAATTTAAATATTCAAAAACAGATGTACCAATCGCACATTGTCCCTATAAAGGGCTGGTTTCCTGAACACAAAGCCATCAGAGAGGGACTGACGGAGATAGAAGGCCAAGTAGCCGCCCTCTGATCATGAAAACCTGGCTTCACTCAGTATCAGAGAAGAATGGCTCTGTTCCACATCACTCCAATGCAGGTTCTGACCTTGGAGAGGCCAATTCCCAAACTAGTTAGGCTATTCCCAAACTCTCAGTAGGATAAATTGAGTAAATGTTTCAGCTGTTCCTTTATTTTCTAGAATACAATGACAGATGGAATGCATTTCTCTCTCACACACACACACACACACACACACACACACACACACACACACACACACACACACACACGTCCATGGTCACAGGGGTGACCGTGCTGGAAACAGTGTTATGTAACTCGACTGGGTGTCACTACGAGTTACACAAACTGTCTTGGACCATTAGTCAGCATAAACAGTGCCAAGGAGCAATACATTAATGAACGACAGCCCTACTAGCCCAATATCCTTTTACACACTTTCTTTCTTGGCTAGCTTTTGAGTGAGTACAGATCGGTTTAAGGTTATAGGGCAAGATTAAGATTAATTTAATTAAGAAGCAATTCCCCTACTGATTATCAAAAATAACCTTATAAATGATCAAATGTGCATGAGTTGGTGCTAAACAAATAGTATGATCACCTACTTCTTAAACCTATCAGATCAACTGGGCGTCCCTCCCTGAGGCAGTCTGGAACATTCCAAGTCCTTTAGTAACGACTAAAAACACACCAGTCTTAAGACACACAGACTAACAAAAAAAAGCAATGAACACACTCAAAACTCAAACTACATCTAGTCTGTTTGATTAAAAGTATCTGCATCCCAAATGGCACCTAATTCCCTACATACTGTATTGAACTTCTCTTGACCAGAGCCCTATGGGGAGCACTCATGATGAGAGATTTGAGATTGAGTAACAGAGGCTTACATAATCAGACAGCAGCTGAGGGAAGCCTCCAGAGTCTCCCTCTGGGCTTAAGACTCCCTTAAAACAGGACTATTAGGCCAGTAGAGTAGAGTACTGGCTCTGAACCATGCCACACATTCAGAGAAACCTTTAGTTGTACAGGAGTATCAGTAACAGCTTTTTTCGACAACACAACAGTTATTTGGAATATGGGACTAGATGTAGGCTATCATGTACAGTGACAACAGAATCGTTGGTGCGGTCATGGCAAGGTGAGCATGGGTGCAGTGTTCCAATTACGGGCTACTGAAAACTACCATAAGAAATCATCGGACCCCAATAAGCTATAAAATATTCATGGCTAACTCAGTGGCCTTGTGGTTAGTGTACGCCTTGAGACTGGAAGGTTGGGTTCCCCTGGTCGAGTCATACCAAGGACTGTAAAAATGAGACCTGATGGGTCTCTGCTTGGCACTCAGCATTAAGATATATTGGGGTTAAGGTCCTGCACTAGACTAGTATCCTGTATGACAGACAGACAGACAGGTCACTCACTCTTTGGTCAGGATGGGGCAGGACTTTAGCAGGAAGCGGTTGAGGGGCGTGTCCTGGTAGGTGATGTCAGGAGCGGCGGTGGGACTCTTCAGGTTCAGGCAGCGGACGATGACGTACAGCACCGTGGCGACCGCCGCCAGCTTCATGCCGTCGAACATGGCCGGCATCTCTGGGGCGACAATGGTGTAGTCCGAGTAGACTGAGTCTTGGGTTGCCATGGTGGCTCTGAGAGAGAGACAAACAGCGAAGTAAACAAAGCGTTAGACTGTAAATAATCCACTTAGAACACATACAGCTAGTGTGGATGATGCTGCTACACGAAACACATTCTACATTAAATCAACTAGCCTACATCAGTCATGCTCACCAGTACCCTGATGAACAACACAACTACACTTGTCACTTTAAACCTACACTACCGGTCAAAAGTGTTAGAACACCTACTCATTCAAGGGTTTTTCTTTATTTTTTACTATTTTCTACATTGTAGAATAATAGTGAAGTCATCAAAACTATGAAATAACACAGATGGAATCATTTAGTAACCAAAAAAAGTGTTAAACAAATCAAAATATTTTTTATATTTGAAATTCTCCAAATTGCTACCCTTTGCCTTGATGACAGCTTTGCACACATTTGGCATTCTCTCAACGAGCTTCATGAGGTAGTCACCTGGAATGCATTTAAATTAACAGGTGTGCCTTAGTTAATTTGTGGAATTGAGTTCCTTCTTAATGCGTTTGAGACAATCAGTTGTGTTGTGACAAGTTAGGGGGGGGTATACAGAAGATAGCCCTATTTGGTAAAAGACCAAGTCCATATTATGGCAAGAACAGCTCAAATAAGTAAAGAGAAACAACATTCCATCATTACTTTAAGATATGAAGGTCAGTGAACTGAACATTTCAAGAAAGTTTCTTCAACTGCAGCCGCAAAAACCATCAAGCGCTATGATGAAACTGGCTCTCATGAGGACCGCCACAGGATTGGAAGACCCAGAGTTACCTCCGCTGCAGAGGATAAGTTCATTAGAGTTACCATCCTCAGAAATTGCAGCCCAAATAAATGCTTCACAGAGTTCAAGTAACAGACACATTAACACCAACTGTTCAGAGGAGACAGTGTGAATCAGGCCTTCATGGTCGAAGTGCTGCAAATAAACCACTACTAAAGGACACCAATAAGAAGAAGAGACTTGCTTGGGCCAAGAAACACGAGCAATGGACATTAGACTGGTGGAAATTTGTCCTTTGGTCTGGAATACAAATTTGCGATTTTGTTTTGTTACAACCACCGTTTGTGAGACGTGGTGTGGGTGAACGGATGATCTCTGCATGTGTATTTAACACCGTAAAGCATGGAGGTGGAGGTGTTATGGTGCGGGGGTGCTTTGCTGATGACACTTTGCCTTGAATTATTTAGAATTCAAGGCACACTTAACCAGCATGGCTACCAGAGCATTCTGCAGCAATACGCAATCCCATCTGATTTGGGCTTAGTGGGTCTATCATTTGTTTTTCAACAGGACAATGACCCAACACACCTCCAGGCTGTGTAAGGACTATTTTACCAAGAAGGAGAGTGATGAAATGCTGCATCAGATGACCTGGCCTCCACAATGCCCCGACATCAAACATATTGAGATGGTTTGGGATGAGTCGGATATAAAATATATTTTGATTTGTTTAACACTTTCATGGTTTCTACATGATTCCATGTGTTATTTCATAGTTTTGATGCCTTCACTTTTATTCTAAAATGTAGAAAATAGTAAAAAATAAAGAAAAACCCTTCAATGAGTAGGTGTTTTTTGACCAGTAGTGTACATCTTGTTTACCAAACTTAATCAGTGAAAGTAAACAGTGTGGACCATGAAACAAACAGAGGGCACAAAGTGGTCTAGCTATTTCTCTGTCAAAAAGAGGAATTTAAGGCATGTAGCATAGCAACAGATAAATATGTTTCAGCTGCCTGTTAGGAGCAATGACAGAAGCAGGAAATTAACAAAGCCAATAATGCTAAACAGACTGGCCAAAACAAAAAGAGAGATGGTGGAGAAAGAGGTAGGCTGGTTTACAGTCCAAAAAGAAGAACTTGTGTTATGTAAATATGAGAGTCAGATGATGAGGTAGTTTAGATAAAACAAACACATCCCAGAACATGGATAGGAAAGAGTTGAGCAATTCTATCAAGCAATTAGTTACTTACAATGTAGGTTTCAATTCCAATAAAAAGATGATCCACTCTGTCCAACAGCCTTTATTTGTGCAGCAGTGACAGTCACAGTGACTTGGTAAAATCTGGAGGAAAACAAACAAACACTTATATTTAATGTTTTAAAGCAGTTAAGAATAGGTGTGATCTGGCCAAGACAACTCAACAGAATATCAGAGACAATGTGCCTCTTTATATATCCATACTACGCTTATTTCCTTTAACACAATTCTACAATCCTTATAGTCCCTCTTCAATATTAAGCACTGACCTCAAACCAGTCATTTGTGACGGATGTGTTCATTTGTCACCTTAGTTAACAAGAGAATGCGCAGTGATCAATCCTAACAGCCTCATTACTAACAGTGATCCCCGCTGACCTCCACTGCTCCAAATGGAATTCCCCATAGAGCACGGAATTGTTGCCCTCTCCAATCAGAAAGAACATTGGCCACTAAGGTCAGCAGGCTGAGCACTTCTATGAATCCTTTTAAAGGCTGTGTGCACTAGGCCTATATAGGGAATTGGGTGCCATTTGTGAAGTAAACCTGGCTATTTGTGTGTTCTCCTCTATACACTCTAGAATGCATTAGTTATGTCCTAATAATAACCGCAGTAACTACAAGACACTTTATTTGTTTATTTTTTTTAAAGTCAAAACTATACTTTTGATTTCATGGATGCTCAGATCTTGCATCCATAGCTCTATCAATGAATTTGAGACTTTTTACATTTCTCTAAACCCATCCCTCAGTTGTTTGCCAAAACAAGTGACGGGGTGTCTGCTTTATTGTTGTTTCAAGTAAACTGCAGATTGCCTCTGATGTGGGAAGGCCAGTCAGTCATCCAGCGTGATCACTGATGTAGGCCACAGCTAGCCTATGTGCTAAGAATCACAGCCTGCCCTGCCATCATGGGATACAATAACATTCCAGAGCTGCGTAGTTGAGAGATTACGGAAACCACCACGGGCTCAGCCCCATATCACCCTACTCTTAATCTTTCTGCCTGTCACAGTATTGGCAGCTGGGCATGAGTGACAATTCAGAGATGGCTCATCCCAAACTTACTGTTTAAGTTTTGATCACATGGACCACTTGTGTATTTCCTACATGTGTACTGGTAGGCAGGTGTCGGAATAATTTGCATAATTGTGTTTGTGTGATGTTAAAGGAATACACACACAATTACCTAGCTAGCTAATTTAGTTAGCCATCTCAGTGAATGCAGATTATCATGGTGCGCAGCAAGTCAAGTCTAGTCAAGACAAGGGAAACCCACCACCAGCTACTCTACGCACTATGCAGTCCCCGTTGCTTTCTACCAATGGCTGTGCCACCGACATGTATTGCTGGACACAACAACAATCTTTTAGATGGCTTTCTAAAAAAAAAAAACGTTTTTTTGTCGACATAAGTAATAATACAGTAAACAAGCAAGAGAGGACTGGTAGCTCGATGCTATGTGGCAAAGGGCCCCCTGCTTTTCGCGCATCCACAAGCTAGTGGTGTAATGAATGTTGACAACCTCACCTGCAGTATGTCAAACCAACATAAAGGTAGCAAACTAAGCAAGTTATTTGTTCAAATGGGAAAGTATATGTGTTAGGTAGCTAGCAAACTTTGCTTGCTTAGTTCGCTAGTGGTGTGTTCAGCTAGCTAAACCGACGAAAACAACAGAGCTCCCTGCGCCCCCTCCCTGATTGTAACAGACAGAGAACTGTCCAACTAACCTCCTTAACGTTACCGTCCACTCCAACACCGTGTCAAGTCGTTTCCTTGTCTCCTCTGTGTCTGGACCCGTGTCTTTCCATAGGGATGTTTCTATATTTATCTCGAAATAATGTACGGTCAGTCCTTTCTATTATTTTCCTCCCTGTCCGTGGTGATGCATTGACATGTAGCTACCGCTAGACTGACATTTCGATATTCACTTCCTATTCCTATTCATTTGCATATGATTCCCTTGGTTCTATTGGGTTAGAAAACGCAGCTACGTCATTTCTCTGAAGTATTTTCCCATCCCATACCCCGCCCTGCTCCAATTTCTTTACAGCGATTGGCTTAAGAAAATGTATACTATTGTATCCGTTCATTTAATAAATTATCACAACGTATTGCTGAAACGTGTGTCAATATAATTGGGTCTCACACAATACATTTTCAATGATTTAACTAGGCAAGTCAGTTAAGAACAAATTCTTATTTCAAATTAGTGTTAAGTGCCTTGCTCAAGGACACATCAACTGGTTTTCACCTTGTTGGCTCGGGGATTCGATTCAGCAACCTTTCGGTCTCTGACCACTAGGCTACCTGCCGGCCCACTGATCAAAATTATCGATGGCATGTAATCTTTCTTGGAATGTGCGCGAAACGTGAGGATGCCTCCAAGCGTTATGTAACATCAATACGTTCTCTTTTAGGAAACAATCAGAGCTCTTTGTTCAGATAGCCTGCACGCGAGCTGAATATGTAAAGACTTGTCTTGCAAATCCTTTCTTATTCCTTCAAGCAATAACTTATGTGCAAACACACTACTTTCGTAATGGACAAGTTCACAACACTATAAAACATTTTTTTTCTAATAATCAAATGTACTATATTTTAGTTAATTACTCACTTTATGTATGTTTGACCCATAGAGAAAGTTAGAGCAGTGGTTCCCAAACTGTGGGGCGAGCCCCCCAGACCTCCCCCTACGAAAAAAGGTGCAATTTTTTTTAATTAGTGTAGTGCAATATAAGTTTTTCTCTTGTCATGTTAGTCATTGCATTCCTTAGAGAGCTATTTATAAATTGTCAGAAATGTTAGCTAACGTTTTTTTGCTAGATTTTTTAGCCCATAGATTTTATTGTAATGTTCGAGTCACTCAAATATCACATAAATGCACATTAGATGTATGTATAGAATTGCGAGAAAATTAGCATTAAAACTGCACATTTTCCTCTCCACCAATAAGAGGTGTGTGAGCAGTTTGCGTCATGAACAGTGCTTGTGCTCATATAAGTAGATGTGGCGTGCACGCGCAGGGAGGGGGGGTGGTCGGGATGTTCCCCAATTCTGGAAGAGGGGTCTGAGTGAAAAGGTTTGGGAACCCCTGAGTTAGAGGACACATGAGAGCATGTGCAGGGCCATTGAGTCCATCTCCATATTGAAGTAGTCAATTTCCTGTTTCTACTACTTCTATGAGTTGGTAAACAAACTGAGGTGTGTTGTTTGAACAGGTATAAAGCCAAGTTTGGTGATTTACTGGCACCTGCAATTATGGAATGTTTGCTCACAAGTATAATTCATTGTGATGACCTGGATATAATTATGTGATCCTTCCTTAACCCATAGGAAGTCCCACCCAGTTGACTACGTCAAAATGGGGAAAGTCCTTAATGGCGCTGCCCTTGCAAAAACGTGCCTTTTGGAACTTTAGAGTCCTCCATCTATCTCTAAGGTTTGACCATAGACACAATTTTGTTCTATTTCATTGGGAAACACGTCCACTAGGAAGCGACAAAACTCAAAGTGTGGATATCAAACCACCCAGGTCCAGATCTTTCAGGAAATTCTGAAATGTATAGGCCATATCCAGTCCCTTGCTTTAGTGACATATCTAACTTAAAAGCTTTCACAGTGATCTTTTTGCAGCCTGAAATGGACAACAACGTTAGCCTACCATTGTTCTTATACTAGAGCCAGACCACCAATATATTGTACGTCCTCTATTAAAAAAGTGTTTATAAAAACACTCATTTTACAGTAGAGGGTTTAGGGCTCTGCTTCAGCCAAAGACGCGCGCACCCGCTCATTAATCCATCGAACCAGCTAATTTAGAACCCGCCTACTTTCCCTGTCAATCTCAGTCGGGAAAGTAGCGGTATCGCTGTATTACATTATCAATCTGGTCTACTCTCGGAAAGAGTGGGGAATTCTCGGGAAATCAACATGAAACGTCAAGGGTTTTTGTTCTCTTTTACATGTATGACCGCTTGTGTCCTTATCGCTGCCGTCTGCTCAGTGAAAGGTGAGTTTATTTAGTTGCTTATCTCATCCAACCCTACCACAAGAATCTACTGTTAAAACCTAATCCTTCAAATGGACAATCCGGAGTTCAAACGATAACAAAGCAGCTATCCCGCCACTTGTTTTGGTAAACAGCTGAATATGTGGCTTGAGAAATATAACCACTCTCAAATTAATAGATAGAGCTATGGATGCAAGGACTGACTATCCATGAGATCAAAATGATCGTTTTAACCTTGTTTTGAGCTATAGGCATATAGTGTATTTTTACAATGACTTTGTTTGCAAACACTGGAGTAAAACAAGCTTATATATTGGGTTCTGATGAAGTTCAAGAAACATTTATAAGTTATATTCTTCAAGAATCAATGGCTATATGTAATTAGTTTAACAGTCCAAAAATGGATGTAGCAACTCCAGATTGTCCCTTTAACATGCAAGGACCTTATATGTTATGTTCAGAGGTAGACTGGCTCTGGCAGCCAAAACAGCCAAAGACTCCATCTAAACGTGAATAGAATCTCAATTGTGATATGGTTCTAGAAACATAAAGCATTCTACTTTCATATCAGATACAAATTATTTCACAAATGTAAAATATACACTAACTGTACAGTACACTATTCTAACCGGTTTCTGGCACCCTTCTTCCGAGGGGTTACACACTGGTGTTCATATTTTTGTCATTTACCTGTATTGATTTTATTCAGATTACAATTTTTTACTGTAAAATAACTAAGCAATGTAACTGTCTGTAGGCCAACACTTCATTAATGTCAGATGTAACTGCTGATCTTGCTTGTCAACTCTCTTGTATTGATTGCTCTGGCCCATACCTCTTGCAGACACTTACAATGCAATGTCCCACCTTGTCACATCTAGTTCTCAGTGAAAAGGTTAGATGTCAGAGGAGATGGACATCCACATGTGGGCTGGATGATAAACATATTGGGATGAAATAAGTATTTTTAATCAAGAAACTGTCATTTTCCTGTCATGACTCCTCTTGTTTTTTTGTGTAGTCAGGTCTGTAAAGTGAAGGGATGTCAGTTACTATGATCCATGATTACTTTATTATTTAACTCTCATCATGAATGAGATTTCCCTCCATTGCTCAGCTGAGAATTGGGTTTGAAACTCTGCTTTCATCCTTTTTCTGCATTTCATTGTGTAAATCATATTTTAAACATTTATCACGTATCACCACTGAAATTATGTTGTCTGTCTAATCTTAGTTTTTTCTTAAATCACTAGAATTTAGATAGTAAAGACTACTGCTCTTTGCCTCAGACAATTCCTCGATCCAGTCGAGAGGGCTGTACCTCTCTCAAATGGTCTAAATGAGTGCAGTTGCTCAGACCATGGTTCTAGTGATGACAACCCACATAAAACTAAAAGATCATCAAAGTTGGCGCTTCATAAGGGAACCCCAAAGAGTCAATGTATGTAATTGAACGCCTGACTCAGACATATTTTTGCCATGTGATTTTTGATGATGGACTGTCAAGCCTGTATTTATATGTAAAGATATGGGTATAGCAGCACAGCCTTATGTTTATTGATTACGATCAATGTCATGTTCATGTTGTGTGTTGATAGGATCAGGTGTTATTCCTGGTTCAAGCTCCCTGACCCTCAACACTTCTAGGTCACGTTCCACTGCTTAGACATTGTCATATCTTACAAAGCGTGGATAGGTATGTTACCTATTAGGTAACCACTTCAATCTGTCAGTCGATGACACAGTCGATGAAGTGGCACGCAGCAACTATTGGTTGATGCATGCAACGTCTGAGCAATGGAACGTGACCCTAGTGTTGTGTAAGTGATGGTCGTTCCTGAAATTAGGAAAATGGGAATCCACATTGAGGTATATCCCTGTTCTGTTTATAATCTAGGGAATCCTGCATTATTTTAGTCCGGCAGACAAACACATTCTCTTAGTGAATTAAAGCACAGGAGGTGAGAACGAAATGAACAGCCCATTTAACATGTTGGTGTGTCTGTCTGGACCCACAGCAATTATCTTTGGCTAGTTCACATGACAGACTGTTAACAGGTTCTAGATAGCAGCTTTTTTTCTAAAAGTGTAGGAACCTCCACAAAATCATTAAATGCCTTTAACTTTAAATGCATCATACACTTTCAATATAATGCTTTCTCTCACCCCTTTGTCAGCTCCACAAAGGAAGTGTTTTAACGCTAGTGTTCGTGCTGTAACGTGTCTATTGTCGGTTGGTTGTAATGCCGTTATGCTCACTTGAAAAGGTTGACAGAGCCTGCAAACCCTGCTGATGGATAGAACAGCACAGGTGAATGGTGAGAGGAGTGAGATCCCAACCATGCAGCACTCTACATTACATAGACCAGGGTATCTAAAACGCTTAGCAATTACATTGTACCAAGTGTGTAAGTACAGCAAGTATACCTGTAACTGTAAAACAAGCTACTTAGCGTACTTGACAACAAGCACACCAACTGTTTTTCTCAGGCAGGGAGCTTGTCAAAGCTAATGACCATTCTAAGCTCACCTTTTCAAACTCCTGTATGTCATTGAAACTGCCTATTGTAAAGCAAGTATGATTCTGTTTTATGAATTGGAATAGTATGCTGGTATGTCATGTCATGGAGGACTGTAGGGTCACTCTTGGCTTAGTGGAACCACAAAACCACCTGTCTCCCACCGGATGTTTCTGTCCTCTCCCTCCTGTGCTCTCTGAGTCAGCACTTAGGCCATCTACGGCCTCCCAGCTAACATTGTCCCTCAGCATCCCCACATCTCCTTTGTGTTCATGGAGAGAAATAACTCTCGTTAGATTGCCAGTGCCTGTATTCACAAAGTGTCTCAGAGTAAGAGTGCTGACCTAGTATCAGGTCCTCCCTGCCCATGTAATCTTATTCATTATGATCTGAAAGATTATACTGACCCTAGAGCAGCACTCCTACTGAGTAACGCTTTGTGAATACAGGGCCAAGAGTCCAGGGAAGTCATATAGTTCCTTTATGGGACCACTCTGTGACACTCCTCTCTCTCCCCTCATTTTCTCTCCATCCCCCTCTCTCTCCCTTTCTTTACCACTGTCTCTTCCCCCTCTCCCTATCCCCTATCTCTCTCTCTCTCTCTCGCTCCCCCTCTTCCAGGGGATTACTGTGAAGTGAATCTCTGCCATAACGGAGGGACGTGTGTGACCGGGGTGGGGGAGGACCCATTCATCTGTATCTGTGCTGATGCTTTTACTGGAGACACCTGCCACCTCAATGAGACTGGTAAGGAGGAGTAGAGCTAGCCAAATATGGTCAAGGCAAGTCAATGAGACTGGTAAGGAGGAGTAGAGCTAGCCAAATATGGTCAAGGTAGGTTCAATATACTCAGTATACTGATATGTTGGTCTTGTCACTTCACTTTGAGAAGCAAATCTAATTTCTTGGACTGGCACCCAGGCGCTGGCTTCCATTTCTGTTCGTTAAACCTGACTGTTTTTCATTAAATTAAAGCATATACTTGATTTTCTTCCGTCTTAATAGTTGATCAATCCTCCCTTAGGTCCCTGCATTCCCAACCCCTGCAGGAATGATGGGTTGTGTGAGGTCATCACTCCGACCAGACGAGGAGACGTGTTCAGCGAGTACGTGTGTAAATGCCAGTCTGGCTTCGAGGGCGTGCACTGCCAGATCAGTAAGTACCTTACCTGTGACTGTTCCTGTCCTGTCCTAATTTGCCCTGCCATCCCGGGCTTTCTTTCTTTCAAGTTATCACAGATCTGAATTGGATGGTTGGATTGGTGAAAGTAATAGGGTGTTGACCTTGCTTACAGCTGCTGTCCAATCATTTATAGATATGTACTTACCTCAAGGAAAGATTAATTTCTGAAGTAGTCAAACATGGCCAACATGTCTGTGCTACTCTGCATTTGCCCTAGATTGTTGTCTTAAGATATATTTTAAACCGAAAACAATTAATGCCATATTGTTTTATGTGAGGAGAACCAGAGCTTGGCTTGGGTAGGGTCCACTATCCCAATCCTAACTTCCACCGTTACGGTCAAAACAACAAACTGACAGACTGAATGGTGTGTCACAGCAGGTCGTGTTGAGGCATTTTTTATTTTTATTTTTTATTTCACCTTTATTTAACCAGGTAGGTCAGTTGAGAACAAGTTCTCATTTGCAACTGCGACCTGGCCAAGACAAAGCAAAGCAGTGCGACAAAAACAACACAGAGTTACACAGTAAACAAACATGGTCAAAAACACAATGGAAAGTCTATATACAGAGTGCAAAATGTAGTGCAAAATGCAGTAAGGTTAAGAGGTAGGACAATAAATAGACCATAGTGGTGAGACAAATTACAGATTATCATCATTAACACAGGAATGAAGGATGTGCAAATTATGATGTGCAAATAGAGATACTGGAGTGCAAGATTTGTGAAAAATAACAAAAATAAATATGGGGATGAGGTAGTAGTGTGGGCTATTTACAGAAGGGCTATATACAGGTGCAGTGATCGATAAGCAGCTTTGACAGCTGACGCTTAAAGTTAGTGAGGGAGATAGGAACCTCTAGCTTCAGTGATTTTTGCAATTCGTTCCAGTCATTGGCAGCAGCGAACTGGAAGGAATGGCGGCCAAAGGAGGTGTTGGCTTTGGGGGTGACCAGTGAGATATACCTGCTGGAGCGCATGCTACGGGTGGGTGTTGCTATAGTGACCAGTGAGCTGAGATAGGGCGGGGATTTACCTAGTAATGACTTATAGATGACCTGGAGCCAGTGGATTTGGCGACGAATATATAGTGAAGGCCAGCCAACGAGAGCATACAGGTCGCAGTGGTGGGTAGTGTAAGGGGCTTTGGTGACAAAACGGATGGCACTGTGATAGACTACATCCAATTTGCTAAGTAGAGTGTTGGAGGCTAGTTTGTAAATGACATCGCCGAAATCAAGGATCGGTAGGATAGTCAGTTTTACAAGGGCATGTTTGGCAGCATGAGTGAAGGAGGCTTTGTTGCGAAATAGGAAGCCAATTCTGGATTTAATTTTGGATTGGAGATGGTTGATGTGAGTCTGGAAGTTGAGTTTACAGTCTAACCAGATGCCTAGGTATTTGTAGGTGTCCACGTATTCTAATTCGGACCCGTCGAGAGTAGTGATGATAGTCCGGTGGGCGGGTGCTGGCAGCGTTCGATAGAAAAGCATGCACTTAGTTTTACTAGCGTTTAAGAGCAGTTGCTAACATGAAGGCTGTAAAAGTTGTAAACACCTGAGACATTTTCCACTTCTGTGCATGTAATTGAGAGTTGTGGTGAGGTCATGACTCATGAAAGACTTTCATTCAGCTCGTTGGAGAGCTGTAAGCTAATGAGGAAATGGCAACCCACCCAAGCCTCTTAGTGTGAAAAAGCGCTTTTCAGACATTTTGACTAAATGCAGCATGACTGGGTGAATCGTGGATATGAATTTCCTTTCAGATGTTGTATTTGTATGTTACTGCTGATGTTACTGAGATTTTCTATGTGATCTTAGCTTTTTAAGAAGTTGTGCTTTAGGTCTTTAGCCTTCACTGGTGGTCCAATCTGGTCCTTACTTTATTAAATAATTTTAAATATGTGAGTAGAACAGAAATTATCTTTCAGTCATTAGCAGACACTTATATCAAAAGGGACTTTTACTAAGTGCTTTCATGTTGCATAATGAAATAAAGCTGCTTCATTATCCACATAATATGGGAATGTCTCTTTGGCTTCACACTATGACATAACTGTAACATGAACATTGAAGGGGAAATCTGTGTTAAATACATCCGTCTTTAGACTTTTAAAATAAATTATATATACCTATTGCCTCATGAGTTTAGTTCAACTGTCGTAGCCTGTTAGAACCCAAAATATAAGCTTGTTTTACTTATTTTTTTTGTAAACAATGCAATTGTAGTCAAATACTGTATAGCGTAAAAACATGGTTAAAACTATCATTTTGAGATGATGTATGGACAGTTCTGTTGATTTCTCCATCCCCTTCTCTCAGCTGTAACCAAAACAGCAGCTGGGTGGGGGGGCTTTGTTATTCCTTCTAACTGCAGATTGCCCCTTTAAAAACAGTGATGTCATTTTGATTACATTTACTAAATGTATTTAGATATCAAAAAACTAAGAATGAGTGTTCTAAACCCTTCTATGGTGAGGAGGAGTAAACTCTGTCTGCAGTGCATCCTAGGGACACACCCAGGATGTGGCGAAGCGTGGGCTGGTGATGGATGGGCTTGAAATACTGTGTGTGTGTGTGTGTGTGTGTGTGTGTGTGTGTATGTGTGAGACAGAGAGAGAGAGAGAGAACACTGACTGGCCAGAACAATGCATTCTGAAAGTATTGGATCCTGTTTGAATAGTTTCTAAACGCATCATTCCATCCTTCCTTCCTTGGAGCAATCACTGATCCAACAAAATTGCAATACGTAACAGGCAACAACCTGGGTTCCACCACATATCTTTCACCTATCTACACTGTAAAAAATGCAAGAAGTCCATGTAGCTTAAATATCCAAATTATATCCAATTGGCTGGATTTAAAATGTGGAAATTGTTGAGCTGACATGGAATACTCTACTAACCTAATAATTTCTGCTCAGTGTGAGTTGAATTTGAAAAACAATGTTGTTTGAACTTAGTGTTGCAAAGGCAAACTTAAATATTTGAATTGTAATGCATCATATTCCAGCCTCTAAAATATACAGTGGGGAGAACAAGTATTTGATACACTGCCGATGTTGCAGGTTTTCCTACTTACAAAGCATGTAGAGGTCTGTAATTTTTATCATAGGTACACTTAAACTTTTATCATAGGTACACTTCAACTGATCTAAAACAAAAATCCAGAAAATCACATTGTAGGATTTTTAAATAATTAATTTGTATTTTATTGCATGACATAAGTATTTGATCACCTACCAACCAGTAAGAATTCCGGCTCCCACAGACCTGTTAGTTTTTCTTTAAGAAGCCCTGCTGTTCTCCACTCATTACCTGTATTAACTTCACCTGTTTGAACTCGTTACCTGTATAAAAGACACCTGTCCACACACTCAATCAAACAGACTCCAACCTCTCCACAATGGCCAAGGCCAGAGAGCTGTGTAAGGACATCAGGGATACAATTCTAGACCTGCACAAGGCTGGGATGGGCTACAGGACAATAGGCAAGCAGCTTGGTGAGAAGGCAACAACTGTTGCGCAATTATTAGAAAATGGAAGAAGTTCAAGATGACGGTCAATCTCCCTCGGTCTGGGGCACCATGCAAGATCTCACCTCGTGGGGCATCAATGATCATGAGGAAGGTGAGGGATCAGCCCAGAACTACACGGCAGGACCTGGTCAATGACCTGAAGAGAGCTGGGACCAAAGTCTCAAAGAAAACCATTAGTAACACACTACGCCGTCATGGATTAAAATCCTGCAGCGCACGCAAGGTCCCCCTGCTCAAGCCAGCGCATGTCCAGGCCCGTCTGAAGTTTGCCAATGACCATCTGGATGATCCAGAGGAGGAATGGGAGAAGGTCATGTGGTCTGATGAGACAAAAATAGAGCTTTTTGGTCTAAACTCCACTCGCCGTGTTTGGAGGAAGAAGAAGGATGAGTACAACCCCAAGAACACCATCCCAACCGTGAAGCATGGAGGTGGAAACATCATTCTTTGGGGATGCTTTTCTGCAAAGGGGACAGGACGACTGCACCGTATTGAGGGGAGGATGGATGTGGCCATGTATCGCGAGATCTTGGCCAACAACCTCCTTCCCTCAGTAAGAGCATTGAAGATGGGTCGTGGCTGGGTCTTCCAGCATGACAACGACCCGAAACACACAGCCAGGGCAACTAAGGAGTGGCTCCGTAAGAAGCATCTCAAGGTCCTGGAGTGGCCTAGCCAGTCTCCAGACCTGAACCCAATAGAAAATCTTTGGAGGGAGCTGAAAGTCCGTATTGCCCAGCGACAGCCCCGAAACCTGAAGGATCTGTATGGAGGAGTGGGCCAAAATCCCTGCTGCAGTGTGTGCAAACCTGGTCAAGAACTACAGGAAACGTATGATCTCTGTAATTGCAAACAAAGGTTTCTGTACCAAATATTAAGTTCTGCTTTTCTGATGTATCAAATACTTATGTCATGCAATAAAATGCAAATTAATTTCTTAAAAATCATACAATTTGATTTTCTGAATTTTTGTTTTAGATTCCGTCACTCACAGTTGAAGAGTACCTATGATAAAAATTACAGACTTCTACATGCTTTGTAAGTAGGAAAACCTGCAAAATCGGCAGTATGAAATACTTGTTCTCCCCACTGTATGTAATAATGATAAACGGGTCTCTGACAAAACAGTTATAAAGTAATATGGAACTTGCAAAGGCAAACAAGTCAACTCGCATTGAGTATAAATCATGTCAGCTCAACCATTTCCCAATTTTAAGTTCAGCCAACCTGGATATTTATGTTATTTGGACTTTTTCTAAGTTGCATGTTTTGTGTGCACAAACTTTTAATAGGTTTTCTCTAATACCGCCCCTAGCCAGCCAGGAACTCTCCCTCTGAGGCACCTTTACAGCAATTAGCCATGGTCCACTCTAATCTCAGAAGGCTTTAGCAGAGCAAGGAGACCACTGCCAGTCCTTCTCTCTACACAGTAGTCCTAGCTATTGAGAGCCCCAGAGCTAGTAGTTGCCATCTCATTAAAACAAACTGATATTTATGCACAGACTGGTACAAGATTGGCAAGTAGCCTAGCGTTTAGAGCGTTGGGCCAGTAACCAAAAGGTTGCTGGTTCGAATACTTGAGTTGACATGGTGAAAAAAACAGTCAATGTGTCCTTGAGCAAGGCACTTAACCCTAATGTTCTTGCTGACCCTGTAAGTAGGCCGTCATTGTAAATAAGAATTTGTTCTTAACTGACTTGCCTAGTTAAATAAAAGGTTAAATAAAATAAAATAAATAAAAGAGCATCTAAGACTTTTCACATTCCAGATTAGGATCTATGAGGCTAATTCCACCATGTGTGTGTGTTGTTGTTGTTGTCTTAGGTATCTCTTTTGGTAGTGTTGTTTTGTCTCTCTTGTCGTGATGTGTGTTTGGTCCTATATTTATATTTATATTTATTTATATTTATTTATTTTTATTTTTAATCCCAGCCCCCATTCCCGCAGGTGGTCTTTTGCCTTTTGGTAGGCCGTCATTGTAAATAAGAATTTGTTCTTAACTGACTCGCCTAGTTAAATAATGGTTAAATTATTATTATTATTTTTATTATTTTTAATAACTCATGTCCTTGGTTTGTCCAAGTTTTCCATTGAAAGTCCAGAATCTGATTGAAAAACCAAACACACTGATGCAACTACAAAATTGTAGATGATTCATAGCATATTTAGAACCTCTAACTGCTAGTCTGACCACCTATTTCAGTGTTATTACTGTGTGGTTAACACCACCCACATGTGTTCTTGTTCTACCAGACGTCATAGTTTTTATAGGCCTGTAGGTAGGGTGGATCCCAGTACTGTCTTGTCACTCCATCGTTTGGCACCAAATGGTTGGATACACTGCTGTTTGTTCTGGACCCCATTATTCTAGAATCTTCTGCCCTTCCTTCTAAGAATGGATCAGAGATGTTATTTACTTAGTAGATTCTCAGAATGACTGGAGGGTGTGTGTGTGTGTGTGTTTTCTGTGTATGTGCATGCACGTGGGTGTGTGTGCTTGTATTTCTGTGTGTGTGTGTGTGTTGTCACAGCGTTGAGCGGAATGGGTTTTATAGTTAGGACCAATCCTCTTAGAGTTAATGGGAACAGCAGCTAAACACGCCCAGAAGACGTGGCGTTAAAGTGCTATCTGCCACCTAGATTACAACCTGGAAGTGGCTCCCAGGGACACTTAGACTGATATAAACACAGTTTTCAACCACCGTGTTTACTGTTTATGGCCTATTTTTGAATTCCAGGGATGAGTCATTATAATATCAAGATGTTCTAGCTCTGTGGTTCCCTAACATTTCTGTCCTATGACCCACCAAACCATTCTGGAATTTTCCTGTGACCCACAGGCACTGAATGAACAAAGCAGATTTTTCCACACCCTAGAACGAATCAGTAATGACTCGCTAGCGGGTACCGACCCACCATTTGGGAAATACTGTTATATTTGGCAATAATCACTTAAAATTCCACTAACGGCAGTGGCTTTGTTGAAGACATTTTAAATTGTTTATTTAGAGATGACTAGATTAGAGAACAACAAGTGTATTCTCTAAGAACTAAACAGAACCAAACAGAAGCAAATGAAGAGGGACCTACCTGAGTTTGTCTAATAAAAACTCTCAATGTTTTCTGTTGCAAAACGTGTTGCTATGGTTTGCTATGGTGTGGACTAATGAATACACCCCAGGTATAACACCATACTATTTAAAATACAAGTGAGCCCCCTGTTGGGGACTGGAGAAAGCTGCAGCAGTGGACAGACTACCACAGACTACTCCCAGATCACCTCACCCTGCAGGCACAACATAGAGCAACCACAACCACAACCCCTTCACCTGTGGTAATTTGTGATGACCAGCCCTAAAGTTGCCCACAGCTGTGCCCCTGTCATCACCCCTGTGTCTTAAAGAACACACCTGGAGAGAGGCATTATGGAGGCACAGTGGAGGCATTATGGTGCTTCAAGGTTCACCCACCTGGCTGATTAGCCTGCATGCCAGGAAGTCTTACTACTGGGCTATATCTGACCTACCTTTAGGGTACACGTGTACTGCATTTAACCATCAGGATCTATGTTCTCTCCTGCTCTGGTCTAGGGAGTGTTTTAGATGTCAGACCCAGTGAGCAGAACTGGTTCATTCTGATGTATTTTCAATCTTTATGGTCCGGTTGTATAGAGCAACCAAGAAAATTATCTGACCAGATAACGACAACAATATTTTGTCTTTCCCAGACATCTTGATGAAAATAATCCATCCAGAAAATAATCCATCCAGAGAAGAATACAACCAGAAAAGAATCCATCCAGAAAAGCAGTTTAGAACAAAACGTCATTATGAAGTCCCATGTCAGATTCCTATGTTAGGACAAGATGTATTATGATTACATACACAACCTCTGCACTATATAACTGTGTCCATCTATTGTGCTTGTCCTGTCTAGATGTGAATGACTGTGAGAACCAGCCATGTAAGAACGGCGGGATGTGTCGAGATCTGGATGGTGACTACACCTGCCTGTGCCCTTCACCCTACGTTGGAAAGCAATGCCAGCTCCGTAGGTATAGGCCAGGAAAATCGCTGCTCCGTAGGTATAGGCCAGGGGAATCGCTGCTCCGTATGTATAGGCCAGGAAAATGCTCCTCCGTAGGTATAGGCCAGGGGAATCGCTGCTCCGTAGGTATAGGCCAGGGGAATCGCTGAAACATGTCTACAACTCTGTGTATTACAAGTTATGAACTGTCTCTCTTTGTAATTTAAGTCACAACCAGTATGTCCATATTAGAGATTATAACCTGTTTATGTCTCTTTATAAGACATTATAACATATGTATGTCTGTGTATGTGTTTGTTCCAGGTTGTATCTCTCTGATGGGGATGGAGGGAGGGGAAATTGTAGAGTCTCAGATCTCGGCCTCCTCTGTGCACTATGGCATTATGGGTCTTCAGCGCTGGGGTCCAGAACTGGCGCGGCTCAACAACCAGGGCATGGTCAATGCCTGGACCTCCGCCAACCATGACAAGAACCCCTGGATGGAGGTTAGAGAACCAAAACAGTTTAGTAAATAATCACTTGTTGTGGTAATTGTGTTGTGGTGAAGTATCCACTGTTTCTCAAATGGTGGGACAGAACCCACCGGTGGACAGTGGACAGCTCCTCATGGGTCCAGCCTAAACTTTGGCTTGAAACATGCTGTTTACTTTATGAAGTCACTTAATTTGGCCTCTCTATGGACATTGTCATGGGAAATAAATGAAACACCTTTTGGATTTGTCTGATTGATGCTACACAGCTCTAGTAAAGTCAAGCATGCAGCACACATACAGTATAAACAGCCACATATACTGTACACTCTCAAAAAGAAAGGCGCTATCTAGAACATAATAGGGTTCTTCAGCTGTCCCCATAGGACAACCCTTTGAAGAACCCTTTTTGGTTCCAGGTATAACCCCTTTGGTTCCAGGAAGAACCCCTTTGGGTTCTATGTAGAACCCATTCTAGCTCAAACAAAAAATAAATATCCAATGGGGACAATTGAAGAAACAATTTTTCTAAGAGTGTATCCTCTAAATCCCAGTGGGAAGGATGATTAGTGGTTTGACCCCTGTGAGACCTCTCTCTGACCTCTGACCCTAGATCAACATGCAAAAGAAGATGCGCCTAACTGGCATCATCACCCAGGGTGCCAGTCGAATGGGCATAGCTGAGTACATTAAGGTCTTTAAAGTGTCTTCCAGCTTTGATGGGAAGACCTACACCCCCTACAGACCAGAGGGACAGAGGAAGGACAAGGTGACTTTACATTATGAGTTTACCATAGTAACATTTATAGTCAGTGACTCAGTGTAAGTTAATTTCAACAGTTGCCCTATTTCCTACAGTCTACAATAAGATACTTGTAGATACTTTTCATCCTCTTAATGGTTAAGGTCAGAAATGTGGGAGGTTCAAGCTGTTCCTGGATCTGTTTAACTAGGAGCTGTACAGTAGCTCCCACATGAATGCCTATAACAACTTGGTGACCTCACTTCTGTGCCCTGTGCCCCAGGTGTTTGTGGGTAACATTGATAATGACAGCACCAAGACCAACCTGTTTGACCCTCCCATCGTGGCCCAGTTCATCCGCGTCATTCCCGTGGTGTGTCGCAAGGCCTGCACCCTGCGTATGGAGCTGGTGGGCTGTGAGCTCAATGGTAAACAGTACAGGGTACATACGGTCTCCTTGTGTTGACACCGTGGCTCTTCTGTCCAGCTTGCTGACAGTAAGAGGGGTTTGTTTTGATGGCCTAACATTGGTCTAGATTTACTTATGGCTATACCACATAGGGAATGGTTTGGACAGCATTCAGAGGGAGACCCATGCCGTGCAACAATGGAGACGGAATTCCTGACAAAAACACCACCCATAAACACACTGACACACACACACCATGTCCATATGTGTTCCCAGCCCCACCCTATTACTCAATGTGTATACATTACAGTTCAAATTGCCTTGCTGCTAGTAAGGCTATTGAGATTCCCTCACTTGTCTTATTCCCCATTATCTCCCTATCCTCTGCCTCACCTTTCCTATTCATTTCAATTCCTCCTTTATACAAATTATATTTGTTTATTATCCATAACTGTCTGGAACTTTTCATTCCCTGCTTTCTTTACTTGGTCTTATTATTGACTTTCTATACTGTGCCTATACACAGGAAATAATCTGGCATACATATCTGTCCTACACTGTTTATGTCATGGTGATCATGGGTGTGATCATTGGTTTCTCTTTCACCTCCGCTCCTTCCCTGTCCATCATTGTCTCTCTGCTGTTTCGTTTACAGTGTATTCCAACACGACAGGTTGCTCTGAGCCAATAGGCATGAAGTCCCGCCTCGTCTCTGATGAACAGCTCTCAGCGTCCAGTGCCTTCCGCACCTGGGGCATCGATGCCTTCACCTGGCACCCACAGTTCGCCCGGCTAGACAAACAGGGCAAGACCAACGCCTGGTCCCCCGCCACTAACAATCGCTCAGAGTGGCTACAGGTGAGACTGACTACACCAGCACTAATATAATGATGAGATCTCCTCTTTTAAAGGTTCAATCTGGATATGAACAAACCACTTGTTTTGGTAAACAGCTGAGGGATGGGGCCTGGAGAAATTTAACCACATTCAAATTCATAGACAGAGCTATGGATGCAAGGACTGAACATCCATGAGCTCAAAAACATAGTTTTAACCATGTTTTGAAGTTAGTGTTTGTTTAAAATTACATTGTTTACAAACAAGTGAGTAAAACTGTATTTTGGTTTCTGATGGAGTAAAGCATCTGGATAGATAGATTTTTATTTTTTTTAACCTTTATTTTACTAGGCAAGTCAGTTAAGAACAAATTCTTATTTACAATGACGGCCTAGGAACAGTGGGTTAACTGCCTTGTTCAGGGGCAGAACGACAGATCTTCACCTTGTCAGCTCGGGGATTCGATCCAGCAACCTTTCGGTTACAGGCCCAACACTCTAACCACTGGGCTACCTGCCGCCCCATAGATAGATAGATAGATAGATAGATAGATAGATAGATAGATAGATAGATAGATAGATAGATAGATAGATAGATAGATAGATAGATAGATAGATAGATAGATAGATAGATAGATAGATAGATAGATAGATAGATAGATAGATAGATAGATAGATAGATAGATAGATAGATAGATAGATAGATAGATAGATAGATAGATAGATAGATAGATAGATAGATAGATACTTTATTGATCCCCCGGGGGGGAAATTTCATTGTCAAGCAGCTACAACAAAACACAGGGCAGGTGCAAAATGCCACAACGAAAAGTACACAAAAGACAGATACACGGTACATGATACATAGTGCGGCAGTATGAAAAAGTATAGAAATACAAGATATCTGGAGTGCAAAAAAATAAAAGCTATAAAAGAGACATAGTATGGGGCATAGTATGGGTGGTTGGCTGAAAATGTACACTATACATTGGTGGATGTGTACACTATACATTGGTGGATGTTGGATGGTTAACTATACTATACAGGTTGATGGCAGAGAAATACTTCAGTAGCTAAAAATGCGTATGATATGAGCGAGGGTAATAATAGTTTACTTAATAGACAGACTGGGTAAATGAACAGGTAAGTGAACATTTTGCATGGTTAAATTAGCTGTACAGTTAGGTATACAGTTATATTTACAGATAAGTGAATACTTGCGTGGTTACACAAACTGTACAGGTAAATGACAGGAAGAGATACTTTAATAGCTAAATGTGTGTATGATATCATTTGGGGTAATAATAGTAATTCCCTTAAAATACAGTCCATAGTGCGCAGGGTTTAATTACAGACAACTGCACGTATTGCAAATTCGATATACTAAAAGCAATGAGAAAAGGTGCAACTGGCAGGATACTAATATGCATTCCTGAGTGAATGCCTACGTAAGTTAAGTCCAATAATTACTTACAATATTGCATGTGATATGATATAACAACTGTACATGAGTATGTATAAACAGACCTGTATGAATAAATAGGTCCTGAGTGGATGAGTGCTGACGGACCAGAGTTACTCACGGATGGATGCATAATTGTTAAACTAGGTCCTAGCACCCCAACAGTTCCAGATCTATGTTGCCGACAGCACGGCACCCCGGTGAGGCATTATATAGTCTAATAGCCGCCGGCAGGAAGGACCTCCTGTAGCGCTCTCTGGCACACCGTGGTGGGATCAGTCTGTGACTGAAAGTGCTCCTCTGCGTCATAACCATAGCGTGCAGAGGGTGGGTGACGTTGTCCATGATGGCCAGCAGTTTGGCCAGGATCCGTCTCTCCACCACCTCCTCTAGAGTGTCAAGGCTCATCCCCAGGACAGAGCTAGCCTTCCTGATCAGCTTATTTACCTGAGAAGCATCACCGGCTTTGATGTTTGCTCCCCAGCACACCACTGCAAAAAAGATGGCACTGGCCACCACAGACTGGTAGAAGGTATGCAGTAGTTTACTGCACACGTTGAAGGACCTGAGCCTCCTCAGAAAGTAGAGTCGGCTCTGGCCCTTTTTGTACAGGGCCCCGGTGTTACCGGCCCATTCCAGCCTGTTGTCCATATGGACTCCAAGGAACTTGTATGACCCAACCATTTCCACATCCATCCCCTGTATAGGGACTGCAGTCAGTTGTGCCTTGGTTCTCCTGAAGTCCACCACCATCTCCTTTGTTTTGTTGATGTTGAGCTGAAGGTGGTTCTGCTCACACCACAACACAAAGTCACTGTGCTCCTGTACTCCTCCTCCTGCCCACCCCTGATGCACCCTACAATCTAAACTTATATTCTTATATTCTTCTTATATTCTTAAAGAAACAATAGCTAGCTATATACGTACAAAAAATGTATGTACCAATCCCAGATTTTAAACTGTGCTCTTTAACAAAGGATTACAGGTAGCACTTTATTTTACGGTTTAGAAACGACTAGGTAATTACTTGGAATTTCCTTTGTAAAATGGCATTCATACAGTAATAAGCAATGAGTTACTTGTTTGTGTGTTTAGGATGGGAACGTTTAGGTACCAGGTAATCCCCAGTTGAATTAGTTGTAGTACGTACCAGATTGTACAGATTGTTACCACATACTTCCTTAGTAAATAACCATATAAATATCAATGGAAACAGTGCAACCTTAGAGGAAGGGTCACTTTCTCTTCCTAATATGATTGGTAACACAAAAAGTAATGGATAATTGTATCATCCTTGTGGGATTCTGACATCTGCTCTTGCTTCATACTGTTTTATATGATGAAACAGCTATTCAATATTGGGCACAAATTGTGGGGGACAACAGACATCAGGGATAGGAGTCGGATATATGTTTACGTAGTATTTTTGTTTATGAACTTCACCCCGCGCACACACTTCTTATTCTGAAGTGAAGAAATTCCTGTGAGGGGAGTCTACCTGGTAGTAGTTGTAGGTTGGATGTGTGTGAACCATCCTTCTCTTTTCTGCTATGGTTTTTCTACAGTAGCCAAGACACGTTTTGTCATTTTATTTAACCATGGGAAAAAACCTACTTCGTAAATACCAAAATACAGGGTTCATTGAATTAAGCCCTGAGGTATTTACCTCATCATTAATATGGTCTATACGTTACTGTCTTGTCCTCCATGATCCTGTCCCAGGTGGACCTGGAGAAGACCAAGCATCTGACAGGCATCATCACCCAGGGGGCCAAGGACTTTGGGGTGGTGCAGTTTGTGTCCGCCTTCAAAGTGTCCTACAGCGACGACGGACAGGCCTGGAACCTGGTGAAGGATGAGAACAACAACACAGAGAAGGTCTGTGAACCATTGCTCACAACATATTCTCAGTATGACAGTCTCATATATTGGGGCTCCCCAATATATGAGACTTCCTTTCCTTGTCTCCTCTCCTTCATTGCCACTGATCTTATCTGTTAGATGATATAAGTCTACTCCAGCCATATATAAGTCTACCCAGCCATATATAAGTCTACCCAGCCATATATAAGTCTACCCAGCCATATATAAGTCTACCCAGCCATATATAAGTCTATCCAGCCATATATAAGTCTACCCAGCCATATATAAGTCTACCCAGCCATATATAAGTCTAACCAGACATATATAAGTCTACCCAGACATATATAAGTCTACCCAGCCATATATAAGTCTAACCAGTCATATATAAGTCTACCCAGTCATATATAAGTCTACCCAGTCATATATAAGTCTACCCAGCCATATATGTCTACCCAGCCATTTCAGTGTTCATAAAGGAAAGGTTGAGGAAGCCATTTAAAACTAAAGAAACACAGACATCCTCTAATCTTTTATGCTCTGACTATTTGTATTCGACAGTAGGGAGAAGGGGTTTTGTATTCGACAGTAGGGAGAAGGGGTTTTGTATTCGACAGTAGGGAGAAGGGGTTTTGTATTCGACAGTAGGGAGAAGGGGTTTTGTATTTGACAGTAGGGAGAAGGGGTTTTGTATTCGACAGTAGGGAGAAGGGGTTTTGTATTCGACAGTAGGGAGAAGGGGTTTTGTATTCGACAGTAGGGAGAAGGGGTTTTGTATTCGACAGTAGGGAGAAGGGGTTTTGTATTCGACAGTAGGGAGAAGGGGTTTTGTATTCGACAGTAGGGAGAAGGGGTTTTGTATTCGACAGTAGGGAGAAGGGGTTTTGTATTCGACAGTAGGGAGAAGGGGTTTTGTATTCGACAGTAGGGAGAAGGGGTTTTGTATTCGACAGTAGGGAGAAGGGGTTTTGTATTCGACAGTAGGGAGAAGGGGTTTTGTATTCGACAGTAGGGAGAAGGGGTTTTGCAAACCTCCGCACAGTTTGTTGACATGAGTTGAGACGTCAGTGTGTTTTTCGTGCCAATTGACGGACCCCTTCTCTGGACCCCCACCCTGTGTGTGGAGTGTATCCCCTGGTCCTCTGTGTGAATGATCTCTTTACTTCATGTTTTTCCCCTGGCTGGAACATTGCTAGTGACGCTCACCCCTGTAGGCCCCTCTCTGTGTGGAGTAGTGGAATAGGAGAGGTCCATTTTCACCCCCATGGGAGTACTGCAAGCAACGGTCTGTTTAAATTTGCATTGGGGGCCTGCGCTGATAATTCAATGACCCTCAGTGACGTATAAACACCCTTCATATGACGTAGCCAGGGGCTGCCTCAGAGGGACTGGGAGGGGAGTTGTGTTTGGGTCGTAAGGCTGTTATCATGAATGAGGTCATCGATTTACAGCCCCTGATGGGAGGCCTCAGACATTGACCTTTGACCTTTACTTATCGGTTCATATCAGATCTGTCATCCCATTCAGTAGTACCATTACAAATGACTGTTTCAATGAATATGGTGAATATTTAAGTTAATCTGAATAATAACTGTTACACACATTAAGTAATGTCTTAACACATTTGGGTAGGAGATTGAAACCTTGAAAAGGTGTCCCTTTAAATATAGACATATTTGTTCAGATGTAGAATTACTCACACCATACAACAGATGTGGTCGTTGACCATTGATGTGTTTGTATTCCCTGACAGATTTTCCAAGGCAACATTGACAACAACATGCATAAGAAGAACCTGTTTGAGCCTCCGTTCTACGCCCGCTACGTGCGCGTTGTGCCCTGGGAGTGGCACGAGCGCATCACCCTGCGCATGGAGCTGCTGGGCTGTGACTACTAGAACCACATTACCCATAATCCACTAGTTCTCCACTTCCACCCAGTCTCCATACCTACCTGTCCACACGTGACCCACACTGGAATCAGTCACAACTTCCTCTGCACCAGGACATAGAAATCTAATAAATAGAATGTACGTGGATCTCTTATCATGTGGATTGGAGAACTGTGTCAGGTTCTAAATTTAATTTCTATATGCAACATTCCCGAATCAATAGAATATGCTCCAAATTAAGTCTGCTCTCCATCTTGTATTTCTACAAATATTTTTCAGATTTCAAGGACTTAGCAGCAGACTTTTTTTAAGTGCATATTATTCTCTAGCTAAAACTGATAAATTCCCATTGGTTTTCGATCCTTTCCACTGTGACTATGGCACAGTGTCAATTCTAATTATATGGGCTCTCGCATTCTCTCCGTAGAATTAGGATGAGTCTGAAATGACAGCCTATTCCCTATATAGTGCACTATTTTTTAGCTATTCGCAGTAGATAGATAGATAGGTACTTTATTGATCCCCGAGGGGGAAATTTCTTAGTACATGGGCTGGGGTCAAAAGTAGCACACTATAGGGAACATGTCAGACACACCTTTCCCCCAGCGCTGCCAGTTCCAACACGTTCCAAACACTCACAGTTCTGTGTGATGTCACTTTGCCAGCCGACCTAGCAGCTGCTTGTCCCACTGTGCTCTCTGATATTATGTATCCAGGGTGAAAGCCTTCTATTTAAAGCAGTGTTATTCAAAGTCAGATAAAAATAAAATACCTATCCCAGTCGGCGTGGACTTATCCTGGTTGGCGGCAACCTAAAAAAGTAGCCAACAGATTGTTGTATGGGACAAAAGTTTCTGAGAAAGATTATTTGTAAATGTATTTATTGGCTCTCTTAATTTTGATAAGAGATGAAAAGGCAATGAATTGAAGGTTATTTGTTGATGTAGAAATCTAAACCAACAGATTTCAAGGTTGTGTTGTTAGATTTGGGTTGGGGTCACCAGAAATTCTGGCGAAAAAATGGGTCCCCGCAGTGGTTTGAATACCACTGATTTATCACAGGAGGTTGGTGGCATCTTAATTGGGGAGGACGGGCTTGTAATAATGACTGTAGTGAAATTAATGGAGTGGTATCAAACACATGGTTTCTATGTGTTTGATGCCATTCCATTCGCTCCATTCCAACCATTATTATGAGCTGTCTTACCCTCAGCCTCCCCTGTGATTTATAGTAAACAAATTGCTCTGTCGAGGACCACAAAAATGCAGCTTGCGGTCCTGTTGTGGCCCTCAGACCTGAAGTTAAAGACCCCTGGTCTGCCATAATATAGATGGGAGTGTGTTGAAGGGAGCGTAGACACATAATCTGGTCAATATGAGCACTTAGTAGTGTATTGAAGCAGGGCCTGTGTGCAATATACTTTTGGGGAAATAGTTGGACATCATAAATTAACAAATGAGTTAATTGAAAATGAAATTATTGTACTGTATATTACCTATACTGTATATTAGTTGACAATGATTTGTAATGAAACTAAAAGCTGCGAAGGATTGTTCAGTATGATGGTGTACCTTTCGCACTTGATCAATGAATTACGTTTTTTTTCTCCAATTTAGCAGATTTGCTTATGTTCTAATAATTTTCTTGCATTCCAAGTAGGCCTAAAACAGATTTATTCCATAATTTATCAGCAGTACAGACAAGAGACAAGTACAGACAAGAGACAAGTAGAAAGGATTGAGTAAGTAATTTTTTTAAAGAAATCAATTATGTTGGTCTTCAACAGAAATCATTAATAAAATAAAAGTTTTAAAACATTCTGTGTTGAACATTTTGATTGAAAAAAATGTCCATTACATAAGACATTGCATGGCTAGACAGTGATGTCAGTCTTACAGTAATAGCATCCACTCAGTTAGCAGCATAAAAAGAAGTGTCCCTTTGTAATTTCACCCTTCTGCCTAACTCTCAGTGACAGGCAGATTTTTTTCTCTCTCTCTCTCTCTCTCTCTCTCTCTCTCTCTCTCTCTCTCTCTCTCTCTCTCTCTCTCTCTCTCTCTCTCTCTCTCTCTCTCTCTCTCCCTCCATCTTTCTTCCTCTCCATGCGGCTGCCAGGATGTTACAGAGCACAACTTTGTGTTCCCCCTAGCTCTGCAGTGGAGCCCCATTCTCCTGCCTGACCTGTCTGATCATACTGTCAAGATGGGCATGTCGTTGATGGCACATGAAAGAGTCGGTGCCTGCATAAGTGGGGCCTGATTGCTAAGTGACATCATGGGGTCTTGTTTATTTAATTTTTTTATTTTTTTTATTTCACCTTTATTTAACCAGGTAGGTCAGTTGAGAACAAGTTCTCATTTGCAACTGCGACCTGGCCAAGACAAAGCAAAGCAGTGCGACAAAAACAACACAGAGTTACACAGTAAACAAACATAGTCAAAAACACAATAGAAAATCTATATACAGAGTGCAAAATGTAGTGCTTTATGGGGCTGTGTGAGTGTGTGGTAGTGGATACAATATGAATAGCTTTTATAAAATAAACAGACACTCTTAAACTTAATAGTTGCAATAAACGCAATAAACGTGTTTACAGCCAACTTCAGTATGAACTGCAGAAATGTTGATCCGTTCCCAACTTCCCGACTAAACAATAGCAGAATAATTAATAAGACCCTGTCATTAAGGCTAGACTAAATAATCTCAACCTTTTTGAAGGAAAATTCGATGTCTAGTCCATTTTGGTGTCCCATACATGTTGGGACTAGGAAGTAGTTTGGTCAACCCAGTGTGAACCACAGAAGACAACCCATGGGTTTGTCCTAAATGGTACCCTAATACCTTTTGACCAGAGCCCTATGGATCCCTGGTCAAACGTAGTGCACTAAATAGGGAATAGGGTGCTTTTTGGGACACAGCCCATTGATGACCACTCTACTGCTCTGTTATATCACTGTCCGACCCCTGAGGGATTTCCGTTGTGGGTCAGACCAGTCAGACCATAGTCCTGTCTGTGTCTCTCCCATCCAAACATTCCCTGTATACGTCCCAAATGGCGCCCATCTAAATATGGCTCTGGTCAAAAGTAGTGCACTATATAGGGAATAAGGTGTAATTTGGGACGGCGTGCCTATGTCCCAATACAGGACTCTCTTGGCTGGGCAATAGGCTGGTGTTTATGATAGTAATTACACCCTCTTAGCCCCTCATCTCCCTGCTATTCAACTACATGTTATCTCTGTGAGTGTGTGTGTGTGTGTGTGTGTGTGTGTGTGTGTGTGTGTGTGTGT
The DNA here is from genome assembly GCA_023634145.1 of Thymallus thymallus. NCBI lineage: Eukaryota > Metazoa > Chordata > Actinopteri > Salmoniformes > Salmonidae > Thymallus > Thymallus thymallus. The sequence goes on along the minus strand of CM042380.1, from coordinate 9,716,439 downwards.
GTGTGTGTGTGTGTGTGTGTGTGCGTGCGTGTGTATGTGTGTCATTGAGGAATCCCTACTGTTGACCAATGACCGACGAAGGGCCGTAGACTTCGGCTCCGAACATCGGCTTGCCTCGCGAAAAAACTATGTGCACGAACGGCTGAAAAAACCCTTGCCAAAACGAACAAAAACATCACAAAATGTCATAATATACAGTGCCTTCAGAAAATATTAATCCCCTTGACTTATTCCACATTTTGTTGTGTTACAGCCTGAATTTAAAATGGATTACAGTAACCCCATATTGACAAAGTGAAAACATGTTTTTAGAAATGTTTGCTAATTTATTGAAAATTAAATACAGAAATATCTCATTTACATAGTAAGTATTCACACCCCTGAGTCAATATTTTGTAAAAGCAACTATGGCTTTGAGTTGTCTTATTGTATGTCTGTATCAGCTTTGCAAATCTGGATTTGGGGATTTTCTCCCTTTCTTCATTGCAGATTTTCTCAAGCGCTGTTAAATTAGATAGGGAGCAGCGGTGAACAGTCTTTCCCCAGATTTCAAGTCTTTCCACAGATTTTCAATGGGATTCAACTCTCGGCTTTGGCTGAGCCACTCAAGGATTTTCACATTCTTGTTCTGAAGCAATTCAAACGTTGCTTTGGCTGTATGCTTGGGGTCATTGTCCTGTTGGAACGTAAATATTCAAACCCGGTCTAAGGTCGCTCCATTCATTGTTCCCTTAATCCTCACCAGTCTCCCAGTCACTGCCGCTGAAAAGCATCCACATAGCATGATGCTTCCACCACCATGCTTCACGGTAGGCATGTTAGATGGGTGATGAGCTGTGCCTGGTTTTCTCCAGAGAAGAGGGCTTTGCATTCAGGCCACAGAATATTTTGCCTTATGCTCTCAGAGTCTTACACATGCCTTTTTGCAAACTCCAGGCGTGATGTCATGTGTCATATACTGGCAAGTTCAAAGTATTAGTAGCCAACTATCAAGGTAGCTAGCTAATATAACGGATAGTACCTGCTGTAATGATATGCTATGCGGTTCGTAAGAATAGCGTAGCCAACGCATTGTCAGCCAACATAAAGTGTAGCATAACTTATTTCAATTCATTACTTTATTATATTGCTCAACATTTTCTTTAGATTTGTCATAATTAGCAATTAATTTGTATCCTCTCTTGTCAGACTTCGGCTGCATATTTTCCGCCATTTTTTTAAAACCTGAAAACGCCACGCCCATTTTCTGAGGAATTGCATTATTGCATTATAGTGTACACTGCGTGTATACTTCATATTTTGGCTAATGTAGTACGACATCCGGGAACTTTTTGCATACTAACTCTATCCATACTATGACCAATAAGCATACTGCATACTCAATTTACGTCACAAATAGTACAGTTAGTGCGGTTAGTATGGGTATTCGAACACAGCTCAGGTCAATATAATGGCAAGAACAGCTCAAAAAAGAAAAGAGAAACGACAGTCCATTATTACTTTAAGACATGAAGGCCAAAAACCATTGAGCGCTAAGATGAAACTGGTTCTCATGAGGACCGCTACAGGATAGGACACCAATAATAAGAAGAGACTTGCTTGGGGCAAGAAACACGAGCAATGGACATTAGACCGGTGGAAATCTGTCCTTTGGTCTGGAGTCCAAATATGAGATTTCTGGTTCCAATCGCTGTGTCTGTGAGACGCAGAGTAGGTGAATGGATGATCTCCGCATGTGTGGTTCCCTCCGTGGAGCATGGAGGAAGAGGTGTGATGGTGTGGGGGTGCTTTGCTGGTGACACTGTCTGTGATTTATTTAGAATTCAAGGCACACTTAACCAGCATGGCTACCACAGCATTCTGCAGTGATACGCCATCCCATCTGGTTTGCGCTTAGTGGGACTATCATTTGTTTTCAACAGGACAATGACCCAAAACATACATCTAGGCTGTGTAAGGGTTATTTGACCAAGAAGGAGAGCTGCATCAGATGACTTGGCCTCCACAATCACTCGATCTCAACCCAAGTGTGTTGGTTTAGGATGAGTTGGACCGCAGAGTGAAGGAAAAGCAGCTAACAAGTGCTCAGCATATGTGGGAACTCCTTCAAGACTTTTGGAAAAGTATTCCAGGTGAAGCTGGTTGAGAGAATGCCAAGAGTGTGCAAAGCAGTCATCAAGACAAAGGGTGGCACTTTAAAGAATATAAAATATAAAATATATTTTGATTTGTTTAACACTTTTTTGGTTACTACATGATTCCATGTGTTATTTCATAGTTTTGATGTATTTACTATTATTCTACAATGTTGAAAATAGTAAAAATAAAGAAAACCCCTTGAATTAGTAGGTGTGTCCAAACTTTGACTGGTACAGTATGTAAATGAGATATTTCTGTACTTCGTTTTCAAAAAATGTAATAACGTTTCTAAAAACATGTTTTCACTTTGTCATAATGGAGCTGTAACACAACAAAATGTGGAATAAGTCATGAATACTTTCTGAAGCGCTGTATGCACAAAGTGTTTCCGAACTGTTTCAGATGGGAAGCATGCAGATGCCTAAAGGGTTAGAGAAAATAGGATTTTGAATGGGAATCAATTGTTTGGTCCCCATAAGGATATTGAAACAAATATGTGTTTGTGTGTGTGTGTGTTTGGCAAGAGGAGAGACAGAGTGTGTGTGCGCCTGCGTTTGTATGTGCGCATGTCTGTGTATGTGCACACCCACGTGTAAGTGGCACCGTAAAAGCAAAGGTTGCGCCCAGAATCAACAGTTGCCAGCTGGAGTGCTCCATGCATCTCAGATGACTAACATCTGCTTTTCAGTGTGTATTTAGGATAGATGGATGGATCAGAAGAGAGCCTAACCCTCTCTGTTCTCTCTCTGCAGGTTGCAAACCAACCATCTACTCCCCCAACAGCTGGCCAAGATGAGCTCATTTGTTATGGTTGGTGTTGTGATAGAAGATAGGGATTCTGTAATGACGGCTGTAAGAGAAAGGGGCCCCATAAGTACACAGCAGAAGTCGACAAAAAGTAAGTAAGTAAAACAAGCTTACATTTTGGGTTCTAACTGGGTGCAACAGTTGAACTAAACTCAGGAGGCATTTATAAATTATATTATTCAGTAATCAATAGGTACAGTATTGGGACTGTGACATATTGTTTTGTTTGTTTTGGCTCTGTACTCCAGCACTTTGGATTTGATGCTACAATGACTGTGGGGTTAAATTGCAGACTGTCAGCTTTAATTTAAGGGTATTTTCATCCATATCGGTTGAACCATTTAGAAATTACAGTACTTTTTGTACATAGTCCCCCCATTTTAAGGGCCCAAATTCACTTATATGTGTATTAAAGTAGTTAAAAGGGAAGTATGTGGTCTCATATTCATAGCACGTAATGAATAAATCAAGATTGCGACTTCACAAACTTGTTGGATGCATTTGCTGTTTGTTTTGGTTGTGTTTCACATTATTTTGAGCCCAATAGAAATTTATGGTAAATAACGTATTGTGTCATTTTGTAGTCACTTGTATTGTTTATTGTAAATAAGAATAGAATATGTTTCTAAACACGTGTACATTAATGTGGATGCTCTCATGATTACGGATAATCCTGAATGAATTGTGAATAATGAGTGAGAAAGTTACAGACGAACAAATATGATACCCCCAAGACATGCTAACCTCTCAATATTACAATAACAGGGGAGGTTAGCATAAAGACATTAAAAAAATGTATGTAACCTTTATTTAACTAGGCAAGTCACATAAGAACAAAGTATTATTTACAATGACGGCCTTCCCGGCCAAAACCGGACGACGCTGGCGCACTGCCCTATGAGACTACCAATCACGGCCGGATGTGATACAGCCTGGATTCAAACCAGGGACAATAGTGACGCCTCTTGCACTGAGATGGGCACAAAATAATATGAAACACAACTAAAAGAAACAGCAAATGCATCCAACAAATGTCTAAAGTCACAAGCTTGATGTGGTCATTATGTGCTAAGAATATGGGACCAAATACTAAACGTTTGACACATTTAATACACATATAAGTATTAAAACGTGCTGTAATTTCTAAACGGTTCACCCGATATGGACGAAAATATCCTCAAATTAAAGCTGAAGTCTGCACTTTGCACCTCATCATTATATCATTTAAAATCCAAAGTGCCGGAGTACAGAGCCCAAACAACCAAAATGTGTCACTGTCCTAATACTTTTGGAGCTCACACTATAAAAAATGTATGTAGCAATCGCAGATTTCTCCCTTTAAAGTTCTAGAGACTCTGGGGAAAGTGACTCAATTCATGCAGTGTATTAGAGCGTGTCCGTCATTATTTCTGCTGACCTGGCAATTATGCATTGGATCCGTTTATAATGAAAGCAAATGGTCAGATGGATCGGTTTTGCTTTGTTTCTAATAAATTCACACAACCGTATATTACTTAGGTTTTGGGGAAAACGTGTAGATTATTTTAATGTATTATTTTGAAGCCAAGTACTTGGATATGGTTTTTGCGTCATCATTGCGGTCAGAATCCATAGTGTCACTGTAACCACAGGCGGGTACCTTTTCTGAGGACAATCCAAGAACTCCGCATACGTGCAGATCTTTTTCCTGCTGAACATCCATGCGAAGAAGCTGCATCTCTCCCTTTCATTTGATATAATATTTTGGGGTTTAATAAAAACAGGAAAAAGAAACGTCAACCGGCATTGTACCAGCTAGCTGTGAAACTGTAAGTAAATAAAAATCACCACATGAAGAATAACATAAAACACATGACAGATTAACAGTAGCAGGTTGAAAACGATTATTCTGATTCAGATTGATACATTGCATTACAAGAATCGTCGCTCCAGTATGTAGGTTGATAAATTGTACTACTGGAATCGTTGCCATGTGTAAGTAATAAAATATGTAGGCTACTATATTTTCTAAAGGTTTTGAAAACACTGGCATGTGATGATGAGTTTCCCACACCTGTATGCCAGGTGTGCAGAACAGCAGGCAGTATCATATTCCTTACCACCTTTCTGGAAATTGTACTTTTACAGTGCATAAAGCCTCTATAGGCGTCTATATTATAGTAAAATACTATTATGATCAAGAAGTCTAATTGAGATGTTCAGTCAAAACACATGTATTGTTGCCTATTGAATATTTTTTTGTGACCGAATGTTTGATTTCTTTATAATCTGTAAATCACAAAATACATTGAAGTGTAATAACCTACAAACACAGGAACACAGGAAAAAAAGTCTAAAGACAGTCAATTGAATTGCCTTTCAGATCTAGAATTCAGGGCAAAGAACTGCAGAAAAATGTTTTAGAAAGTTTGTATTGTATTATGCATTTAGTTCCTGTATGTACCCTGATTAACTAGACTGTATTTGGGTCAGAAGCACAGATATCTGGAGCACAGACCAATTATTGCTGACTAGGAGCCAAAGTTTAGGTACTAAATATATATATATATTATCTACAACCATTGTAATGCTCACAGTGACATACATTTCTAATTTATAAATCTTTGGTGAGTTGTAGTTTGCCATACAAAACATGGTATCATACTGCCACCCACTGGCGGTTTATAGCTACGACTACTGTTAAGATGTAAGTGGAATTGAACAGTACTGGGGCTAGGGAGATAGGCCAGAAGCAGAGGCGAGAGAGGCTAGGGGGATGTGGTGCTAACTGGGATCCTTGCGATCCCATTGAAATTGACATTTAAAATGGTTAAGGTAAGGGTTAAGGTTAGGGTTATGGTTAGGTAAGGTTTATGTTTATGGTTAGGGTAAGGGTAAGGGTAGGGGTTACGTTTAGGGTTAGAGTTTAGGGTAGGAAGGTCCCAAGGATCCCAGATAGCACTAGCTATGGAGAAAGGGCAGGCTAAGATTGGGGTCAGTCATAGTTAGTGGTTCCCACACCCTTTACAGCTGTTAACGTTTTTTCTTAGACCCACCACATAATCTAAATCAATGTGTCCAAACAGGCCCCAGTCTTTAGCCGCGACCCAGAGGGAATTAGCTGACCCTCCTCTGGGTCCCGCCCCACCATATGGGAACCATGGGAAAGGGGTCCAGTCAAAGACACCATCCCAACTCCATTTCTGTACCTTCTCCCTGTATTGTGCACTGCATTGTGCACTTCCACTCAAGGATTTTACATAATTTAAATGACGGTTGAATTGGCAGAACAGATATCAGTCCAGTCCTTTTATATCCATGAAGGGAGATGGGAGAGTATTATAATTAGGCTGGATACACTGTACTCGTACCCCAGAGCCTTATATTTGCTTGTATCCTCTATGGTTCAGTGATCAGGATGAGGATGGCTCACCCTCGTCCCCTGTTGGCGATGTTGCTGCAGCTGATCCTCTCCTGCTTGCCTGCCCTCGGCTACTCCTCCAACAGATTCTTCTACCAAGACATTCTCAACGGAAACGGAAATGGAGAGAGTAGGAGCATACACTTATGTTTTATGAATGAAGAGTTTAAAATGAGTCCATGCCTTAGGTGGAAGCAAGCATCCACCTCCGATGTAACAAATGAGTCCATGCCTTAGGTGGAAGCAATGCATCCACCTCCAATGTAACAAATGAGTCCATGCCTTAGGTGGAAGCAATGCATCCACCTCCCATGTATCAAATGAGTCCATGCCTTAGGTGGAAGCAATGCATCCACCTCCCATGTATCAAATGAGTCCATGCCTTAGGTGGAAGCAATGCATCCACTTTCCATGTAACAAATGAGTCCATGCCTTAGGTGGAAGCAATGCATCCACCTCCCATGTATCAAATGAGTCCATGCCTTAGGTGGAAGCAATGCATCCACTTTCCATGTAACAAATGAGTCCATGCCTTAGGTAGGAGCAATGCATCCACTTTCCATGTAACAAATGAGTCCATGCCTTAGGTAGGAGCAATGCATCCACTTTCCATGTAACAAATGAGTCCATGCCTTAGGTAGGAGCAATGCATCCACTTCCCATGTAACAAATGAGTCCATGCCTTAGGTGGAAGCAATGCATCCACTTCCATTGTAACGAATGAGTCCAAGCCTTAGGTGGAAGCAATGCATCCACCTCCCATGTAACAAATTGTTTTGCAATTGAAAAGGACAATGAGCCTTTCTTATTGAACCAGTCCAGGTAGTTCTTCCCTCTTTCAGTTCCTTGGTGCCTAATGAACCCCATCCCATAAATGGCTTATCAATTCAAACTGTCAGAGATTGCACAGACCCAAATGATGTCAGACTAACTGCTGTTTCCTGTGTGTTCTCCCTTCTAGTCCACTTTAACGGTGTAAAGCTCCACGTGGACTCCTCCCAGCCCTCTGTGTTTGCTTTCCGGGGGAGTAACGCCACCCTATCCTGCCGATACTGGTACGAGCCAGAGTTGAGCTCCCCCAGGAGGGTGCGGGTGAAGTGGTCCTGGCTGCCCGTCATGGGGGGCCATGAGACGGACGTTCTGGTTGCCATCGGCCCCCGCATTCACAGCTTTGGGGATTTCAGGTACTCTAGCTATTCTTGATGCAGGCCTGTTCATTCTAAAACCATATGATCATTAGTGTATAGTGAGTGTTTGTATTTCAATACTGTGTTTCTTAAGCTCCCGCCTTTGATTTTTATTATTACAAAGTACATTATTATGTACTTTGTATTTCTTTTGCTGCATTTTTGTGAATTCAGGGATTCCTCGCAAAAGAGAAAACTGTCAAAATGGGTATTTTATGTATAAATAAAGGTTAAATAAATATTCCACTCTGCAGAGGTGTAAAAAGTACCCAATTGTCATACTTGAGTAAAAGTAAAGCTACCTTAATAGTAAATGACTCAAGTTAAATGTAAAGTCACCCAGTAAAATTCTAAAAGTATCTGGTCTTAAATGTACATAAGTATGAAAAGTCAAAGTAAATGATTTAAATCAAATTCCTTATATTAAGCAAACCTGATAGTTAGATTATCTCTTAAATTTACAGACAGCTAGGGGCACACTCCAAAACTCAGACACAATTGACCAACGCAGCATGAGTTTAGTCCACCAGAGCAGACACAGGAAGGTGATGATGTGTTCTCTTGATAAGTGTGTGAGTTGGACCTTTCTGCTGTGCTGCCTGAGCATTTCAATGTAACAAGCACTTTGGGGTATAAGGAAAAATGCATGGGAGTACAACGTGTATTTTCTTTAGGAATGTACTGAAGTTAAAGTCGACAAACATATAAATACTCAACTAAAGTACAAATACCCCAAAATCTACATAGGTAGTACTTCAAAGTATTTTTATTTAGTTACACCACTGACACCCTGGACTGTATAGATGATGAACAATGCATTTCACACAACTGTTGTGATAAAATTGATATTTTGGCTTTGCCTGCACAAAAATGTTTATACATCTGTAGTACACAATGAAGATAACAAAGTTCTCTATTAATCTCTCAGGGGCCGGGTGCGTCTCAGAGAGGACTCGCCAGGAGATGCTTCGCTGGTCATGACTGAACTCCGGCTCAATGACACGGGTCGTTACCGCTGTGAAGTTATCGACGGGCTGGAGGACGAGAGCGCCACCATCGACCTCGAGCTACGAGGTAAACTAAATTATAGTGTTGTGTAGCAACCTCATTTGTGAGCATCATCCAGCCCCTCCCATCACTACTGTATTCACACACATTGAAGGTGCAATCTGCAATATTTACAGCTATTACAGTGCCTTTGGAAAGTATTCAGACCCCTTGACTGTTTTAGAATAAGTTACAGCCTTATTCTAAAATTGATAAAATATATTTTTCTCAGCAATCTACACACAATACCCCATAATGATAAAGTGAAAACAGGTTTTTAGAATTTTTCTGAAATGTATTAAAAAACATAAATATCTTATTTACATAAGAATTCAGACCATTTGCTATGAGACTCGAAATTGAGCTCAGGTGCATCCTTTTTCCATTAATCATCCGTGAGAAGTCCACCGGTGGTAAATTAAATTGATTGGACATGATTTGGAAAGGCACACACCTGCCTATATAAGGTTGACAGTGCATGTCAGAGCAGAAACCAAGCCATGAGGTTCGAAGGAATTGTCTGTAGAGCTCAGACACAGGATTGTGTCGAGGCACAGATCTTGGGAAGGGTACCAAAACATTTCTGTAGCATTGAAGGTCCCCAAGAACACAGTGGCCTCCAGGAGATGGGAGAAACGTCCAGAAGGACAACCATCTATGCCGCATTCCACCAATCAAGTCTTTATGGTAGATTGGCCAGACGGAAGCCACTCCTCAGTAAAAGGCACATGACTGCCCGCTTGGAATTTGGCAAAAGGCACCTAAAGACTCTCAGACCATGAGAAACAAGATTCTCTGGTCTGATGAAACCAAGATTGAACCATTTGGCCTGAATGCCAAGCGTCACGTCTGGAGTAAATCTGGCACCATCCCTACAGTGAAGCATAGTGGTGGCAGCATCATACTGTGGAAATGAAGGATTGTGCCTTTAAAGACATTACATATCCCTTGTGTGGTTTAAAGTCATTACATATCCCTTGTGTGGTTTAAAGACATTACATATCCCTTGTGTGGTTTAAAGTCATTACATATCCCTTGTGTGGTTTAAAGTCATTACATATCCCTTGTGTGGTTTAAAGTCATTACATATCCCTTGTGTGGTTTAAAGTCATTACATATCCCTTGTGTGGTTTAAAGTCATTACATATCCCTTGTGTGGTTTAAAGTCATTACATATCCCTTGTGTGGTTTAAAGTCATTACATATCCCTTGTGTGGTTTAAAGTCATTACATATACCTTGTGTGGTTTAAAGTCATTACATATACCTTGTGTGGTTTAAAGTCATTACATATCCCTTGTTCCCCTCCAGGTGTGGTGTTTCCCTACCAGCCTCCTCACGGCCGTTACAACCTGACCTACCATGATGCCCAGCAAGTCTGCGAGGAGCAGGACTCCACCCCGGCCACCTTCGAGCAGCTGTTCCAGGCCTGGGAGGAGGGGCTGGACTGGTGCAACGCAGGCTGGCTGGCTGACGGGACAGTGCAGTACCCCATCACCAAGCCCCGGAGACCCTGTGGGGGTCTGGGCCTTGCCGCTGGGGTTCGGAGCTACGGTAGACGCCACCTCCACCGATACGACGTCTTCTGCTTCTCCTCCTCCCTCCGAGGTGAGACGCACACTGTACAGGCACACACACTATACAGGTACACACACTATACAGGCACACACACTATACAGGTACACACACTATACAGGCACACACACTATACAGGTACACACACAATACAGATACACACACTATACAGGTACACACACTACACAGGTACACACACTATACAGATACACACACTATACAGGTATACACACTACACAGATACACACACTATACAGGTACACACACTATACAGGTACACACACTACACAGATACACACACTACACAGGTACACACACTATACAGGCAAACACTATACAGGCACACACACTATACAGATACACACACTATACAGGCACACACACTATACAGATACACACACTATACAGATACACACACTACACAGGTACACACACTACACAGATACACACACTATACAGATACACACACTATACAGATACACACACTATACAGGCACACACACTATACAGATACACACACTATACAGATACACACACTATACAGGTATACACACTATACAGGCACACACACTATACAGATACACACACTATACAGATACACACACTATACAGGCACACACACTATACAGATACACACACTATACAGATACACACACTATACAGATACACACACTATACAGGTATACACACTATACAGGCACTGGTCTGGTTGATCACCACAATGATAACAAAAGACATGCTACCTCTGAGCTTTGTTAACGGCTTTAATCTGTCGTTGTGCGCCGTAGCCTCTATAAGATCCCAGTTCCAAGGATTGATCTCTGCAAATTAATAGGTTATAATTCTACATGTGTATCTTTCGTTTTTATAAAGGATATTAAAGGATAGCCTACACAATGTGTTTAATTTTGTTCAATGTACGTTTGTATTTAACTCAATCGTAGGCTAGGCGTTATTGCACTCCGTTTAAGAGCCTACTTCTGAAGACCAGCATTTTTCAAGTTCAACGTCTTTTCGTTTTGTTCAACAAATGTATTGTAACGTCTCAGTCCGACATACAGAAGGAGCCGGAGGCACAGATGTTATTTCCAATGCTTTATTTAGGCTAAACTAAACTCAGGCAGCTATAGGCTACTGCCCACGCCCTAACTACAGGCACTCACTCAAGCATACACACACAGAACAGAAACTGGAAGAATATGCTAACACTTACTGCTAACACACAGGAACACAGGTTGGAACATGTTACAAGAAAAGACAAAGACTGGCTAAAAACCCGCCTAAACTTCCCCTATATAACTGTTACCCTGGTAACCCTCAGGTGCCGCCCTCCACGATTAACTGACCACCCTGAGCGCACCAATCAGCAGGACGATCTGGAACTTTACATAGTACAGGGTCGCCACAGTATCTTGCATTTGTGTTGTTTATTTAACTGTTATTTATTCTAATAGCTTAACAGTCACAATTCTTGTCACTGAATGCGTTGCGTCATGTCAGGCTAATTACATAACGGAACGGCAGCAGCATTAAAACATTTCCGAATATTCCAAAATTGGATATTATTCGAATAGTGGAATCATTTCAAATGCCCATCCCTAGTATGCACACTATACAGGTACACACACTATACAGGTACACACACTATACAGGTACACACACTACACAGGTACACACACTACACAGGTACACACACTATACAGGTACACACACTATACAGATACACACACTATACAGATACACACACTATACAGGCACACACACCTACACAGGTACACACACCTACACAGGTACACACACTACACAGGAACACACACTATACAGATACACACACTATACAGGCACACACACCTACACAGGCAGAGATATAGAGATACCCTACAACTAGATTCAGGCACTGTCCATCTATTGTGTGACATTCTGTTATATGCATTTGAAGAAATTTGCAATTGACTCCTACTGTAACTTTAATTTCAGTGAACTCCCTTAGATTGAGCCCCTTATACACCTCTGGTCTCAGCCATATCCTTAGATTGAGCCCCTTATACACCTCTGGTCTCTGCCATGTCCTTAGATTGAGCCCCTTATACACCTCTGGTCTCTGCCATGTCCTCTTCTCCAGGGAAGGTCTACTACCTCCAGCACCCCCACAAGCTCAACCTCACTGAGGCCCAGCAGGCATGCTTCAACGACGGGGCCCAGATAGCCAAGGTGGGCCAGCTCTACGCCGCCTGGAAGTTCATGGGCCTGGACCGTTGTGATGCCGGATGGCTCTCCGACGGGAGCCTGCGCTACCCCATCACCAACCCCCGCCGCAACTGTGGCCCTATGGAACCAGGGGTGCGCAGCTTTGGGTTTGCCCCACCGCACCACAAGCACGGAGTGTACTGCTACAGTGCAGGTACGCGGTACATTTGATATACGTGGTCAAAGTACATACCACCCTTAGGTCATACCATTTACATCTCTCGTAGTAGGTAAGGGAACAAACTGAAATCCACAATTTAATAGTTTGTTGACATGCATAGTAATTCAAGATGCTATGGTGAGAGGGCTGTGTTATGATGTAAAGTGGTGGTATGTTGTGTGATGGCCTCTACTGTGGTCAAGGCTTGACTAAAACATTATAATACTGGGATACGATGGCCTGGTGTTTGTGTTTCAGGGTTATAGTCTTCCCTAGTCTGTCAGGCTCCCTTGTGATTTAGATAAGCAGGTTAGCCACACCATGGTGAACAACATGCATGTTCCACACAGGTTTAGCCACACCATGGTGAACAACATGCATGTTCCACACAGGGCTAGCCACACCATGGTGAACAACATGCATGTTCCACACAGGGTTAGCCACACCATGGTGAACAACATGCATGTTCCACACACGGTTAGCCACACCATGGTGAACAACATGCATGTTCCACACACGGTTAGCCACACCATGGTGAACAACATGCATGTTCCACACAGGGCTAGCCACACCATGGTGAACAACATGCATGTTCCACACACGGTTAGCCATTCACTGTAGCAAAAGGTACATTTTGTTCAATGACTTCTCCCTGGATTGGAATGCTCTTTATGTTAAAGGATATCTTTTTTTTTACAGATGTTTTACCTGATATTCATCATATCTAGCACCATAACAGTCTACAAATGTGAAAATGATGCAATTCTATATTTAAACTCTGACCTCAGCTTCAACTGCAATATTATGCATATTTAAGCAATAAGGCCCGAGAGGGTGTGGTATATGCCCAATATACCACGGCTAAGGCCATTAGCCGTGGTATATTGGCCATATGCCACAAACCCCCGAGGTGCCTTATTGCTATTATAAACTGGTTACTAAAGTAATTAGAGCTGTAAAAACAAATGTTTTGTCATACCCATGGTATACGGTCTCATATACCACAGCTGTCAGCCAATCAGCATTTAGGGCTGGAACCACCCAGTTTATAATATTATTTATACTTCATGTATTGTATTTATCTACTGTACTCTCTTTGTAAACATATTTGTGTATGATATAGGAGCTGAACTCAGAATTAATAACTAATTAATTAATTATCAAGAATAACCAGTTCTGTGGTGATTTATAAGCTGTTATTATGTTTATCTAAAAAACAAGTACTTATCTTTCATACTGTATGGCCTGTACCTCACTTGGTTGTTTGGTTTGATTATGTAGGTGGTGGGTTTTAACATGGTTTTAGATGATAACAGATACGTATACTACCTTATTTTTGTAAAATAAATAGTTAACATTTTGATTAATGTGTTAATGATTTTGCTTACTTTGGAGGCATGCTTGGTTTGTTTGTGTTTTTATAACATTCTGTTCAATTCAAACATTAAATCCTTGCACATGTATCAGGCTTCACTGTGCTGCTGAGCAGTGTTGCTTCCTCGCTCACAACATCCTTACCAGTACTTGATCTTGTGCCCTCTGCCTCGCCAACACGTGACCACCCTGCTTGACAGCGTACTAACCAGTTGTGCCACTAAAAAAATATCAAATTCAATGGCACGATTGGTGATATTTCATGCTGCGCAGTGAGGTAACAGCACAATCTTATCTCCGTTACACTCACACCAGAGGAAGCTGGTGGGAGGAGCTATAGGAGGATGGGCTCATTGTAATGACTGGAATGGAATTAATAGAAGAGTCAAGCATGTGGTTTCCATATGTTTGATGTGTTTGATACAGTTCCATTCATTCCATTCCAGCCATAACAATGAGCCCGTCCTACTATAGCTCCTCCCACCAGCCTCCTCTGACTCACACACAACCCAGCTAACGATTCCTGGATCTGAAACCTTTGTGGAATGTTATGTTTTACTGTTCTCCTTACGTGAAAGTGTCCCATTTTTTGTGAGTTTTGTCAATGTTTCATTTACGTCAATGAGCACATCACCAGATTATAATTAGCATGTTTTGCTGTGAAGTTTTTAACATGTTCAGATAAACATTAAGGCTGGGATTCAATCCAATCGCGGGCTATAGTTATTGAGGTTTTCAAAGGCAATGTTCACGCGTTCGCGAAGATCCCATTCATGTTAAACTGCATATGTCGGCTCAATCGTAAATTGACTTTAAAAAGCGCCTATGCCTATAACCCAGGATGGGATTGAATCCTGGTCTAACACTTTGTGTCCTTCTCTACTTCAGCATCCATCTGTTCAAGCATTACAACACTGCTATGAACAACTTTGAATACATGATTACACTGCGGCTGCACATCTTCACTCATACAGTATTCACTTTTCAATGTTAACTCACCCGGGATTTGAATTTGCAACCTCAAATCAAATAGAATAGTTTTTGTCACATGCGCCGAATACAACAGGTGTAGGCCTTACCATGAAATGCTCACTTATGAGACCTTAACCAACAATGCAGAGTTTTAAAAAAGTAAGTTGCTAAATAAACTAATGGAAAATAATTAGTTATTAACAATAACGAGGCTATGTACAAGGGGTATCGGTACCGAGTCAATGTGAGGGGTAGTCGAGGTAATTGAGGTAATATGTACAGTTGAAGTCAGAAGTTTACATACACCTTAGCCAAATACATTTAATCTCAGTTTTCACAATTCCTGACATTTAATCCTACTAAAAATTCCCTGTCTTAAGTCAGTTAGGATCACCACTTTATTTTAAGAATGTGAAATGTCAGAATAATAGTTATTCATTTCAGCTTTTATTTCTCATCACATTCCCAGTGGGTCAGAGGTTTAGATACACTCAATTAGTATTTGGTAGCTTTGCCGTTAAATAGTTTAACTTGAGTCAAACATTTCGGGTAGCCTTCCACAAGCTTCCCACGAAAAGTTGGGTGAATTTTGGCCCATTCCTCCTGACAGAACTGGTGTAACTGAGTCAGGTTTGTAGGCCTCCTTGCTTGCACATGTTTTTTCAGTTCTGCCCACACATTTTCTATAGGATTGAGGTCAGGACTTTGTGATGGCCACTCCAATACCTTGACTTTGTTGTCCTTAAGCCATTTTGCCACAACTTTGGAAGTATGCTTGGGGTCATTGTCCATTTGCGACCAAGCTTTAACTTCCTGACTAATGTCTTGAGATGTTGCTTCAATATATCAACATAATTTTCCTTCCTCATGATGCCATCTATCTTGTGAAGTGCACCAGTCCCTCCTGCAGCAAAGCACCCCCACAACATGATGCTGCCACCCCCATGCTTCATGGTTGGGATGGTGTTCTTCGGCTTGCAAGCCTCCCCCTTTTTCCTCCAAACATAATTTTCCTCCAAACATAACAATGGGCATTATGGCCAAACAGTTCTATTTTTGTTTCATAAGACCAGAGGACATTTCTCCAAAAAGTACAATCTTTGTCCCCATGTGCAGTTGCAAACCGTAGTCTGGCTTTTTTGGGGCGGTTTTGGAGCAGTGGCTTCTTCCTTGCTGAGCGGCCTTTCAGGTTATGTCTATATAGAACTCGTTTTACTGTGGATATAGATACATTTGTACCTGTTTTTCCAGAATCTTCACCAGTTTCTTTGCTGTTGTTCTGGGATTGATTTATTGAAGTACATTCATCTCAAGGAGACAGAACGCGTCTCCTTCCTGAGCGGTATGACGGCGGGGTGGTCCCTTGGTGTTTATACTTGCAAACTATTGTTTGTACAGATGAACGTGGTACCTTGAAGTACATCCACAAGTTCACTTCCAATTGACTCAAATGATGTCAATTAGCAAATCAGAAGCTTCTAAAGCCATGACATAATCTTCTGGAATTTTCCAAGCTGTTTAAAGGCACAGACAACTTAGTGTATGTAAACTTCTGACCGACTGGAATTGTGAAATAATCTGTCTGTAAACAGTTGTTGGAAGAATTACTTGTGTCATGTACAAAGTAGATGTCCTAACCGACTTGCCAAAACTATAGTTTGTTAACATGAAATCTGTGGAGTTGTTGAAAAATTTGTTTTAATGACTTAAACTTCCGCTTTCAACTGTACATGTAGGTAGGGGTAAAGTGACTATTCATAGATAATAAACAGAGAGTAGCAGCAGCTTATGTGGAGGAGTGTGTGTGTGTTGGAGTGTCAGTGAAGTAATATGTGGGCGTGTGTGGTTAAAGTCTTGTCTGGGGGTGTGTTGATGTTTCTGCAGTGCCGTCAGGTCTTCAGCTTCAGAACTGGTTTGTGTTTGCATTCTTCAATCTCTATTATTCTCTTAAACTTAATACTGTGTTCTCATTAGCTGGGAATTTTGTTTAAAATGTCAGATATAGCATATGTGGCTGATACTGTTATCAAACGTCTGCATAACACTTAGAATCATTGATCTTTTATGTACAGGAAATGCTATTATCATGCATATATGAGCTAGTAACATAGCATAGCGCATGTTGTATAACAGAACAGATGAACATAGCTAGTCATAGCTAGCAGCTTTAGAGTGTAGTGGAGTTCACTGGAGACAATGACATGAAAATATAATCATCACAACATTCGGACGGGAGCTATAATCCGCTTATAGCGCTTTTTAAAATGTTAATATGTATATATGGGTGTGTCTTTATTGCTTGAATTCAGGCTAATTTGAATCATTTTTTATGGAAATATTTTGGTATCTACCCAAGTTCTAGAATGTTAATGCCTGACCAAATACTATACCAGACGCATGCCAGATCTCGCCTGGATAGGTGTTTAACATATGAGCTAACCAGTTTATATGATATAGTTGAACAAAATGTGACATTTCACGGTGGTCACGTGAGGTCGACTGGGGTACTGATGTAAAAATATGCTGTTGGCACCTATTCAAATTAGCCCACGCTTGCTTTGTTAAATCTTGTTCATTCTCTTAAACTAAATACCATGACTGTTTTCTCATTAGCTGGGAATGTTTGAAATGTCCAATAATTTGGTTGATATCGTTATCAACCTACCGCAAATCCTTCAGAAGAAAAAAAAAGTGTGTGCATTGTATGCTATTAGCACGCTAACACTCATTAAGACAGACTGGTAGCATAGCTTGCCATCGCAATCATTCACTGGTTGAAGTTGAAGTTACTTTGAGTGTGTAGGCGCAAGTTGGACAATTTTTATCCCCATAATGCAACACACTAACTATGGTCACCGACTTCAAAAAACATATCAGCTCGTACGGGCCAAATGCCTATTGAGCTACATACATCACAAACCCAAAATATAATGTTGTTTTTCTCCATTGTTTGTAAACAATGTCTTTGAAAACAAACAATGTATAGGTTCAAAACATGGTTAAAACTATCATTTAGATCTCATGGACTGTGTAACCATGCGGTTACATTGCTCCAGCCCTATCCCTCAGTTTTATTGCAATTCCAGTGGCAGGGCTGTTGTTTGGCTGAAAACAAATTACATTACAGTCATTACATATCCCTTGCTCCCCTCCAGTTGTGGTGTTTCCCTACCAGCCTCCTCATGGCCGCTACAACCTGACCTACCATGATGCCCAGCAAGTCTGTGAGGAGCAGGACTCCACTCTGCCCACCTTCGAGCAGCTGTTGCAGGCCTGGAAGGAGGGTCTGAACTGGTGCAACGCAGGCTGGCTGGCTGACGGGACAGTGCAGTACCCCATCACCAAGCCCCGAATACCATGTGGGGGGCTGGGCCTCGCCCCCGGGATTCGGAGCTACGGTAGACGCCACCTCCACCGATACAACGTCTTCTGCTCCTCCTCCCCCCTCCGAGGTGAGAGATTTTTCTATTTCTGAACATTCCATGGGGAAGATAAACACTGTGTAATTACAGTCGTATGCAAATGTTTGGGCACCCCTGACAGTTTCCATGATTTCCATTTATAAATAATTGGGTGTTTGGATCAGCAAATTCATTTTGATCTATCAAATAACTGATGGACACAGTAATATTTCAGTAGTGAAATGAGGTTTATTGGATTAACAGAAAATGTGCAATATGCATCAAATGAAATTAGACAGGTGCATAAACTTGGGCACCCCAACAGAAAAATCACATCAATATCTAGTAGAGCCTCCTTTTGCTAAAATAACAGCCTCTAGACGCTTCCTATACCCTCTTAAGGTATTTTGGACCATTCCTCCTTACAAAACATCTCCAGTTCAGTTAGGTTTGATGGTTGCCGAGCATGGACAGCCCGCTTCAAATCATCCCACAGATTCTCAATGATATTCAGGTCTGGGGACTGGGATGGCCATTCCAGAACATTGTACTTGTTCCTCTGCATAAATTCCCAGGTAGATTTTGAGCAGTGTTTTGGGTCGTTGTCTTGTTGAAATATCCAGCCCCGGCGTAACTTCAACTTTGTGACTGATTCTTCAACATTATTCCCAAGAATCTGCTGATATTGAGTGGAATCCATGCGACCCTAAACTTTAACAAGATTCCCAGTACCGGCACTGGCCACACAGCCCCACAGCATGATGGAACCCCCACCAAATTTTACTGTGGGTAGCAAGTGTTTTTCTTGGAACGCTGTGTTCTTTTGCCGCCATGCATAACGCCCCTTGTTATGACCAAATAACTCAATCTTTGTTTCATCAGCCCACAGCACCTTATTCCAAAATGAAGCTGGCTTGTCCAAATGTGCGTTTGTGGCGTGTGTGTAGAAAAGGCTTCTTCCGCATCACTCTCCCGTACAGCTTCTCCTTGTGCAAAGTGCGCTGAATTGTTGAACGATGCACAGTGACACCATCTGCAGCAAGATGATGTTGTAGGTCTTTGGAGGTGGTCTGTGGGCTGTTTTTGACCGTTCTCACCATCCTTCGCCTTTGCCTCTCCGATATTTTACTTGGCCTGCCACTTCTGGCCTTAACAAGAACTGTGCCTGTGGTCTTCCATTTCCTCACTATGTTCCTTACAGTGGACACTGACAGCTCACATCTCTGCGATAGCTTTTTGTAGCCTTCCCCTAAACCATAATGTTGAACAATCTTTGTTTTAAGGTCATTTGAGAGTTGTTTTGAGGCCCCCATGTTGCCTTTCTTCAGAGGAGAGTCAAGGAGAACAACAACTTGCAGTTGGCCACCTTAAATAACTTCTCTCATGATTGGATGCACTTATCTATGAAGTTCAAGGCTTAATGAGCTCACCAAACCAATTGTGTGTTCCAATTAATCAGTGCTAAATAGTTACAGGTATTCAAATCAACAGAATGACAAGGGTGCCCAAATTTTTGCATAGCCTATTTTTCACATCTGATTTAATTTCATACAACTTAATATTGCTACACTAAAAATCTTTGTCTGGACAATACCCCAGTACTCAGCTTTTATTAGAAAATGAATGGCATGCCACTGTGATCATTTTCTGTGACGACAGAGTAAATTATTATGCAGCCTCAGAGGGGTGCCCAAACTTTTGCATACGACTGTAAATGATACACTCTCAGATAAACACTGTAATTAAATTATACACTCTTAGATACACACTGTGTAATTAAATGATACACTCTTAGATACACACTGTGTAATTAAATGATACACTCTCAGATACACACTGTGTAATTAAATGATACACTCTCAGATAAACACTGTGCAATTAGATAGAAAAAAGGGTACTTCGGCTGTAACCCTTTTTAGTTCCAGGTAGAACCATTTTTGGTTCCACGTAGAACCCTTTTGGGTTCCATGTAGAATCCTCTGTGGAAAGGGTTCTACATGGAAACAAAAGGGTTCTTCAAAGGGTTCTCCTATGTGGACAGCCGAAGAACCCTTTTAGGTTCTAGATAGCACCTTTATTATCTAAGAGTGTAGTTTTAGATAAGCTAAGCTTGTATTTGGAAGGGTAGACAATACAGTTTCCCATTCTCTTCTCCAGGGAAGGTCTACTACCTCCAGCACCCCCACAAGCTCAACCTCACTGAGGCCCAGCAGGCGTGCTTCGACGACGGGGCCCAGATAGCCAAGGTGGGCCAGCTCTACGCCGCCTGGAGGTTCATGGGCCTGGACCGCTGTGATGCCGGATGGCTCGCCGACGGGAGCCTGCGCTACCCCATCACCAACCCCCGCCGCAACTGTGGCCCTATGGAACCAGGGGTGCGCAGCTTTGGGTTTCCCCCTCCATACCAGAAGCACGGGGTGTACTGCTACAGTGCAGATATGCAGTAAATCTGATATACATGATAAATCTACATACCACCAATCTCACATCTCTTCTAGTATGGTAACAGATCACAATCCACAAATGTATAGGTTGGTCTCTTGTATAGAAATTCTAGACTTACTATATTAGGGTGCGAAGGTTGTGTTATGGTGTGAGGATTTCTAATGTAGCTGGGCATGCTAACAACAACTAGGAGAATTATCTGGCTGTACCATGTTTACTATGGTCCTCCTTGTGATTTACACCAGCAGGTTAGCAGCACCATGGTGAACATGCATGTCTCACACAGCGTCAACCACTCACTGCATCTAGCCTGTGGTCAATGAGCTCAGGAACATTTGTCATAGTCCACCATTCAAGGACTTCAGATTTCCTTGCTCATTCTTTTTTGTTGTTGTTGATAGGGACAGATATAATCGAGACATTGAATGAACAACAGTCAGATGCATTGCACCATTATACCTTAGCTAATTTCCAGTGGTTGTCCTCAGATTATCATTGAAGTACACTAATTAGTATTAAAACATCTACAAGTTACACAGTTCTTCTGATGCCAGGAGTCAGATCTATACAGTATGCGTATCTATGACTATGATAGATGTGTCACAGTGTTATATTCTAATATAATGTATGAATACTATATACTATTTTGGACCAATAATGGTAAAACACTTTAGTACATTATGGATCCACCGACATCTTGCTGTAGCCTATAATGTGATCTATCACTAAGTGTGAACGAACCTGTAGTTAAACCCGGACCTCAGCTTTAACTGTAATATTATGCGTATTGTTGGTTAAACTTCATGTATTGTATGCATTTACTGTTCTCTCTTTGTATACATTTTCCTGTACGACATAGGAGCTGATCTCAGCTGATCTTTTTGTAAAATAAATTGTCTACCATAAGAGGCTTTTGATTTATGTGTTAATGATTTTGCGAGGCATGTTTGGTTTGTTTGTGTTTTTAAAACCATTCAATTCAATCCAAAAATGTAATCCTTAAGACACAATCCGCAAAGCCGAGGACAGAAAATACTAAATCAACAGCTGGAAGACAGCAACAAGTAACATCCGTGTTTGGGGAACAATGTCTAATATTGTAGTATAGAAAACTACTATAAACGACTCATTTCTTTATATCCCTTCCTTGTTTTCCAAACATAGAGACGGAGATAGATAGAGGGCACAGAACCCAAAATGTAAGATTGTTTTACTCCTTTGTATGTAAACAAACACTTTGTAACTTTGTAAAACTATAATTTTGCTATCATTATGATCAGTCCTTGTATCCATGGCTCTGTCCATGAGTTTGCGAGTGGTTACATTTCTCCAGCTCCATCCCTCAGCTGTTTACTAAATCAGTGGTGGGGTAAACGCCTTGTTATTGTTCAAACTGCAGATTGCCCCTTTAAGGTTTTCACCATTTTATAGAAGCAAACTGCGTGGGACTTCCCATGGGTTAATGAGGGATCACAGAATTCCATTTAGGTACGCAGGAGTGATAAGCCAATGAATTATAGACCTGAGCAAATATTCCAGCACTGCATATGGAAGTAAATTACCAACCTTGGCTTTAGGCCTGTTCACACACTCCAGCACAGTAGGTGATGGTATGTACCTTTTCAGTTTATTTATGAACCACCAATAAACTCGTAGAATAAAGTAGAATAAATACATTAAAATGGAAATAGCCTCTCCTATGCTGGGAGAGAGAGAGAGCACACAGACAGGAGTTCTGGGCCAGGGAGGTGAACCGGTGTTGCTGGACAGAGGGACAGTTAGTCTGAGGGAGGGAGGGAGGGAGGGAGGGAGGGAAAGAGGGAGGGAGGGAGTGGGCAAGGCAGAGAGGGGACCACAAACAGGCCTCTATTCAGTCACACTCACAGGGCAAAACTGACGGCAACCTACCCTGTTGGCAAATATAAATGTACCAGAATTGGATTTTTCCTATGACTCAAAGCCATATCCTATTTATAATGAACGAGCTGCCTCAGAAACAGTGCGTCGACTGACTGATGAGAGGTGAAAGAAGGCTTTTGTTGCCTCTACCTAGAATGTTTGGGAGACCCTCCCAGAATTAGAGGGATGTGATTGATCTTTGTTGTGTGTCAATCCTGTTAAAAATGCTAATATGACTACAGTCTCCTGGAATATTGAAATGTATTAAACTATCCATATAACTATCCAGCTTTCTCTGCACACAGAAAGTGAATGAAATCTAGAGAAAGTAACAGGTAGAGTATCTTTATTTGGCATATGTTGATATGTTTTGGAGCAGATGTTGAATACAGACAATCAAAGACAAACAGTTAATTTCAGGCACATTTGGGTACGTTCTGTAGAGCTCCATAAGACTAGAACCTCTACACCTCTAGCTACTGATGATGTTCTCAGTGTGTGGTTTATTTGGCCTGTTCATGCACAGTGATAGTCGCTCTCACACAACCCACTGGACACAGACATCAGTTCAACGTCTAGTTTTGATTGTCAACTAACGTGAACTCAAAGTAAAATCAACAAAAATGCTAACCATCTCAATGGAAGTAGGGTGAAAAAAAGACAATTATACCCAAAATCCTTTAGGTTGATGACTTTTTGCAAATCCAATCTGTTGCGGGAGCGCTCTACACCAGTGTTTCTCAACCTTTGGTCCGTGAACCGACACCTTTCCCTGGGATGTTGCTGAACGGTCCCTCAGGCGGTTAGTTGCCAAGGGTGTCATAGACACTGCTCTACACCCCTTCGTCAAGTAGACCAATCACTGGTAGAAAAAGGATGATAGACACTGCTCTACACTCCGTTGTCAAGTTGGCCAATCACTGGTAGAAAAAGGATGATAGACACTGCTCTACAACCCTTTGTCAAGTTGTTTCAGCTGCTTTTGAGACTATCATCCCTATGCAATACCAGGAGGCATTTTTGCCCTTTTAATTTTATACACTAGACCTGGCATTGTGTTATTATCTTCTAAAAGCTCTTAATACAGTACTTTCAGCCTTGTAGAGGTACAGTAAAAAGCCATTTTGTGTGTAACTTTAAATTATACTATTTTATCACTGGCCCTTAGAGTTCCATTTAGAGAATTGCATTAAGCCTATTCTGTGTGGAACCTCTCAGTGATCTCTTTGATAGGCGTGTGGTTTATGATTGCTTTTGGCCAGCAAGACATATGATGGTGTGTTGAAGGAGGAGGCACAGCCTCCTGTACACATAAAGAATTAATTAAGCATCTATAACTTCATCAAATATAACAGCAAGTTATGCACACAATACAAAACTGAAGGACTACAAGCGTTTGACATGGAGATGGATGGTTACCTAGGTGATCTGGAGTTTAAATAAATATGTCCGCTGAGGTTTTTCTTTGAAACAAAACAGACAAAGAGAAACATTTGATCTGAAAGCTACTACAGTTGTTAAAATTGGTCCCACAGAGATGCTATGCACTGCACAGCCTTGTGTAAGATTACAAAGACGACCAATGACATTCATCCGATGGCCCTGCTTAGGCCAACAACATTGTTGACAAACCAAGGGGTCGATTCTGATTCAATTCCAATCCCCTTTATAAAATAAACAGTGAATTGCACTGAATTTCAATGTATTAACTGACTGAAATTGAATTGGTATTGACCCGGGCCCTATAGTTTTTTTATTCTACCGTGTCACTACTGAACCTGAGCGAGTCCTCTCTCTCTCTCTCTTATTTGATCAGTTGAGTTCTCTCTCTCTTATTTGAGAAGTTGAGTCCTCTCTCTCTCTCTTATTTGAGAAGTTGAGTCCTCTGTCTCTCTCTCTCTTTTTGAGAAGTTGAGTCCTCTCTCTCTCTCTCTCTCTTATTTGAGAAGCTAAGTCCTCTCTCTCTTATTTGAGAAGCTGAGTCCTCTTTCTCTCTCTTACTTGAGAAGCTGAGTCCTCTTTCTCTCTCCTATTTGAGAAGCTGAGTCCTCTTTCTCTCTCTTACTTGAGAAGCTGAGTCCTCTTTCTCTCTTATTTTAGGGCAGGCTCAGTTTATTGCAGGATGTTGCCTCTCCAGTGTGGTAGGCAGATATTCTAGCACTGATGTCAAATAAATCATTGGATTGGTGTGTATTATTCCCATCAGGCACTCTGCCTCCCTTCTGCTCTAAACAACTGATGAAGTACAGATGGACACAGTAGCCTGCTGTGTCGGCTTCGCTAGCTATCT
Source organism: Thymallus thymallus (assembly GCA_023634145.1). Taxonomy (NCBI): domain Eukaryota; kingdom Metazoa; phylum Chordata; class Actinopteri; order Salmoniformes; family Salmonidae; genus Thymallus; species Thymallus thymallus. The sequence goes on along the minus strand of CM042380.1, from coordinate 9,691,497 downwards.
CTTTATGACTTATAGATGAAATAAATAATATCTCCATTATTATCCCCTCCTGTAGCTCTTTCCTGCAGTCAAATGACCTAGTGGCCTCATGGGTGGAATGTTATTCATATTTTTCATAATTTCATAATTAATAAGCATTATTTTAAAAAATATCTGGTTTTTCTATGTCAAACAGTTTCATTATATTTCAATCTTCTGTGATGTATATAAAGTAATATTTGGATGCAAACTTAAAATCATATACGTTTCAACGCTATATCTGACATGGTACAGGTGTCTTCTTTCTTTCATCTTGATCATCATTACTATAACCGGACATGGCTAGACTAACATGGCTAGGCTAACATGGATAGGCTAACAGCGCTAGGCTAACATGGCTAGGCCAACAGCGCTTGACTAACAGCGCTAGGCTAACATGGCTAGGCTAACATGGCTAGGCTAACAGCGCTCAAAAGTAACTTGATAGATTTTTCTATAAAATTCACTGTTTTTCATGGATTATTAGACCTCTATCCATCTCCCATAGTGAGTGCATGTTACGTAGGCACCTCCAGAATACAAACACACTTCTGACTGTCTAATAACTCCTCATGGGTGAATTTCACCAAGCCTCTATTTGGCTCATAGCAACGCGTCAAACCACCACTAAATACTGGCTGGTCCAGATGAAGTGTTTACCTTTGGGTGGTACAGTCTAACACACACTGTCTTGTTTGGCAAAGATCTAGAACAGACTAGAGAGTCTGATTGATGACACTGTTGGCATCGTCTATGAGTACATGCTCCGGGGTGAAGTTTCCCCTAGGTACAGAATTAGGATCAGCTTCCCTTCCACCAACACCAATCTTAACCATTAGTGGAGGAAAAGCAAAACTGACCCAAGATCAGTGTCTAGGGAAAACTTCACCCTACACCATGTCTCCATAATCCAGTCTAGTTGGCGACATGGACAAATTTAGCAACAACTCACACCTTACCGACGGCATCACAATCCACCAAAACTAAAAAATTATATTAATATAATAACAATAAATCTCCAAACAATAAAAACATTGTATATAATTAAAACATGTCATTAATTTGGGACAAGAACGACAAAAACTATAAAATAACATAATGGCTTAATTTATCATTTTTTTAAATAGTCAAAGAGTGACACAAACAGAAAAGACAATGTTAATGCTCTAGGTTGCTCTGGTCTTATGTACAAGGTGAGTTATTGAAACGTTGAAACTCTAGGTTGCTCTGGTCTTATGTACAAGGTGAGTTATTGAAACGTTGAAACTCTAGGTTGCTCTGGTCTTATGTACAAGGTGAGTTATTGAAACGTTGAAACTCTAGGTTGCTCTGGTCTTATGTACAAGGTGAGTTATTGAAACGTTGAAACTAGGTTGCTCTGGTCTTATGTACAAGGTGAGTTATTGAAACGTTGAAACTCTTTAGTAAGATAGAAAATGGCTTGTGTGTGCTGTACATGTTCTTAGAAAATCTTCAGGAAATCTCCCTTAATCTTCCCTGCTTAGAGACGTTTGCTGCTGGTTGATTCTCCTCGCCTTCTGATCGATTTCCGCTGTATTCTGTTACTGGGGGCGGGCACTGCTGTTGGCAAGAGAAACAAACATTGCCCTCATAGATTCATACATTACCTTCATAGATTCATACATTACTTTATTAGATTCATACATTACCTTCAATGATTCCAAAGTCATTTCAAAGCATCAGACAACATTACAATAACGCAACGAACCGGTCGTTTCAATAGCAGAGTTCTGAACGAGACTTGGAAGTGTGTCAACGTGGGACTAACCTACTGGTACATTTATAGAGTACTGAAAGAGCAAAAGAGTGTGTACTACTCACCGCCCATACATTCCACCTGTGGCTTCTCCCACTGTCCGTCTGCCATGCAGCGCACCACAGGCAGGTGGCGCTGTAGGAGGCCTGGGTTACACTGGTAGCGGATGATGGAGCCCACGGGATAATGCTCCTGCCTGCTGCCGAACATCCTGGCATTCTCCACCTCTGGCGGCGTGCCACAGTAAACTGGGGGAACAGTATTCAGTAAATCAATAAACCAACCAATCAATCCATCAATCAATCAATCCATCAAATTAGAACTTATAATATTTATTGGTAGCAATTTATTTTGAAGGGTACCTGCATAATGAGTTTATAAATCATTAATAAGCTGTAACACCAACACAGGTATAAGATAACCACACATCATGATGGCAAAGGTGGTAACATTACTGAAACTGCTGAGTTCATAAGTTTTTCAGAAAAAAATTACCATTGCCCATCCAGACTCTAGAACACAATTCTTGACCCCTAACCCCTGACCCCTGTGTGTACCTGGACCAGTCTTGCAGGTGAAGGGCAGGTGGTAGTTGCAGGGAACGTCATTCCACTGGCCGTTCTCGTGCCAGATCATCACCACACAGTCCTCTCCAGAGTTAAAGTAGTTATCCGGCTGGTTCGGCCGCCAGTTCTCAAATTGCTGAGGGGTGAGGAGAGAAACATTGGTAGGAAGTTACAAAGACCATTTATGTTTTTGTTTGTTTCTTGTTTTCAATGTAGAAAACTCAGAAATCAGGAGAGTCAGTAAGTAGGCTATAGCATGTAGATCAGAATCTACAGGTACAGAATGAACAGTATATTCATGTACAGATACAGTATGAACAGTGTATTATTGTACAGGTACAGTATGAACAGTGTATTAATGTACAGGTACAGTATGAACAGTATATTAATGTACAGGTACAGTATGAACAGTATATTAACGTGCAGGTACAGTATGAAAAGTGTATTATGGTACAGATACAGTATGAACAGTATATTATGTACAGATACAGTATGAACAGTGTATTAATGTACAGGTACAGTTTGAACAGTGTATTATTGTACAGGTACAGTATGAACAGTATATTATTGTACAGGTACAGTATGAACAGTGTATGAATGTACAGGTACAGTATGAACAGTGTATTATTGTACAGGTACAGTATGAACAGCGTATGGATGCGGTAGGCTACAGTATAAACAGGGTATGAGTGAGGTAGGCTACAGTATGAATAGTGTATGAATGCGGTAGGCTACAGTAGGTGATCTGGTGGTCCTGGGAAAGGAAAGGTTGGGAACCACTAGACTATGTGTTTGTCTGCCTGACTGTGTCTGTCTGCTTGACTCACCAGTGGTGTGCCGTCTATCCAGCGGAAGTCATTCTCCACTGTCTTGTCATTGAGCCCAATCCACTGGTAGTCCTGGCCGTTGGCTGGAGGGGGGAAAAAGAGTGAAGGGATATTCTCTCTCTCTCTCTCTCTCTCTCTCTCTTTCTCTCTCTCTCTCTCTCTCTCTCGCACGCACGCACGCACGCACGCACGCACGCACACACACACACACACACACACACACACACACACACACACACACACAGGCCTTTACTCACAGTTGACAAAGTGCTGTTCCTCTGGGGTGATGATGCTGACCAGGTGAGCGCTGAGGTCTCGGCAGCGCTGCTCGGCATCCAGCCAGGTCTCTCTCTCGGGGAAGTGCAGGTAACAGTTGCCCTGAAACTTAGTCCAGCCCTCCTCACACTCCTGCTCGTCTGTGGCGTCAACAGCAGGGGGCGATAATGAGACAGTGGCTACCACACCCCGGAGAAGTCCGGTTCATTACAGACACTCAAATACATTTACATTAGATAGGAGGGAATACTGTTCAACACCACATATGACACAATAGAGGTTTTATGTAGGCTGTGTTTGTTCTAGAACTGCCGGCATTGATTTATTTCAGTCCAACCTATGATGTGATAAATATTACTGCACATTGGTGAAAATACTGCATTTTTCAGGACCTATTAACTATCAACTTCATTCACTGATTGAGAACACTGGCAACACAAATGTACTTTGGGCCACTTTGAGGTATATGAAAATGTTTGTGGTGAACCATCCATCAAGCATCCATTTAACCCACAACCACAGCGTTCTGCTTTAGCCAACTTGTTGTTGTTCTGCAAAACAAACAAACAATGTACAAGTTGTTGATGCAGAATATGGTTCTTTCCATAATGCATTTGAGTTAAAGCACAAACAAAAAAATTAGCACAGGGGGTCTCTTGGGTAGTTTTTAACTACATTATAATTGGTTGTGATACTTTAAATATACAATATATAATCTAAATAGTTTGTCTAGTGAGTCCCTCCCAACAGTTGATGAGAGTTTCTCTAGGGAAATTTACATGGTGAATACCTTGTGATTTTCCACAGTTTTTTCCCTTCACTGTAAAGTTCAACGGTTTCATTTATTCCTTTACCACACCTACATGACTAAATAATTTCACAAAATGGCTACTTCAGCTACTTCAGCACACCATAATGACTCAAAGAACCATTTGAGCCCTTCTTTTTTTGTGATAATTAAAATGTATGGGCGATGGCTCATTAGAATATTTTGGGACATGGTTTGCGCACAGCTCTTTTTGTACAACCGTGAGTGAGAGTGTCATTCCAGTTTATCTAATCTGTTGTGTTATGCAATTACATGTTAAATATGACTATGGACTGTGGCCAGTGACAGTGTCAGTGGTTCCCAAAGCTAGCAAACATAATTCAACTTGTCAATTCAAACATAATAATGCCTAAGGAATTGCAACAATATAACATGGCTAAGCAAAATAAGAAAAACCTGTATGCTTCTTCAAGAATCTACAGAGAACATTTGAGATTATTGAAGGTTCTTTATAGAAAAATTGTCCCTAAAGGTTCTATAAAGAACCATAAAAATGGGGTTCTATGTAGTCCCAAAAAGGCTTATAACCATAGCGGAACCCTTTCTTGGTGCTATATAGGTCCTTTATAGAACCTTAGGAAAGTGTTCTTTAGAGCACCATAAAGGTTCCATTTAGAACCTTATGAGCATGGTTCTTTATAGAACCTTCAAAACAATGTTATATATTTAAGAAATCTATCTATCTATCTATCTATCTATCTATCTATCTATCTATCTATCTATCTATCTATCTATCTATCTATCTATCTATCTATCTATCTATCTATCTATAGCACCAAAAAGGGATCCGCTATGGTTACAAGCCAAAGAACCCTTATTTGGCTTTATACAGAACCTCTTGTTTTGTGTGTAGACCTGGCTAAGAAAATCCACCCACCAGACATAAACAAGAAGTATGATTGCCCCTAGAGCACAGATGCCCCTATACCCCCTTTGGCCCGTGGTTCAGTCTGGGTCTTAACTTACTAGTAGAATACACAAGGTGCAATTTCTAAATTTGGTTGTGCATCAGCAGTTTTTGTGCATCAGCAGGGGGCCGCTAAAATGTCTTGTCAGTTTTGCATTTTTACCCCTAATGGTAAGGATTTGGCAAAAGGAAAGCTGATGCTAGATCTGTGCCTACAAGCAACTTATTCTGGGGCAGACAGAAGAATTCGCTGTCACACCTGAGTCACATTCAGCACGCACAAAACAGGAGAAAACGTTTTTGAAATATAGGAAGTATAACCCTGATTGGGATTTTCCATTTTAAAAAGTTTTCGTCCATTTGTCCTCCTGAACGCAGCCCTGCTATGATGCAAGCTGCCAGCGATAACAGTTTACTTTACATCCTTATGACTCCTGTTGTTTTTGAGAGGTTGTTGTTTGTTAGTAAACATTAGCTGAAGCCGACCTCGTACCAATCTCGCAGCGGTGCCCTCCGTAGCTGGGCAGGCATAAGCATTTGTAAGAGTCTGCATTTTCCACACAGGTGGCTCCATTGGAACAAGGGTTGGAATGGCACACATCAACCTCTGCAAAAAAGGGGGGGGGGGCGTGGGGTGAGACTGGTGCCTCAGGCGGTGAAGGCGGAAGGGGGGGAGTTGCTTTGGCAGGGGGGGGAGCTGGGAAACAACATCTTGGAACTCATGGAATCGGAACACTCTGAGATGCTGCAACATGGTGATTTTGATTTCAGCCTCACTGTGTCGGATCATCACTGAAAGGAAGATGAATACTCACTCTCAATGATGTTCATGTAAAGATCTTTTTCCATAAATGTTGAACTTCTGATTCATACACTTTAGTAGACAGATACTATATCATACACATGTATTAAGATCTGAAGTAAGGTTCAGTCTGGATCAGCCACTTGTTGGGTGGTAGACTTACATAAATAGAATGGCTAGATGAGAGTAATTCTAATTCTATGGGCAGCCTTGTGTTCAGATTCATATAGGCAGAAGTTCCAAGTATGTATCCAGCATGTACCCAGTATGCACCAGGATGTCAGTAGGTGTACCAGGGGTTAGCAGGCATGCAGCAGGGGGGAGAATAGATCCAGCAGAAAAATCTGTCTGAAATGGCATCATAATGACGTCCTTTCAACCAGTTTTTCCAGCTGGGTAAGCTTACTGTAACCTAGGCAACAGCAGAACAAAAACAACACCAGATAGAGTGAATCATGATAAAGGAGTATGATGGAGAGATCCTGAGACACACACACACACACACGCACAAACACACACACACACACACACACACACATGCCAAAGACCCCGTGACTGTCTGACAAACAATTAATGAGAGACCCAAAACCAGGTGCAGGAAAACAAGACAAAACAAGACACACAACATCACATTACAAAACAAAACACACAGTACATCAATACAGGAAGAAGGGGGAACACAATGCATTGTTAGTGTTAGTGAATCACATATAAAAAAAAACGACTCAAAGACAGGCTACACAATATTACTGTCTGAGATTGTACAGTATCAGATAGTAGCATCGGGGCAGAGGGTTGCAAAATTCCAGGAACTTTCAAAAACTTCCCTGGTTTTCCAGAAATCCTGGTTGGAGGATCCAGATTTCCTGCTTATTCCCTTCTGATTCGAGGAAACCTCCAAACGGGATTTCAGAAAAAACATTCCCGGAATTTCACTACCCTAATCGTTACAGAGGGGCCGATGCCCAGGGATACAGTAGAGAGATGAGAAAAGCCTTGTTAGAAACATTGTTTACAAAGGTGTGTTACTTTACAGTAAAACATTTACAACACTTCTGAGGACGTCAGAATGGATCAGAAAGAGAGAAGTCAGAATGGATCAGAAAGAGAGAAGTCAGAATGGATCAGAAAGAGATGTGCAGAGAGTTAGGAACGAAGACCTTGCTAGGTAAGACCTTGTTTTAAGATGTCTTGAGAGAGATAATGATACCCCAGCATCAGGACTCACCATACTGGCACCCTTCTCCCACTTTCCCGGGCGGACAGTGGCACAGCCCAATGTCATCCTCCACCGAGCATGACCCAGCACCACACGGGTTAGGGTCACATGGGTTAGGGATACCTAAGCATGCATACAATTAGGATGAGTAAAATACAGTGTGTACCTCAGCACCCTACTCCCTATTTAGTGGAGTGACATTTCTGATTGGCCCTTCAATAAAAACAGCATGCCATGTTACATTACACCATCTAAATAACTCTGTTGGTTCAACAGCAAGACAGCCAAACAAACATTATTCATAGCAATGAAAATAGAGTAGACTGAAAGTGTGCTGACCCACCCTCCTCCATGATGGCAGGGGTCTGCAGGGAGATGGCCGGGGCCGTGGTGGCGGCGGCAGCCAATCCGGTGGGAGCAAGGTTGGGGGCAAAGGTCACGTAAAACTTGCTGGTGGTCTCCACCAGCTCAGCCCCCCCAGCCAGGGCCTCCTCTGGCCCCTCTGTGTCTGCCATAAGCTCCCTGTTGCTGGGCGGAGAGGACAGCACCACAGGGAGAAGATCTCCAGAGTGTGCCCCAGATGAGATACTTCTGGCCTGGGTTGGGTGGTCGGTGCCGCTCCCTGAGTGGAAAGCGCTTCCCTGCCCACTGTTCTCCACTGGCCCAGCCCCCAGCTCCTTGGAATCCGTGGTCGCCTTGGAAACCTCTGTCATGAAGTCACTAGTCAGGAAGGTGACAGCGATGTCCTCCTCACCGCTGGTGGAGGATCTGGAGATTTCATCCATGTCCCCGGATGCGAAGCCAGACATTCCGAACCCTGATGCGTATCCACCTCTTCCCACTCCGTATCCGTAATGGAGAGACCCCGAGGCCTCCTGTTCCCCTGAGGCTGACCCCGTAAGGTCGGTGAACCCTGATCCCAAGAAGTTCACGCCTGGAAAGAACCCTGAGCCGCTGCTGCCTGAGGCCGAATCGCTGATATCACCGCTTCCGGAGCTGTAGTGGAGAGACCCCGATGCCTCCTGTTCCCCTGAGGCTGACCCTGTGAGATCGGTAAACCCTGACCCCAAGAAGGTCACACCCGGGAAGAACCCTGGGTCACTGCTGGTCGAAGCCGAACCGCTGATATCACTGCTTCCGGAGCCATAGTGGAGAGACCCCGAGGCCTCCTGTTCCACTGAGGCTGACCCCGGGAGGTCGGTAAACCCTGACCCCAAGAAGGTCACACCCGGGAAGAACCCTGAGCCACTGCTGCCCGAGGCCGAACCGCTGATATCACCGCTTCCGGAGTCGTAGTGGAGAGACCCCGAGGCCTCCTGTTCCCCTGAGGCTGACTCCGTGAGGTCGGTAAACCCTGACCCCAAGAAGGTCACACCCGGGAAGAACCCTGAGCCGCTGCTGCCCGAGGCCGAACCGCTGAACTCCAGGCCCCCTCCACCCAGCTCCTGCTCTGTGTATGTGTGAGAGGTGGACACCTCCACCAGCTTCCCATCGATCAGCAGGATCTGAGTGTCTCCGCTTCCCGACTCCTCTCCCGAATGACCACTGGAGCCTCCTGAGGGAAAGAATCCTGAGGGAAATCCGGAAAACTCACTGGAACTAGAGCTGGAGCCGGACGACATTCCAGAAAACACCCCACTTTCCCCAGACCTGCTGGAGCTGTCAGACGAAGAGCCGCTCTCCTCAGAGCTGACACCGTATCCACTTCCCGATCCCGACAGCAACCCACTGCCACTGAACATTCCTAATCCCATTCCTGATCCCATTCCTGAAGGGAACGTGAAGATCCCAGTGCTTCCCTCTCCAGCCTCCTGAGGACCCCCAGAGCCCGAACCGGATAAAACGCTGCTGCTCCCTGAAGAGAAGATTACCGTTATTCCCGATCCGTCTCCACTCAGCCCAGAGCCGGACACATCTCCACTACTTAGACCAGACGATACGCTGGGAATCTCGGCACTCCCGCTGCCTGAAAGTTCACATGACCCGGACAGATCCCCGGAATGAGGCAGATTACCGGAGTGATCACCAGAGAAATCTCCGGAGGATCCACTGGCCCCAGAGGCCCCGGAACCAGAACCAGAGCCTGAGGACTCCACAGATATGGGAGGAGTGATGGAAGGTATGACTGTGGAGAGAGAGTGAGAGTCAGAAAGAAAGAGACAGTAGTGGAGAGACTATTTGCACATCGTTACAACACTGTATATTTTTTTTACTGTCCACTGTTTTTCCATTTCACTTTCTTTGGCAATGTAAACATATGTTTCCTATGCCAATAAAGCCCCTTGAATTAAATTGAATTGAGAGAGAGAGAGAGAGAGAGAGAGAGAGAGAGAGAGAGAGAGATAGATAGATAGAGAGGGAGGGAGAGAGAGACAAAGAGAGAGAGCGAAAAGGGATTTACATATACATACAGTATATACAGTATATATATATATATATATATATATATATATATATATATATATATATATATATATATATACAGTATATATATATATATATTTCAGCAACTCTTTCATTTCTAGTGTAGAATTCCATAAAACGCTTATTAAGGGCAAATTAAGATTATGGCTCTTACCAGGCCTCAGCAAATCAGTGATGGATGTGAGGTTAACCAAAGCCTCTTCTATCTCTGTGATGTTCAATCCAGTTTCATTGGCGAGAAGCAAGATGTCCGCTACAGGAAACAAAAACTATTTTTGAGTGAGTGAGTGAGTGAGTGAGTGAGTGAGTGAGTGAGTGAGTGAGTGAGTGAGTGAGTGATTAAGTGGGTGAGTGACTGAGTGAGTGAGAGTAGGTGAGTAAGTGAGCATGCGATCGAGCGAGTGAAGAGTGAGTGAGTGATGAGTGAGTGATGAGTGAGTGAGTGAGTGAATGAGTGAGAGAGTGGGTGGGTGAGTGAGTGATTAAGTGGGTGAGTGAGTGAGAGAGAGTAGGTGAGTAAGTGAGCATGCGAGCGAGCAAGAGTGACGCTGGTCTATCTAAGACCAACGTCCAGGTTTGATTGCGTTGCAGCCTGAATAAAACATTAAATGTTGAAATAAAGTGGAAACAACATGACTTATGATTCAACGCATTTCAGTCCATACCTTTGAAGCAGTAGGCGTCATATCTGGAGTACAGGTCTGGATATCCTGTCTGGTTGTTGTGGGTGTATACTGTGTTCACCCCTGCCTTCCCTGTCCCACACGCCGCCTGGGGGTTGGTGATGGGATAGCGGACGCTCCGGTCGATTAGCCAGCCTGCATGGCACTTATGCAAGCCTTGTCTCCAGGCGGCGTGGAGCTGTCCAGTAGAGGCCAGGGTAGCGTTGAGCTCCTGACAGTGAGCCAGAGCACCGTCGTAGGTGAAGCCCTCACTGGAGCCAGCATGGAACACATCGCCTAGAGAAGAGAGGACATTAAGGGATGAGAGGATGGAAGAGAAGAGAAGAAAAGAGGAGAGGAGAGGAGAGGAGAGGAGAGGAGAGGAGAGGAGAGGAGAGGAGAGGAGAGGAGAGGAGAGGAGAGGAGAGGAGAGGAGAGGAGAGGAGAGGAGAGGACATGGTTAGTTGAGTCAGTGCTCAAAACAACTCCCACAGCATTGTGGTTTGTGATAAGCCAAACCTCTTTTTCAATTGCCATTCATTTCCCACATAGTTACACAGTGTATATACAACAAACTAGCCCAACCTCTTGACTTATCTTTAAAGACTACTACTGCAATAGACAGACAAGACATAGACACAAGGTATGATAACATCTGTGGGTTACAAAGTGATTCAAGAGCAATTTGAGTGAAACCTAGTGTGTTTTCTCACCCCTGAGTCCGTCCACGTAGCAGTACACATCGTAGTGTTCATCAGCGGGCCTCAGTCCATAGGACCTCACACCTGGTAAAGTCTCCAGATCCCCAGAGCACTTTTTCCGAGGAGACACGATGGGATACCTGTGCATGAAAACAACCTTTATTCACAGACATGAATGAGAATATAATGAAGAAAAGACCTGAAACAAGTACAGTATCTGTGTGTGGCACAGGCGGCCCGAGGCTGGCGGCACCTTAATTGTGGAGGACGGGCTCATAGTAATGGCTGGAATGGAATCAATGGAATGCTATCGAACACATCAAACACATGATACCATTCCATTTATTATATTATTATTACTATGAGCTGCCCTCCCCTCAGCAGCCTCCCGTAGTGAGTGAGTGAGTGCGTGTGAGAGAGAGAGTTTCTGTGTGTGTGTGTGTGTGTGTGTGTGTGTGTGTGTGTGTGTGTGTGTGTGTGTGTGTGTGTGTGTGTGTGTGTGTGTGTGTGTGTGTATGTATTAATCTGTCTGTAGTTCTGTCTTTAAATATGTTTGTGCCCATGTACATCTGTCCCAACAATTATGTGTCTTCCCTCCTACCTGACGGTCTGATCCAGGAGCCAGCCTGCATCACACTGGTGGTAGCCAGCTTTGTAGGCAGCTTGGAGCTGCTCTGGGGTGGCCATGGAGGCTCCAACACTCTGACAGGCCAGCTGGGCCTCCACGAAGGTGAAGGCGAAGCGGCTAGAGACAGCACGGTAGTGGAACACCACACCTACAGATGAAGGGGGTAAAAATGCTGATATATTGTGGTTGATCTCATGCACCAGACAAATGAATCACCCAAGTCTGTTTTCATTCACAGTTTGTAATCATTCAGATTTTTGAATCAATGATTTTGTGTCTTTTTCAGAGTGTGCTGTAAAAACAACACTCCAAATATATCCATCCAGTCAACCAATAAAGCTGGCAAGTCTCCTCAGCAATGACTGCAATTCTTCCCTTTTCATTTCAACACGTAAACACACAGTAGTATTGAAAGTAGGGCTTGCACACTCAATTGTTCCACCAACAACTTTTCCAACACAGCATCCCATGAAAAGTGACTATGTATTCTATTTACACTCAAACAGATATCCAGTCACTGACCTGTAGCAGAAAGGAAATATCCTGATCCGCCCACTTTGCCGATCTCACTCCCTATATCCGTCCTGGCCGTTACTCTCCCCACCACATCCACAGCTAACTCTGTCACACTGGGCGGCTGGGGTAGGGGCAGCTCGGTGACACTGGGTGGCTGTGGCAGGGGCAGCTCGGTGACACTGGGTGGCTGTGGCAGGGGCAGCTCGGTGACACTGGGGGGCTGTGGAAGGGGCAGCTCGGTGACACTGGGTGGCTGTGGCAGGGGCAGCTCGGTGACACTGGGTGGCTGTGGCAGGGGCAGCTCGGTGACACTGGGTGGCTGTGGCAGGGGCAGCTCAGTGCCGAAAGTGAAGTCCACGCTGGTGGGTTTCTGTGTGGCCAGGTCCTCACCCAGCGCCTCGCTCTCCGTGGTCGTCTTCCTGAAGAAAACCTCGGGACGACCCTGGGTCACCGTGGCAACGCTCAGCATGCTGCTACCCGCCTCGGTGGGCACAACCATGCCAGAGCCATCCTCGTCCGTTTCTGGAGGAGACCGAAGAAAGGGTTCATGCTTGTGATCGCTAAACTGTTGGGAACGGTTTCGGAATGGAAACGTGTGGTGAGAATGGTTGTTTACTGTTGCACTTAACAATGTTGTGATCCTGAACAAATTCAGCCATTTGACAAATATGAAACAATAAAATGCTTAAAAATATGACACAAATATGACACTAAAACGCACACACACGCTTACAAATATGACAATAAAACACACACACACAAACACACACACATACACACTTAAAAATATGACACTAAAACGCTTACCAATATGAAACACTAAATAATCTTGTGTCGGTAGGTTCACATACTGTATACTGGTATTAAATCTATGGTTCACAGTGTAACCTGGTTCTAGATCTGTTTGTGCTATATAGCCAACTCCTATAGTTGTTGTCAGATCTGGGACCAGGCTAAATGCAACCTACCCTTGTAGCAGAAGGCATCGTAGCGGGATTCGGGGAGGGGGTACCCTGTCTGGTTGACGTGGAGGTACACGGTCCGTACCCCCAGCAGACCCCCTCCGCACTGCGGCCTCCGGACGTTGATGGGGTAGCGGACGCTCCTGTCTCCCAGCCAGCCTGCATTGCACACATCCAGACCAGCCTGCCAGGCCAGGTACAGCTGTCCTGTGGTGGCCAACAGGGCTCCCTGCTTACTGCACTGTTCCTCAGCCTCAGAGTAGGTGAACTTAGCCACAGAGCCAGAGTAGAACACACTGCCTGAGAGAGGAGAGAACAGGGGAGGATGGACGTGAGATAGTGAGATATTCAGTGTAACTTGAGGTTGATAGTTGTGTAGTTAAGAATATTTGTTTCAATGTAACTCATTTATTTGATTAAGGCAATGCACATTAATCAAAATGTAAATGTTCACAATTTTCACATCAGAGTGAAAAAGGCATCTGTGAAAACGTACTGTATTCTCCAAAGTGAACATGTCCTGATCTCATCCTGTCACTCACTTATGAAACAAAGATCAAGGATGTCTCCTTGGTTACCTGTCATCTTCTCTGCAAAACAGTACACGTCGTAAGTCTCGTTGACATCTCTCACTCCGTAGGTTCGCACCCCGGGGAAATCGTCTTTGTCGCCGTAGCAATTCTCACGTGGATCATGGATTGGGTACCTTTCACAGAAAACAGAAATTAGTATAAAATCCATACCAGTGCAGAGTGATAGAACTACTTAGCAGAGTGATACTTTAAAGTGCTCTCCTCTGGGGATCCGATGTATATCTCGTTGTTTATATTTTCACCCAAATCAATTAAATTCAGTGTGTTGGTTTAATACAGTCAACACCTTCATTACAACATAAACATTCTGAGTGAATCAGTTGAGGCAGTGCCGTGTTTGTTTATTGATTGAATTGGAGCCTTTGTCTTCCTTCCTGGGTAACATATTATTTCAAACATATTATTTCCATGGATACGTCTTCAAGGGTTTCCTAGACTGAGACTTAAAAAGATTTAAAAAGCTTCTTAGTCCAAGATTAGGCTTCCTCTGAACCCTCTAGTATTTCTGAGAAATCAACTAGAGGAGATTTATGGAATGTGGGCTTTGAAAAAACGTACAGGTGAGATCAGGGAAAGGTAAACACAATCCTCTAGGTTTTTGCCAGGGATGGAAGGAGGGATGGAAAGGAGGACAAGAGAGGCTGTGTGTCAAGAGGAAGTGACACATTCAGAGGCTCAACTGTCAAACATTCAACAGGAAATTTGGCAAGGCCAACGTCTGTGTTTAGACGGATGATCAAATCAAATACTGACATGAAAATGGAAACATGACATAAATGGACAATGTTGAAATACAAAAAATACAAAATATCTCTAATATCCTATATAGATTATCCTATATAAATTATCTCAAGACCTCATGATGCTTAGAGAACTGTATGTACATGTGTAGTAATATTGTCAAACTTATTTTGCATCATTGGATAGATTGCAAGTATTTGGTTTATTGTTTTAGATCAATGTTTTCTTTCAAAACATTTGATTGAGCCTGGTTGGAGTGTCAGATAGGCGGAGCTTGCACTTTTGGGTCAGGCAAGCTCACTCAAGCTCACTCAAGCTCACTTAATATTTTAAAGAAAACAAACACTATTTCCTTCACTTTGTTCTGAAATCAGTTCAGTTCTTTCCAGTCACTTAATTCCCGCCCCTGCTTTCGGGCACTGATCTGAAAACAGGAACTGATTTCAGATCAGTGCAGATAAAGGAGAGGGATGTAGATTGACCTGACAGTCTGGTCAGAGAGCCAGCCGGCGTCACACTGGTGGAAGCCGTCATCGTACGCGGCCTGGAGCTGCTCTGGGGTCGCGATCACAGCACTGTTCTGGATACAGGCTACCTTGGCCTTCTCAAAGGTCAGAGTGTAGCGTGTGGTGATGGCCCGGTAGTGGAACACGATACCTGGAGAGAGACAACAGTGTAACAGCGGCAGAGCAGCCACTAAAGCCTCCATCAAATTATTAGATCACTGTCTATCTGTTAGGCAATTTATGGGCAGTATTTCAGTTCATTTAGGACCCCAGACCTTTTGGCCAAGAGCAACCCTAGAAGCAAAAGTCGAATAACCTCTTTAATGTACTAAAATCTAAAGATAGAAACTCACATTTGTACAGGGGTAGCATTAAGCACCAACTGTGTTTACAAAGAGAGCAATATTGAAAGATGAATTCCTTGGCATTAAGCAGCAGTAACCCTCCCACTACCCTCTGTCCCTACCTCGAACCAGGACATCCACAGTGTCATGGTTGTCCTCGATGCCGTGCTGGACCTCACATCGGTAGGTGCCGGTGTCATTGGACCTCAACTCTGTGATCTTGATGCTGGCGTCCGTGGGAGTCTGGGGGTAGCCCACCATGTGGACCCGGTCCAGATAGTCCTCCTCCACCTTGACCTCTCCATCAATGGCCACCAGGATGACAGAGACACGCTCCTTGGTTACGCGGCTCCATTTGATGCGGTGGGACAGGGGAGCAATGGTGGGGGCGCCAGGGTCGTGGACGGTGTGATCCTGGAAGTTGACGTTTATTAGAAAAACATCATTACATTACAAGACGTTATTAAATGCTATTTTTATATATTCATGACCACTCTGAAATAAAACACATCAAATCACATAATGGTGGAACTACAATGGGGTTTTTATCATGGAACTTTGTATCACTGTAACTCATCCCGTCAGTAGAGGACGCCTGGTTGTTCTTTAAGAGTGCTTTCCTCACCATCCTAAATAAGCATGCCCCCTTCAAAAAACGTAGAACTAAGAATAGATATAGCCCTTGGTTCACCCCAGACTTGACTGCACTAGACCAACACAAAAACATCCTGTGGCGCACTGCATTAGCATCGAATAGCCCCCGCGATATGCAGCTATTCAGGGAAGTCAGGAACAAGTACACCCAGTCAGTTAGAAAAGCAAAGGCCAGCTTTTTCAAACAGAAATTTGCTTCCTGTAGTACTAACTCCAAAAAGTTCTGGGACACTGTAAAGTCCATGGAGAATAAGAGCACCTCCTCCCAGTTGCCCACTGCACTGAGGCTCGGAAACACTGTTACCACTGATAAATCCACGATTATTGAAAATTTCAATAAGCATTTTGCTACGGCTGGCCATGCTTTCCATCTGACTACCCCTACCCCGGTCAACAGCTCTGCACCCCCGGCAGCTACTTGCCCAAGCCCCCCCCGCTTCTCCTTCACCCAAATCCTGACAGCTGATGTTCTGAAAGAGCTGCTAAGTCTGGACCCCTACAAATCTGCTGGGCTAGATAATCTGGATCCTCTCTTTCTGAAATTATCAGCCAAAATTGTTGCAACACCTATCACTAGCTTGTTCAACCTCTCTTTCGTATCGTCTGAGATCCCTAGAGATTGGAAAGCTGCCGCGGTCATCCCCCTCTTCAAAGGAGGAGACACTCTAGACCCAAACTGTTATAGACCAATATCCATCCTGCCCTGCCTTTCTAAAGTTTTCGAAAGCCAAGTTAACAAACAGATAACTGACCACTTCGAATCCCACCGTACCTTCTCTGCTATGCAATCTGGTTTCCGAGCTGGTCATGGGTGCACCTCAGCTACGCTCAAGGTACTGAACGATATCATAACCGCCATCGATAAAAGACAGTACTGTGCAGCCGTTTTCATCGACCTGGCCAAGGCTTTCGACTCTGTCAATCACCGCATTCTTATTGGCAGACTCAACAGCCTTGGTTTCTCAAGTGACTGCCTTGCTTGGTTCTCTAACTACTTTGCAGACAGAGTTCAGTGTGTCAAATCGGAGGGCCTATTGTCCGATCCTCTGGCAGTCTCTATGGGGGTGCCACAGGGTTCAATTCTTGGGCCAACCCTTTTCTCTATATACATCAACGATGTCGCTCTCGCTGCTGGTGACTCTCTGATCCATCTCTACGCAGATGACACCATTCTGTATACATCTGGCCCCTCTTTGGATACTGTGTTTACTAACCTCCAATCAAGCTTCAATGCCATACAACACTCCTTCCGTGGCCTACAACTGCTCTTAAACGCTAGTAAAACTAAGTGCATGCTTTTCTATCGAACGATGCCAGCACCCGCCCACCGGACTATCATCACTACTCTCGACGGATCCGAATTAGAATACGTGGACACCTACAAATACCTAGGCATCTGGTTAGACTATAAACTCAACTTCCAGACTCACATCAACCATCTCCAATCCAAAATTAAATCCAGAATTGGCTTCCTATTTCGCAACAGAGCCTCCTTCACTCATGCTGCCAAACATGCCCTTGTAAAACTGACTATCCTACCGATCCTTGATTTCGGCGATGTCATTTACAAACTAGCCTCCAACACTCTACTTAGCAAATTGGATGTAGTCTATCATAGTGCCATCCGTTTTGTCACCAAAGCCCCTTACACTACCCACCACTGCGACCTGTATGCTCTCGTTGGCTGGCCTTCACTATATATTCGTCGCCAAACCCACTGGCTCCAGGTCATCTATAAGTCTTTATTAGGTAAATCCCCGCCCTATCTCAGCTCACTGGTCACCATAGCAACACCCACCCGTAGCATGCGCTCCAGCAGGTATATCTCACTGGTCACCTCCAAAGCCAACACCTCCTTTGGCCGCCATTCCTTCCAGTTCGCTGCTGCCAATGACTGGAACGAATTGCAAAAATCATTGAAGCTAGAGGTTCCTATCTCCCTCAATAACTTTAAGCATCAGCTGTCTAAGCTGCTTATCGATCACTGCACCTGTATATAGCCCTTCTGTAAATAGCCCACACTACTACCTCATCCCCATATTTATTTTTGTTTATTTTTCACTAATCTTGCACTCCAGTATCTCTATTTGCACATCATAATTTGCACATCCTTCATTCCTGTGTTAATGATGATAATTCTGTAATTTATTTCTACTCTATAGTCTATTTATTGTCCTACCTCCCAACCTTACTGCATTTTTGCACTACATTTTGCACTCTGTTTATAGATTTTCTATTGTGTTTTTGTCTGTTTGTTTTACTGTGTAACTCTGTGTTGTCTTTTGTCGCACTGCTTTGCTTTGTCTTGGCCAGGTCGCAGTTGCAAATGAGAACTTGTTCTCAACTGACCTACCTGGTTAAATAAAGGTGAAATAAAATAAAAATTTAACTGCAGTCCTGTCTAACTGAGTTTTCTCCTCACCAATAATCAAATATGTGAAATAAGAACAATTGATACATAAAACAATATTATGAGAAACATGAAAACAAGTCAAAACAGAGTGGAGGCAGTTAAAATAGTGAAGGAGTTAAAATAGTGAAGGGAGTTAAAACAGTGGAGGGAGTTAAAACAGTGAAGGAGTTAAAACAGTGGAGGGAGTTAAAACAGTGGAGGGAGTTAAAACAGTGGAGGGAGTTAAAATAGTGAAGGGAGTTAAAACAGTGAAGGGAGTTAAAACAGTGGAGGGAGTTAAAACAGTGAAGGAGTTAAAACAGTGGAGGGAGTTAAAATAGTGAAGGAGTTAAAACAGTGAAGGGAGGGTCCCTCAAACAGGAGGTAGTAATCTTGTTTCCTTTAAATTAAAAAACGAATAATATGATATGTATTGCTAAATCCAACATCCTTATTTATCATAACTGTGCAGTATTGATAGTAGTGCCAGGCGGACCTACCTTGAAGTAGCAGGGTAGAACCAAGGTGCTGCCCAGTAGAGGGTGCTGGGGCAGCTCCAGTGGGACGCTCACACTCAGTGTGTCCTGAGGGTCTGGAGGGGAAGAGGGAAGAGAGATGGACACACACACAGAGACAGAGAGACAGAGAGAGACAGAGAGAGAGAGAGAGAGACAGAGAGAGAGAGAGAGAGAGAGAGAGAGAGAGAGAGAGAGAGAGAGAGAGAGAAAGAGAGAGAGAGAGAGAGAGAGAGAGAGAGATAAAAACACACACACATATAAACACAAAGATTAACAAACAGGTAAAGACACACACACACACACACACACACACACAGATAAATATCTAATGTCATATGCACTATATAGTGGAGTGTAATATGTCCACTAACCCAGAAAGGAGTGCTCCTCATAGCTGCTGATTTGCTGATAGTTGTTGAATGTTGCCGAGGTGACGCACAGACACACACATAGTAATACAATCCACCTGGTCATAGTTAACCTGAAATCAGAAGAAAAAACATTGTCTATGCACCCTCTTTTTTCCACATAGGTAGTGTTCTGTTACATTGTAGTTTAAGGTTAACGTTACACAAAGGCATTGATTGGCCTAAATTCATTAAAATTAATTAAAATACCTTAAAATCAAAGACCAACCAGTTATAAGAATGACGACCATTAATGATCTCTTCCTCACAAACCCTCTGTACCTCTACTGGCCTCTGACTTCTACTAGAATGCCTTTTCAATGTAACTAGAGGCACTGAGGTTCTGGGTGCCTCAGGTTATGGCCTCAGACCAGTCCACTGACTGCATCTCTAATATATCACCATAATATGCCATTTAGCAGACACTTTTATCGAAAGCGACATGTGTGCATACATTTTATGTACGGATGGTCCCGGGTAGTGAATCCACTGTCCTAACTTTGTAAGCTATAGAGGGCCACACATTCATGAACTAGTTTCCCAACTGCTCCAAAACAAATCCATGACCTCAAAGGTGCCTGTGTGGAAGGCATGTACAGTAAACCATTACACCTGTAGTAAATCATGACCTCAGAGGTGCCTGTGTGGAAGGCATGTACAGTAAACCATTACACCTGTAGTAAATCATGACCTCAGAGGTGCCTGTGTGGAAGGCATGTGCAGTACACCATTACACCTGTAGTAAATCATGACCTCAGAGGTGCCTGTGTGGAAGGCATGTACAGTAAACCATTACACCTGTAGTAAATCATGACCTCAGAGGTGCCTGTGTGGAAGGCATGTACAGTAAACCATTACACCTGTAGTAAATGATGACCTCAGAGGTGCCTGTGTGGAAGGCATGTACAGTAAACCATTACACCTGTAGTAAATCATGACCTCAGAGGTGCCTGTGTGGAAGGCATGTACAATAAACCATTACACCTGTAGTAAATGATGACCTCAGAGGTGCCTGTGTGGAAGGCATGTACAGTAAACCATTGCACCTGTAGTAAATCAAGTGCTTTTTTTAATATCCATTTTTAGACCAGTTCATCTGGGTATTAATGACATCAGTATGAATGAAGAATACTGAAACGCTGTCCTCTACTAGCTTCACTGAGATAAACTGTTTAATTATGTCGGTTGTATCAAAACTACAGAATTCATTCTGATTGAATTGGAAGCACAAAGGGCTATATTGTTAGGGTAAATGAATAGCTAAGTTTAACAACTTTGTACATAAAGTTACAGTAGCCTATTTATTCCAGACAACTTTAAACAAGGGCTGGAGAGATTAAGCTCACCCCCCGCATAGATGAACTCTCCCTGCATGCAGCTCAGTGTTCATAGAAATAGATCCCACCTACAGCGTCCTTATGCAAAATAGTATGCAGAATCATCTGGATATGTGTGCAACAAAAGTTCAACAGTCACCTTCTGCTACAGTTTCTGTCAAGCCGTCAACAGATTAGGTTTGAAAACCGATAAATCAATTCGATAAATCCATTGTATGCACCACACAGAACGCACTGCAACTGCCTCTGCAACGCAATCGTAGCGTTCCATTGGAAATGAATGTACTTCTGGTGTACCAAAACGCCATGACACTGTCAGGGTGGTGGACACGTACAACACTAACTTCTAAACCGGAGGTAGGAAGTGGACAGGGACCAACGCAGCCAATAGAAATGCCTGGTATCATCCTTAGATATATAGACATGTACTCACACTCATACACTACCTCCCTGTTCTCCCACCATTAACAAAGAGCTACTCATTTATTTCAGTAGTAAATGTTCAGGTTTTTGTTATTGCGTTGGTTATTACTGAGTAACAGCTCCTCCCTCCTCTTTAAGTAAAGACTAAAACTTTCCCCTAGAGAGATAGAGGGTAGGTGGCTTCTTGCTCAAAACTTCCAATAGCCGACCAGGGTGAATTTCTCAAAGCAGGATCAATGGATGAGCCACTTATAGTAAACTTGAAACAGGCATCTGATTATAGACCAATGGAGGCTGCTGGAAGTAGGGACATATGGGGAGGGGTCAAAGACAGGCTCATCATAATGTCTGGAATGTAATGAATGCACTGGTAGCAAACACATGGACCAATAAAAGATGAGTTGGGTAAACCCAGAGCAGTCATAGTTTTGTCTTTAATGATTTGGACAGTACATAAGTCTGACTAGAATAGCAGTGTGTGTGTGTGTGTGTGTGTGTGTGTGTGTGTGTGTGTGTGTGTGTGTGTGTGTGTGTGTGTGTGTGTGTGTGTGTGTGTGTGTGCGTGTGCGTGTGCGTGTGCGTGTGCGTGCGTGCGTGCGTGCGTGCGTGCGCGCGCGTGCGTGGGTGGGTGGGTGTGTGTGTGTGTGTGTGTGTGTGTGTGTGTGTGTGTGTGTGTGTGTGTGTGTGTGTGGGTGCGTGTGTGCGTGGGTGGGTGGGTGCGTGGGTGGGTGCGTGTGTGTGTGCATGCACACAGGTTCAGTCCCTCACTGATCTAAGGATATACTGATGTATTTTCAATTTATGTTTTTTTATTCAGAATATGGTACCCGGCTTAGGGCCATTTGGACCAGGTCACTTTTTCAAAATAGATTTTATCTGAACAATAGCAACCTGAATATATAAAGGTTAAATAACTCAATATAAACTACATTTAGTGGCAAGCTATGGTAATCTAGTCTCTTTAACAGTAGTTTATTTGGTTTTGGCTGCAGAGATTAATGGTAATGAAATAATCATAGCTGTTCTCTTGATGGGACGTGACCAGTAAATGAGCCATGAGAGTAAGTTTCATCCCAAATGATACCCTATCCTCTTTATAGTGCACTACTTTTGAGCAGGTCCCATAGGGCTCTTGTCAAAAGAAGTGTACTATATAGGGAATAGGGTGGTATTTGGGATACAGCCTAAGACTCTAACCTAGCACTGGGGTCACTATGAGCACCATGCTATTCCCAGACCAGGCCGGATGGTTACACCCACTAACACAGCATGTTTCCCACACTTATCCTAACATAAAAAGAACACAAGATACAAATTATATCTATAGCATGTTAAAGGCTGGGCTTTATCGACACCGACATACCGATCACTAGTTACACAGTTATAAGGGCAACTCAAGGTAAAGTGTTAGTCAACTGTCACACTGCCATAAACAACGAACATCAGATCAATACCTCTCCCTTCAACACCCAAGTCTGGGGAAGTAATAATACAGTAGAGCTGAGCAGGACAGGAAGAATCCACTGTCCTGGGATAACCTCTCAGAAGGACAGGATGAATACCAGTACTGGACCACTGTCCTGGGATAACCTCTCAGAAGGACAGGATGAATACCAGTACTGGACCACTGTCCTGGGATAACCTCTCAGAAGGATAGGATGAATACCAGTACTGGACCACTGTCCTGGGATAACCTCTCAGAAGGACAGGATGAATACCAGTACTGGACCACTGTCCTGGGATAACCTCTCAGAAGGACAGGATGAATACCAGTACTGGACCACTGTCCTGGGATAACATCTCAGCAGGACATGATGAATCCCAGTACTGGACCACTGTCCTGGGATAACCTCTCAGTAGGACAGCCAAGATTTGTCCAGTCAGGTAGAGAAGGCTCCCACTCTGGCAGAGCCCATGGATTGTGAAGGAGTACTAAGAGACACTATGGGTCAGTAGTGCAGGAGGCTGATCTAGCGGTATTACTGACACCTCCAAACCACATATGGCCCCTGGAGATGAGGGTTCAATCCATTAGTCCACCTCAACCTCACACACACACACACACACACACACACACACACACACACACACACACACACACACACACACACACACACATACACACACACACACACACACACACACACACACACACATACATACACACACACACAGCCTAATAAAATAAGAAAGGAGAGCAGGAAGAAAAATATTGGTGAGTTGAGACAGACTGGTGGGTAATGGCTGATTGATGCCTATTGTGCTGCAGTGTAAGATTTGGTCATGACTAAAATGTGTACAGCAGTCACAGTGCAATAAAGTTAGGTAACTACTGCCTCTATTCTGTCTCTGATCTACAGTTTTTTACAATCCCTTTGTTACTATTTTCAGAACCTTGATGTCATTTTTCACAACTCTAGACACAAAACTCACAACCAATGATCAAAATGCACATTTTTCAAAACTCTAACCCTTTTCTCAATTGCTTGGATACAATAAACATAAAACTTAGATCATTTGTTCATTCAACAAAAATCACCTGTTCAATATGACACAACTTAACATCAAAGTACTACTATTTCAAAAGGCAATTCACACATTACATTTCAAATGAGTGTCTATTCATTTCCTTACAATGATCTAACTATCAATTGATACAACTGCTCAAAATGATAAGTAACTGTTGCATTACTCTTAATGCATAGTTGTATGGAAACAGTCAAACAATCTTCCATGTTTACAGTAAATCATGAAAGTTTCAAGATAACGAGATTCATTGTCACCAATTAGCGTGGAGCATGAACCAATTAGACTACAATATCCATGGATGTAGCCTAATATTTTATCATAATGCTTCATCAGACCGGTGTCTATGGTCCCAAATACTGTACCACCTTTTCAGACTATTTACAGTATTGACAGTACTGCACTGTATAGATGCAGGCCCTTGTAATTGCTTGTCCAATTCTGCCAACTCGTTACTGATGATTGAGTGCACATTGTGGAATGAGTATATAAAGAGTTGATTGGGATCCAATTGCAAGAGCATAGTGATACTTAACATGGAGCCAGCAGGTGATCAAGGTCACAATGGAGGTCAAGCAGTGGTGGGAGGAAGACGAGGAAGACGTGTTGGTCAAAGGAATGGCAGGGGACAGGCACCCCTTCTGAGAGGTGGTCGTGGGCCTCGTTTGAGAGGTGTGGGGGAACGTGGTAGAGGACAGGCACCCCTTCTGAGAGGTGGTCGTGGGCCTCGTTTGAGAGGTGTGGGGGAACGTGGTAGAGGACAAGGCCACGGACCAAGACAGCGGCAGCAACAGCATAGAGTGTCCAGTGAAAGTCGGGCAATAGTTGTAGACCATGTCATAAATCATGGCATGACAATGACTGAGGCGGCTACAATGATACAACCAAACCTCAGAAGGTCAACCGTGGCCTCAATAATTAGAACTTTCCGCAATGAGAACCGGTAAGTTATCAGCATGAAGATGGTGTGGTGGGACGCAGACCTCATATTGGACCATATAATGCAGCTCTCCTTGTCACCTTTCTTGATGAGCTCGATCAGGTTTGTAGAGCTGAAGGTGTGACCTATGTCATTGTGTGGGACAATGTCAGGTTCCATCATGCTCATGTGGTGCAAGCATGGTTTCAGGCCCATGCACAATTTACCACCCTGTATTTACCCCCATACTCTCCCTTCCTTAACCCGATTGAGGAATTTTTCTCCGCATGGAGATGGAAGGTTCATGATAGGCACCCTCATGAACAAGTCACTCTTCTCCAGGCCATGGATGACGCCTGCAATGACAT
Organism: Thymallus thymallus; assembly: GCA_023634145.1. Lineage (NCBI taxonomy): Eukaryota > Metazoa > Chordata > Actinopteri > Salmoniformes > Salmonidae > Thymallus > Thymallus thymallus. The sequence continues at coordinate 9,666,655 of CM042380.1, read as the reverse complement.
CACAGCAGACCAGTGTCAGGCCTGGATTCGCCATGCCCGAAGGTTTTTTCCAAGATGTTTGGCTAATGAAAACATCCATTGTGATGTAGATGAGAACCTGTGGCCAAATCCACAACACAGAGTTGATGACAATGTAGAAGTACAGTAATCACTCCTGTTTTGTTTCTTACAGTACAAGCAAGCAAGTTGAGGAACACTGCATTTGATGTTTTACAGTACTGTCTTTTCTTTTCTATTTCATAGCTAATTATTTTTGCTTTGATTCAAATAAACCTATGTTGTGATTGTACTGTAGTGTTTTGCATCAATATATTACAAACTTTGTTCAATGATTCCACTGTGTCTGTAGTATTTTCTCTACTACCGCAGTACTTTTACATCGATGTATTTACTGTATATGTAGTACCATAATGAAACCTGTATCACCTATTTTGTTCTACAATATTTAATGATTGTACGAACAATGACACAGTGAAACTATCGGTTGCTTGTGTGTGGGTGATCTATAGTTGTGTTTCAATGGTATTTCACAGTAAATTTGTTTTTGAACCAACGATTGTGCAAGTGCAAGATTTCTTTAAAGATGTGAATAAACAATGCAATGTTTTGAACATTAGACAGCCTGTGTTACAAGTGATAACCGTTTTGAGTTTTGTGTCTAGAGTTTTGAAAAATGACATCAAGGTTCTGAAAATAGTAGCAAAGTGATTGTAAAAAACTGTAATACTGTATGTGCAAAAAGAGGCATGGTCATGATTTAAGTTCCATCATTCCAGAAAACCCTGAACTGCAAAACAATGAAATCCTTGTTTAACATATTGCTTGCTTCCTTGAATCAGTGTAGTAGGGTCTATATGAAGAGAATGGCTGCTTTCAATACCGTCCAACCCCATGAAACCTTAACAGAATCAGACATCTAAAAACCAACCACTAGCAAAGAGTTAACAACTGGTACGTGCCTCGAAAGACATAGACAACCCTGGAATCAAGGTTCAAAGCTGGCAGGCGCCAGGGCTTTTCAGGCGAACATGGACTAAAAGTGGGAGAAAAAAGTGACAGTTCATAAGCCGGCAGGTTATTTGAGCGCCGTGCTAACAGCTAACCTCACACAGTGTGTCCATTGAGATGGTGTGGTACGGTCTATTGCCAGTGAGGCTGTGGCCCATAAGACGGGTCTGTTCCCCCTGAAGCTGGTATTGTAGGATCTCTGACAACATTAGGCCCAATGTAAACACTTGGAGGCCCTTTCCATTCCACTGAGAGACCAGTGTTAGTGTAACACTGCTCACATTCAGAGAGAGAGGTTAGCTAGCAGTGTAAGACATGATGGCAGCAGTTAAGGTCCATAGCTAATGGATTTGATGGCTACTGCTGACTAACACACAGATTGGATCAGAGCTCTAATATTGAATGTAGGATTTTGAAAGTGAGAAGGACACACCTTTTGCAAATTAGCATTGAACAGAAACCATAAAAGAGAACATTTTGTCAATTAATTTGCCGTTTTTGTCCATGACAACTGCATGGACATTGACAAGCATTAGCACAGCAGTGTCCATCATTGGTAAAACTCATGACAGTGTTCAAGCTTTGGCATTATCAAGGCAAATCTGCAGGTACCAGGCAAGGTTAGCTTATACTCATCACATTATAGGCTCTTTTGCATTGTTACCCGTTTCATATCATCGTGGAAACTTGAACCGTACTGTGCTGGCTTGTTTTCACATTGTTCTGCCCAGCACGGTTGGTTCCAGCAACTATGATGGATGTTTAACCAGGCTAGCACAGTCCAGTCTGGCTTGGCTCGGTATGGTTCAGCTCAGTAGTGTGGAACAGGAACAGGGCATAGACAGTATCAGCATGGTGTTATGACAGCATTGAATGACATCATGGTGTAGTTGTATAGTTCATGGATTATTTTTCTTTTTCTCCTTTTGTGGTGACAACATTCAGGGAGTTGGGATATTCAGGCTGTACCACAACCGGCCGTGATTCAGGGAGTTGGGATATTCAGGCTGTATCACAACCGGCCGTGATTCAGGGAGTTGGGATATTCAGGCTGTATCACAACCGGCCGTGATTCAGGGAGTTGGGATATCCAGGCTGTACCACAACCGGATGTGATTCTGGGAGTTGGGATATCCAGGCTGTATCACAACCAGCCTTGATTCAGGGACTTGGGATATCCAGGCTGTATCACAACCGGACGTGATTGGGAGTCCCATAGCGCGGCGCACAATTGGCCCAGCGTTGTCCAAGTTTGGCTGGTGTAGGCCGTCATTGTAAATAAGAATTTGTTCTTAACCGACTTGCCTAGTTAAATAAAGGTTAAATAAAAAAAGTTCATATCACATATAATAATATTTCTAATTGAAACTGTGTTATACAGACAACTTCATTGATACATCTGGCCTCTTGATCAGGGTTATCAATACTGTCAGTCCAACACCTTAATCATTAGGGCTATTGATCAGGGTTATCAATACTGTCAGTCCAACACCTTAATCATTATGGCTATTGATCAGGGTTATCAATACTGTCAGTCCAACACCTTAATCATTATGGCTATTGATCAGGGTTATCAATACTGTCAGTCCAACACCTTAATCATTAGGGCTATTGATCAGGGTTATCAATACTGTCAGTCCAACACCTTAATCATTAGGGCTATTGATCAGGGTTATCAATACTGTCAGTCCAACACCTTAATCATTAGGGCTATTAATCAGGGTTATCAATACTGTTAGTCCAACACCTTAATCATTAGGGCTATTGATCAGGGTTATCAATACTGTCAGTCCAACACCTTAATCATTATGGCTATTGATCAGGGTTATCAATACTGTCAGTCCAACACCTTAATCATTATGGCTATTGATCAGGGTTATCAATACTGTCAGTCCAACACCTTAATCATTAGGGCTATTGATCAGGGTTATCAATACTGTCAGTCCAACACCTTAATCATTAGGGCTATTAATCAGGGTTATCAATACTGTTAGTCCAACACCTTAATCATTAGGGCTATTGATCAGGGTTATCAATACTGTCAGTCCAACACCTTAATCATTATGGCAAGAGGTCTGAACGTCTGGGACAAAGTCACTCACTAGGCATCCAGACGAGGACTGGACAGTGGACACCCCTCAAAGCCTGATTCCTCTCTAGGTTTCTTCCTAGGTTCCTGCCTTCTAGGGAGTTTATTCCTAGCCACTGTGCTTCTGCCTCTGCATTGCTTGCTCTCTGGGGTTTTAGGCTGGGTATCTGTAAAGCACTTTGTAATTGTGACAACTGCTGATGTAAAAAGGGCTAGGTGTTGTTCTAGGTCAATACACTACCCTTCTTTCAGAAAGTCTTTCACAAGTTCCTTGTGTCCGTATTGATGGGACATGCTTTTGATGGCTGCACCAAGGTGCCATCCCACTTCTGACACCAATGTGGTAAATTTGGGGATAGCCCTGACTGAGACTCAGCCACAGGTCCCTCCAACTGACAGTCCCAACACCTTAAAAGTTACACTAAGAGGTCAAAACCTCTTGACGAGGTCGCTAGCTAGGTTAACTGTTAGGTGGGGCTGAGGTGAGTGAAGCGGATAAGATTTATTTACCTATCACATTTAGGGGTGGCATGTAGCCTCAAGGTTAGCATGATGGGACACTAAAGTTTGCTGGTTCAAATACCAGAGCTGACATGGCAAAAAAAACACAAATCTGTTGCTGTGCCATTGAGAAAGGCACTTAACCCTAATTGCTCCAGGGGAGCTGTACACTGGCAACCCTGGCTGTGGCCCTACTCCCTGCAGGTGTCTCAGGATGAGTAGGGTTTTGCAACAAAAACTACATTCCATTACACATTTGTAACAGGTCAAAAATAATCCCCTCCCCAAATTACTATTATGTTACATCCTTCAAAATAATGGATACCAAGAGAAAGTAGCCTACTTGTTGAATATCTATAGATGGCATCCTTTAAAACGGGGATTTGGCTGAGAGCTGCGCAAAGCTTTCTATGGCAAAGCAATTAACTAATTCAAATGCTTATCAAATTCACTAATTCACTAATCATAATATCATTTTAAAAAATGTGAGTTTAGAAAGGATAAAACTATAGAAATTTGGAATCTAAATTTAGTCTAGATGGTGTTTTGATAACAGTCACATCACAAAATAGTCAGAGGTCTATGTAGGGTTAAACATAATTTTTGTTTTTTCAAATTTAAAAAAGCCAAGCACACCTATGCATACAGGTCCCGGATCCCATCCTTTACAGATAACTAATGTGTAGATTATTCTGGGTAAGGAGGTTGCATAATCGGCACGCGTGATTTGCGCATCATCTAAGGTAGTGTGACGATGATGAATTTTGTACGCTCGTGGACGACACACTACACCACAAAGCTAAAGTTTGCAATTTGATAAGCCGCTGTGAACAAAATAATTACGTGTTACTCACCTGTAGAAATGCAGCTTCAAAATAAACATTATTTCTTCGAGGGACGTTTATTATTTTAGGAGTTTTCTGTCGCAAATGACACTTGTCCCGTTGATGGTCGCGTGCACGAAAATCCCAGTGTTCAGCCCACGAGCTCAGGTAGATGACGATGGTCCACGACCGTGTCAAGAGCGAAAAGAATCCACTGTCACACGGGAAACAAGTTTAGCTGTAAAAAACCTGGAAAAGGGGGCCGGGGGAGGGGGAAGGAGTGATGTAGTGGGAAGGAGTGATGTAGTGAGGGAACGGGAGGCTGGAGAAAACCTATTCAAATCTGCTACCTCTTGGCACTGAACTCTTGAGCCCAGTAGAATTAGGTAATGCTTCACGTTTACACATCAAAGCACAGCCTGCATGCAGTGGCTGGGCGCTCAGCCCAATATGGCAGACACGAGTCAAATGATCCAGATAAGTCAAGTGATAAGTAACATTTCTGTGATTTATTCACATAGGGCTAGTCATATTTCCATACCATTTGTTTTGGCCATAGCATTTGAAGGTATCAACTTTAGAGGCAATTTCACCTGAATTATCCTAGTTTAGTGGGCACCACACCACTGATGATATTTTCGTCAAATGACTCCTTAAGATTGGGAATTGTGACTATAGTAGGCCTATTGATATGTGTTCTCAGTAAACCACCTAGATTTGTAAAATGGAAAATAACTATGTCATCATTTGTGCACATGGAAAATGGCACTGCTTAGAATGTTTGGATGATGTTTCTGGGAACCTGATTAATTTTGGCAGCTACAGAAGTCAATGATGGTTTATGTATGGAGGGGGGGATCACTCCCCCCATAAATAATCAGGTCCAGACTCCTGTGGCGCCACTGAATGCTCACTGGGGCAGGAAATAGCAACACATGCAATTACCCAAAACTGCACAAGTAAAAATATTGAGATGTGTAAAAATGTGGAGAGGTGTAAACATTTTTGAGAGGTGTAGAAATGTGGAGAGCTGTAAAAATGTGGAGAGGTGTAAAAATGTGGGAGAGGTGTAAAAATGTGGAGAGGTGTAGAAATGTGGGAGAGGTGTAAAAATGTGGGAGAGGTGTAAAAATGTGGAGAGGTGTAAAAATGTGGGAGAGGTGTAAAAATGTGGGAGAGGTGTAAAAATGTGGAGAGGTGTAAAAATGTGGAGAGGTGTAAAAATGTGGGAGAGGTGTAAAAATGTGGAGAGGTGTAAAAATGTGGAGAGGTGTAAAAATGTGGGAGAAGTGTAAAAATGTGGGAGAGGTGTAAAAATGTGGGAGAGGTGTAACGCTAAAAGGAGGTCCACAATTCGGTTTAAGTGTAAGATTTATCCACCCAAGAATTCTGTCTTAAATTGTTATGTTGATAATAGATTGCATTCATTCAATAATGTACTTCACTTCTTGACCAGGCAGCCTGTGAAAGGAGTGCATTTAGATTCTTATTTCTTGTGTGCAAAAGTTAAACATTTAAGGTTATTATTCTGTTACTGTCTTTTACTCTCTTTAAGTCTCTTAACCTTCATAGCTGCTGGCAAGTCTAACACAGAGGACCCTGTCCTATTAGGTTTCAGACTCTACATTGCCAGTCCCAACAACCCACAGGGTGTGTCATGTCCATGTATGATATGACTGAGACTGTGTAAGGGAACAGCGTTTCCTGCCCCACCCACCTACCTGCTCTTTCCTCCTGCTTCCCTCTCTGTATGAAAGCATCACAGAGGAGAAGGTGAAGATAGTCAAGGGATGCAGTAATGGAGGGAATGTTCCATATGACTTGGCGTTTGGCCAGGGGTGTGTTTGGCTGATCTGTCTCACAGTGTAACTGAAGTGCCTGGAGACAACTTCGTAAAGGTCGGTCCTGGTAACCCACAGCGGGCCTGTATGTCTGCTTTGTGTCACTAATCCAAGCGATAGATTTAGCCACCCATAAGGAATGCCAGATTTCCTAAGGGTTTTCAACAATACAATGTTCACATCAGAACATAAAAGGAAGAGCTAAATCCACAATGTTCACACCAGAACATAAGAGGAAGAGCTAAATCCACAATGTTCACACCAGAACATAAGAGGAAGAGCTAAATCCACAAATAAAGGGAATAATAGGGGAAAAAACTATAAATTAATTTAGAATTTAGTTCTGTGTCCTCTGCTCTGATTATGGGTTAGCAACACAGTTCACTGTTGTGCAAACGCTTAATCTGACCCCTTACTAGTTATTTTGCTGTGTGAGTACAGTGTATAATTCACTAATGAAAAGTGTAGCAGATGGGGATGTGTGAAACTCAGCGTCGCCCCTTGTGCCATTGAAGAAGACCTTTTTCAATAGCGCAACGGGTTGGAATGACTCAGTAGGGCGGTTACGTGTGTTTGCAAGCCAGAGGTCCTGAGTTTGAGTCTCGCTATGAGCCAATCAGGGGAGGCCGTACTCGCTAAGCAAGCAGCGTGACATCCTTTACAAGAGCAAAACGCCAAGGGACATCCTTTACAAGAGCAAAACGCCAAGGGACATCCTTTACAAGAGCAAAACGCCAAGGGACTAGCTCTAACCGTAACCTGTTATACATAAAGTAGGCATTATTTGAAAATACACCCTCAACAGTGATATTTTACTCTTCTCAACACTTTGTGTGAAATGCTCTGACTTCATCTTATTTATTTATTTATTTATCAATTTATTTTATTTTTTATTTAACCTTTATTTTACTAGGCAAGTCAGTTAAGAACAAATTCTTATTTACAATGACGGCCTAGGAACAGTGGGTTAACTGCCTTGTTCAGGGGCAGAACGACAGATTTATACTTTGTCAGCTCGGGGATTCAATCCGGCAACCTTTTAGTAGCTCACTTCTATGCAAAGTTGGTGTTTTACCCTCAGAAAAAATCTGCAGGCATTTCTGTCCTGCAAAAGCATTGTGTATAGTCCAAACAGTACCGTAAACCTCATTATAATCTCAAACTGTTATTTCATTTGAAAGTTTTCTTCGACAATGTACGTTATAAGGTTATAAGGAGGGATTATTTAACTGGAGAGATGCATAAACAAACACCTATTTATAACGCACATTGTTGAAGAAACGTTTCAAATTAAATCATGCTGCCATATTTGAATATGGTTTAGGCCTACAGTAATTTTTTCACTTTGCACAATGATTTTCTAGTCAGGTTCTGACTGTGGCCAGGTCTCTGGCTCCCTCTACTGGGGGAGTTGGAGGGCCGCGGTTAGAGCTTGTTTTTTGTGTGTCTAATTGGGGATTCTACTTATGTGTCGATGTTTTCCACCTGGGTGTGGATTCTTATGTGTGTGTTCATTGTGTATTGTCTCACACCAGTTTACTGTTTGCTACCTCTCCTTTGTTGTTTTCTGTTATTATTGAATTAACTAGTAAAATAAAAAGGAACCAACGCTCTGCCTACTGTCCCATAACTCAGCAATGTGACATCTACTGTAAAAATGTTGCCCATCGGCTGTTATTGTTCAGGCCGGTAGACCAATTACTTCAGGTCTCAGGAACTGTGCCGTCACTGCTCGAGCTTAAGCTATGTACGACTAGCTGACCTTAGCTACAGTTGCATTATTCACATTTTCCATGTACTTTAAATGGACCAGTAATATGGACATTTATATCATGTTGTAATTGGAATATTAGTCAGAGTTGTGGGCAAACCTGCGCTTTAGGAAAAGTGAGGTGGAAATACACAGCTGAGGACAGGTGATGGTTGAAACCAGCTGACTCAGACGGAGGAAGAATATGCTCACCTCTTAAAAGCAGGTGAGCATATTCTTAAAAGCAGTGCTACACCTGAAAACCCCACCTTCATGAAAACAAATAAGTCCCCACACAAAAAACTGTTTTATAACTGAAAAACCTCCATGGCCTGTTGTCAATGGATATCATATAAACTATGAGGTCATCCCAAAGGTTTGTGAGGACTATGAACAACAAGGGATACAACAAAAGCTACTGTTGATTAGGTTACAGTAACCTCCATTACTTTAATTTCCATTACTGACATGTACTGCGCTGGGATTAAGTATGTTTTAATAACATAATTAGTCCAGAGTGTAGAGGCATAGCCACCTAACACACTGTTTTTACATCATGTGTTCCACATGCAAACCTGTTTTAGGAACTGTTGAGTGAAACACATTGCATAGAGGATCACCTTTTGAAGAACCCTTTTTGGTTCCAGGTAGAACCTTTTGGGGTTCCATGTAGAACCCTTTCCACAGAGGTTCTACCTGGATTAAAAAGGATTCTACCTGGATCCAAAAGGTGCTCTTATGGGGACAGCCAAAGAACCCTTTTTGAACTCTTTTTTCTAAGTGTATACCCCATACTATAGTAGTGAAAGAAAATCCTAAAGATGATATTTACCCCAGGCACTGACAGAACACGTCTCCTATCTGTTGCTATCAGCAGAGTCAGCCATAGTCAGTCACTGATCAGATAGACGGATAGAGGAGTTGGTGTAACAGAGTTGACACAGGGTTGATTGATGTAGCAGCTTCAGATGAAACCCTTTGGGACCAGTGGACATTTCCCCTCATTCAGAAGCTCTTTTCACTGTAAAATACCAGATTCTTCAGAGCCACCAGGCAGCCTTGTGGAGAAGAACACACAAAGCTCCCTCAAAAGCCCCTCTAGTACAGTAAGCACAGTAAATCAGGCCAGTTTGTCAACCCCCCCCCCTCCCTCTTTCTCTCTGTCTTTCTCATTCCCCCTTACTCTCTCTCACCTTCTTTCTAACTTCTCTCTCAGACCTACCGCCCCTGTGCTGTTTGCTTTACTGTCTGGAAAGCAAGGTTGGAGAGGAAACGGACTCAACTGAAGTATTGTGGAATTATGTTAATGATGAGAGGAATGGATGAACAACAACAGTCACACCTTTCCGTTTAATTAAGAATCAGGCACTCCTCATGTTGACTGGTTTGTTTTGTTAAGTGATAGCTTCCTGGAAGAAGCTATGCATATTAGCGGTAGACAGCACATATTAACAGGGATTCAAACCACAGTAGGTACAGTAGCTTGTTGTCAATACTGCCCTGTTTATGAACAAGTACATCTATCTGCTGTCGTTAAGTATGTAGTATATAGTCTCCTACCACTAATATATTTTGAATAGGACAGAAGTTCCTTCCCAGAGGCCTCCAATGGTCCATACATGGTTTGCATGTAACACGCTAGCCTAGTCCAATCCCAGTTCAGGGCTGGTGACCCACACTGGTGTGATGAGTAAACTGGCCTCAACCTGGCGTGCAGGAGACCCGGGCTCAAACCCAGTCAGTCACATTGGTACTTTGACCCAGATGGGTCTTTGCAAAAGTTCCAGGGTAGAACTGAGGGCTCCTGGCGTTAACTTCCTCTCAATGGTTCCCATTTACTCTAGCAGGACTGTTCACTCAGATCATTTGCTGTTAGTAGGGTTGTTGCAAGACTCAGATCCAGGACTCAGACAGAACTGGGACTTAGACTGGAGTTCTGGGGCCGTATGAGGCTGCGTTTACACAGGCAGTCCAATTCCTTTTTTCACTAATTGGTCTTTTGACCAATCAGATCAGCTCTGAAAAATATCTGACGTGAAAAGATTTGATGTGATTGGTCAAAAGATCAACTCTGAAAAATATCTGACGTGAAAAGATTTGATGTGATTGGTCAAAAGACCAATTATTGGAAAAAATATCAGAATTGGGCTGCCTGTATAAACGCAGTCTATGAGCCTATCAGCTTTGCCTTTTATATCATAATGAATAAGATTACATGGGCAGGGAGGACCTGATCCTAGATCAGCACTCTTACTCTGAGACACTTGATACATACTGCTCCTGGTCACTTGGTCATGGACTATAGGGCTGCCAACCCTCCATGTTTGTCTCCCGGGTGATTTTTGTGTACACAACGAAATTGATGAAGAGCTAATTTAGGATGTTGAAGGATCTTTATGATTTGCCAGAATAAGCTTGGCCTGAGTGGGCAACACTCACTTCGACTGTTGTATGTGAAAACGTGAGACCCAAAGCGGACTCAATGTATGCACCAAATTATCCAACTTAATTAATACTTTAATCAAGTGATACAGAACGAAAACCATCAAACAGTGAGAACTAACGAGTTGTAATGTTCCCTAAGTCTCTGGGGCCTTTGTGTTGTGGGGCTCAGACATGGCTATTGCCTAAGTCCATACTGTTTAATGTTGAAGAGCAGAGACCTCTGGTTGGAGACGTCAGGGTTAGGGGATACAGAGGTTTAATGAGATCAGGGGAAAAAGGAAAAGCAAATAATTGTATGAAGTGCCACTTTCAGGGAGTTGATTTTGGACTGCACTTGTATTTATTGGAGGAACATGCCGGAAGGTTGGGCATGTTTTACAGTAACACTATGCAAACTTGCGGTAATGATCATGGTTCAGGATGGGTCAATCAGTATACCATGACGTGCCTATCAGGTTTGAGTGTGTGTGTGTGTGTTTTTGCTTAACTATCCTTTTGGAGACCAGAAGTCCTTACAAGGATAGTAAAACAAGGAAAATTCGGACAAGTGTTGACATTTTGCCGGTCCCCACGAGGAAAAATGCTATTTTAGGCATAGGGGTTAGGTTTAGGTTTAGGGTTACAATTATGGTTAGGGTTAGAATTAAGGTTAGGGGTTACGACTAGGGTTAGGGTTAGGAGTTAGGGTTAAGTATAATTTTAAGGTTAGGGGTTTGGGATTAAGGTTAGGCTTAGCGTTAAGGTTAGGGTTATGGTTAGGTTAAGGGTTAAGGGTTAGGGGAAATAGGATTTTGAATGGGAATCAATTATTTTGTCCCCACAAGGATAGCAATACAAAACTGTGTTTGTGTGTGTGCGTGAGATGTGTGCATGTGTATGATGCATGCCATTGAGATAAAATGGTACATGAGTACGTCACTACATGTGTGCATGCTTACTTGTGTTTGCCTACCTGTGTTCTTTGCGAAAGTTGCTCAGAGAGGCGTTCATTGACGGAACACTGTTTCCTTATGCCGGAGCACAGACCTGACTTTCTTCTCTCAGAGCAGCTGATAAAGGCCCATGTCCACCTACTGACCAGACCACCTCCAGCCCACCTTTACAAGACCCCTGGAGTCATTAACCACAGCATTTCTCACATACCTGCATGGGTGCTGCTGCAATGCACATGTGCACTCATCCTCTGAAAGAAGCCTTGTGAGTTTGTTTTATATGAACACATTAAATCGGGTCCAATCAATGCTGCAGAACACAGAGCTTTTTCATCATGCTTTTAAATGCACCACTAACTGATATAATCCGTTTCCATAAAGATGGCTACATAATCCAAAAAGGCTAGCCAGGAGATTCTGGACATTGCTATTAACAAGCAAACTAATTTTAAAACGGTTTGGAGGAACAATCACACACAAGGGAAGTCGAAAATAAGCTTAAACTACAAAAACGTCCACTATATTCAAGGAGGTGCGTATTAATAGTCATAAATGCATGAACCCCTTCCTTCCTCTTCATATCTTCCTCTCCTTGTGCAGGGTTGCCATGTGACTTCGCCTGATGAGCAACAAAGGCATCCATTGAAACAGAAAGGAACTTGTCACACCAAGCCCCATTATTGGCCGATCGGCTCCCCTAAACGTGACTATGGGGATTTGTAATGGTATATTTATGCCTGAGGTGCTGCTATGCTTCCAATGGGGATGATTGACTATGATGGATGGAATCCCATAACCATCGCAGGCCCTTTCCTCCATCTTAAGAGCTCTGTGTTGGAAACTTCAGAAGCTCAGGCTTCCTCCGAAAAGGAACTGAGGTGTTCTCGATGACATGGGACCCCCGATGAAGCCTTCCTCTGGGCTCCAGGGCCAAATAATCAAAACACAGGCCTGTCAGCCCCATCTCTCTGTGTGGCCAGAGAAGATTAGCAAGGATAACTAATGTAAATGCCTCTTTGTTCCGTGTCGGATAGGTAACATGTTTTTTGTGTTAGCCGAGGGCCACGATAAACTGGGCCATGCCGAGCAAACTCGTAAAAACTATAACAAGTGGTTCAATTGGGGTATTGTGAGTGCTGGATGTATCCCTTAAAAGGTTTATTGCCTTTTGGTCATGGCAATGTTAACAGAAATCACTTCCACAACCCATTTCCTTGCGCTATGGTGGTGGAACCATAGAACAAACATTTATGAAATAGAACTCAATCTCCATCTAATCTAACCCCTGATTATGATAATAAGGGTTCATCTATTTCTAATCTTCACTTTTTTTGAGAGAAACAAACATTTGACTGGTCCCATGAAACTTGAGGAAAGAGTAAAAAGTCATTTTGTCTGTCTTGTCTGTTGATGTTTGTGTCTGTTACTCATTAAGTTTTTCCTGCTTTTCAAGCATTGAACGTCACTGCCACCACCCCTTAGATACTGTACCCACTGGATAAGGTAAGGGGCTGTAGTCTACGACTAGTGTCTGCATTCATCAACTGGACAGCTCAGATGGCATCTGGTGGGAACTCACACACTCTTAAGAGCTGTTGTATTCTACAACTACCACAGTGGGATGTGAACAGTAGATAGAATACAGCCAGCCAGTTCCAGTCTTTAGAATCCAATAGTGGGCACCATCTCTGCCAGTTGACTGATGATAGAACTCACTGATAAGGTTCCACAGAGACAGTAAGCCAACCAGTGGTACCCAGGGACTATGCAGTCTGGAGAAATCAACCAACCAATCAGAGACATGGAGGGGAGCGTACCGATGGGAACTGCATCTATAATGAGCTTCCTTGTCCTGGCATGACCCACTGTGTCAGAGAGTGTATCATCCCTGGTCCACTGTGTCAGAGAGTGTAACATACCTGGCCTGACCCACTGTGTCAGAGAGTGTAACACCCCTGGCCTGGCCAACTAAGTCAGAGAGTGTAACATCCCTGGCCCACTGTGTCAGAGAGTGTAAAATCCCTGGCCTGGCCAACTGTGTCAGAGAGTGTAACACCCCTGGCCTGGCCCACTGTGTCAGAGAGTGTAACATCCCTGGCCTGGCCCACTGTGTCAGAGAGTGTAACATCCCTGGCCTGGGCCACTGTGTCAGAGTGTGTAACATCCCTGGCCTGGCCAACTGTGTCATGGAGTGTAACACCCCTGGCCTGGCCAACTGTGTCAGAGAGTGTAACATCCCTGGCCCACTGTGTTAGAGAGCGTAACACCCCTGGCCTGGCCCACTGTGTCACTCTCAGAGAGTGTAACATCCCTGGCCTACTGTGTCAGAGAGTGTAACATCCCTGGCCCACTGTGTCAGAGAGTGTAACATCCCTGGCCCACTGTGTCAGATAGTGCAACATCCCTGGCCTCGCCAAATGTGTCAGAGTGTGTAACACCCCTGGCCCACTGTATCAGAGAGTGTAACATCCCTGGCCTGGCCCACTGTGTCAGAGAGTGTAACATCCCTGGCCTTGCCCACTGTGTCAGAGAGTGTAACATCCCTGGCCCACTGTGTCAGAGAGTGTAACACCCCTGGCCCACTGTGTCAGAGAGTGTAAAACCCCTGGCCCACTGTCAGAGAGTGTAAAACCCCTGGCCCACTGTGTCTGAGAGTGTAAAACCCCTGGCCCACTGTGTCTGAGAGTGTAAAACACCTGGCCCACTGTGTCAGAGAGTTAACACCCCTGACGAGGTTAAATAGAAAACATGTGTGGTGTTGGGCCAGCGTCTTTTTGTGAATAGAGAGTTTGAGGTGGTGAGAAGCATTAGGGAAGGTGAGTTATATGTACCAGTTATTCATACCAGTTATACGTACCAGTTATACCTATCAGTTATACATACTATGGCCTGGCAACAGATAATCCTCTGCCTCTCCTTTCTATCATGGAGTCCATCTATCTAAAGCACCAGATTATAAAACACATTTGTGTTAGTCATGTTTTTGATCAAGTCACTGTTGGCCAGATCTAGCATACTAGTGGGTCATTTATTTGACATTTCAGATTAACACTCCTAGTTTATTCGAAAACCTTATCCGGCTTTGTAAAGAGTCCGGAAAAGAGTGAGTGGAGATTTTTAATTGCGTACCACTGGTGTTTGAGCAAGAGGGTGTTCTCTTTCTCACTCTCTGCATCTTCGGCTTGGTCAAAGAAGAGCCTTGATAGCGCAAGTTGTTGTTTATAAAATGCACTTTTCATAAGCAGCATAGAGGTCCACTGTGAACCCATATAGCCCATACTAGCAACAAGCGGTGTGGGCAGCTAGCAAGCCTGTTTTCCACAGAGGGACTGGAATGGCCGTACACACCCAGACGAGTCCCACTTCTGACGTCAGCCCAGCCACTGGGCCTTAGATGAGGAGCAGGCCAGAGCAGTCCACAGTTGGTTCAGTGTCCTGACTCTGTCCTGAACAAGGGAGGTCTCACAGATCCCCCATGCTGAACCAGTGAGGGGCGGGGCTGAAGTTTGAACCAAATGCTGTATCTGTACATGTGTAGACTGTACTTACCTGGTAAACATTAGAGCAGGTTTGGTCTGTACATGTAGACTGTACTACCTGGTAAACATTAGAGCAGGTTTGGTCTGTACATGTAGACTGTACTACCTGGTAAACATTAGAGCAGGTTTGATCTGTACATGTAGTCTGTACTACCTGGTAAACATTAGAACAGGTTTGATCTGTACATGTGTAGACTGTACTACCTGGTAAACATTAGAGCAGGTTTGATCTGTACATGTAGACTGTACTACCTGGTAAACATTAGAACAGGTTTGATGTGTACATGTAGACTGTTTTACCTGGTAAACAGAGCAGGTTTGAAATGTACATGTGTAGACTGTACTACCTGGTAAACATTAGAGCAGGTTTGAGCTGTACATGTAGACTGTAAATCCTGGTAAACATTAGAGCAGGTTTGGTCTGGACATGTGTAGACTGTACTACCTGGTAAACATTAGAGCAGGTTTGGTCTGTACATGTGTAGACTGTACTACCTGGTAAACATTAGAACAGGTTTGATATGTACATGTGTAGACTGTACTACCTGGTAAACATTAGAGCAGGTTTGATATGTACATGTGTAGACTGTACTACCTGGTAAACATTAGAACAGGTTTGATATGTACATGTGTAGACTGTACTACCTGGTAAACATTAGAACAGGTTTGGTCTGTACATGTGTAGACTGTACTACCTGGTAAACATTAGAACAGGTTTGATATGTACATGTGTAGACTGTACTACCTGCCAAACATTAGTGCAGGTTTGGTGATGTTACGTCAGCCAATCATATCTCTCCCTGCAACATAGATAAACTCTAAAACCATTAGACATTTTCAGTGTTTTCAGTCAGACCTGGGTTCAAATCATAGACATATGGTTGCACTGTTTGGTATTTTCTGTTGATTACATCACAATAGGCAAGCTCAATCAAGCACAAATAAAGTATTTTAAATTATTTCCATTAGTATTTGAACTGAGGTATGTTTTCAGCTGGTGCCATTAATCAAAAAACAAAGCAGATGTTTTATATGCTAACCCGTGCTAGATGTCTAGCTTGTATCTCAACTTCCAGCTTTCTCACATTCGAAAGAAAAGGGAGGAGAGTACTTTGAAAATGTTTATTTAAAAACTGTTCCAACCCCCAATGGACTACTTTGTGTAGATGGAGTTCATAATAGAGGCGGCTACATTGACTTCCATTGGTTTCGGTTAGAAATTCAAACACTAAAGTTAGCGGTTGGTGACAGAGAAACAACAGACTGTTTAAGGGTAAGGAAACAAAGGAGTAATTTTGTAATTTGGGTGAACTATCCCTTTAATTCTTAACTACAAATACATGCAGTATTTCTACATACATTTAGTCTTTCTCTGTCAGATAATATAACCATCATTGAATACTTGAATAAGAGTAATGCTTCAGTTTTGTAATGAAGACAATTACTCATTTTAAATGTTGCTTTCATGTTCACTTTAATCGTGATTGTTCATTACATCATTCATTAAAAAAGTGAATTTCATTACCATTCAATCATACAACTTTACAAAGCAGTACAATTGATGATGTCGACCCACTATTACTCTAAGAAGTATATTACAATTATTCTGGATTTTTTATGATGGGTATATGCACTTATAATGAGAAACAATACTGTATGTGGTAGGGTAGGCCTACAGAATGTTAGAAGAAGCGACATACAGTATATCAGCTCCAGCCACAGTCACCACCATTATATTTATGTCCGCTAGATGGCAGGCGTGTATAAGCTAAAAGTACAAGTCTATGTCTCCAGCCAATATACAGTAAGTGCATTTGGTTGAAAGGTAAAGTACATAATAAAGTATAGGCAGTGGTGTAAAAAGTACCCAACTGTCATTCTTGAGTAAAAGTAAAGATACCTTCATAGAAAATGACTCAAGTAAAAGTGAAAGTCACCCAGTAAAATACTTCTTGAATAAAAGTTTTAAAGTATTTGGTTTTAAATATACTTAAGTATCAAAAGTCAAAGTAAATATAAAAATGTCAAATTCCTTATATTAAGCAAACCAGATGGCACCATTTTCTAGTTTTTTTATTGATGGATAACCAGGCTCACACTCCAACACTCAGACATAATTTACAAACAAAGCATGTGTGTTTAGTGAATCCGCCAGATCAGAGGCAGTAGGGATGACCATGGATGTTCTCTTGATAAGTGCGTGAATTGGACAATGTTTCTGTCCTGCTAAGCTTTCAAAAGTACTTTTGGGTACTCCAGGGAAAATGTATGGAGTAATAAGTACATTATATTCTTAAGGAATGTAGTGAAGTAAAAGTAGTCAAAAATATAAATAGTAAAGTACAGATACCCCAAAAAATACTTAAGTAGTACTTTAAAGTATTTTTACTTAAGTACTTTACACCATTGAGTAAAGGAGAGTAACGCATACTGCGTACCACAGATACAGATTTGAGTCATATTCACACCTTTTATATGTGGCTTAGTCTTTACACCTCTTGAATGAGCTGAATTCTTTGGAAACAGAGAGGTGGACTAGAGAGAAACCGTCTGCCATATCGTTTTTTCAATGAACTTCAAAGAGCACAGGTTGTGGTAAACTGAACAAATTCTGGAGAAAATAATTATACAGAAGGTAGGCGGGTGGAAAAACAGACAGACAGTTTTTCCTTTATCAGCTGCCTTTAAACATGTATCGGATACAGAGAGAGGATCCAAACACTGAGATTATGGGGGTGAAGATCAGAGTGATGAGCCATGGTAGATCTACCCCAACCACAGTAGATCCCTGATCTGAAAACACAAACCATGTATGAGACAGTCTGTTAGTGGACCACAACATCTACAGTGCCTTTAGAAAGGATTCACACCCCTTGACTTTTCCCATCATTTTGTTGAGTTACAGCTGAATTTCAAATAGATTAATTCAAGTTTTTTGTCACTGGCCAATAATGTCAAATGGAATAATGTTTTTCAAAATGTTTACCATTTAACTAAAAATGAAAAGCTGAAATGCCTTGAGTCAATAAGTATTTAACCTCTTTGTTACGGAAAGCCTAACTAAATAAGTTCAAAGTAAAAATGTGCTAAAAAGGTCACATAACAAGTTGTAGGGACTCACTCTGTGTGCAATAATACACTCTTATAAAGAAAGGTGCTGAAGGTGGTTCTGCTCACACAACACAAAGTCACTGATTATGCTCCTGTACTCCTCCTCCTGCCCACCCCTGATGCACCCTACAATAGCAGAGTCATCCGAGAACTTCTGTAGGTGGCATGTTTCAGAGTTATATCTGCAGTCTGAGGTGTAGAGGGTGAACAGGAAGGGGGACAGGACCGTTCCCTGGGGGGCCCCTGTGTTGCTAACTGCCCGTTCTGACACACAGCTCTTTAGTCGCACAAATTGTGGCCTACCGGTCAGGTAGTCCGTGACCCAGGAGACTAAGGGTGCTTCCACTTTCATCCTCCTCATCTTCTCACCCAGTAGCAGGGGCTGAATGGTATTGAAGGCACTGGAGAAGTCAAAAAACATAACCCTCACAGTGCAACCTGCGTTGTCCAGGTGAGAGTAGGCCCTCTGCAGAAGGTAGATGATTGCATCATCCACCCCGATGTTGCGCTGGTATGCAAACTGCAGGGGGTCCATTGATGAACACACCAGGGGTCTGAGGTGAGCGAGGACTAACCTTTCCAGGGTCTTCATGATGTGGGATGTTAGCGCTACAGGTCTGAAGTCATTCAGGACAGTGGGGTGTGCCTTTTTGGCCACTGGGACGAGGCAGGATGTTTTCCACAGCACAGGGACCCTTTCTAGGCTCAGGCTAAGGTTGAAAAGACGCTGGAGTATTCCACACAGTTGGTCAGCACAGACCCTAAGCACCCTTGGGCTGATGCCATCAGGGCCCACCGCTTTCCACTGATGTAGTCTCTCCAGCTCTCTCTTCACTTGTTTGGTGGTGAAAGCCAGCCCAGGTGGGGGGGTGGGGGGAAGGGGGGTGTTGAGGATCAGTCCAGGGGGAGCAGGGGCGGAGGTGGGGTCACTGATTGTCTCAGCAGAGGTGTTGTGAGCAAAGTGGGGGTGGGACAGCCGTGAGGGTGTGTGGTCTGGGGAGCTGGAGGGAAGGTGGACAGGGCCAGTATCAAACCTGTTAAAAAATTGGTTCAGCTCATTGGCTCTGTCCTGGGTCCCCTCCGTCTGCCCACTGTTTGACTTTTTGAAGCCAGTGATATCACACCTCTCTCACCTGGCTCTGCCTCAGTTTGTCCTCCATCTTCTCCTTATACACTCTCTTTCCCTCAGCAATCCGCAACTTCAGCTCCCTCTGGATGTATTTCAATTTGTCCTTGAAGGCCCTCTTCTTCTCATTCAGCAGGGCCTTCAGGTCGCTGGTGACCCAGGGTTTATTGTTTGGGAAACAGCGTACCTTCCTGGTGGGTACAGTGTTGTCTACACATCTATCTATCTATCTATCTATCTATCTATCTATCTATCTATCTATCTATCTATCTATCTATCTATCTATCTATCTATCTATCTATCTATCTATCTATCTATCTATCTATCTATCTATCTAAGAGCTCTACCTGGAACCAAAAAGGGTTCTCCTATTAGGACAGCCGAAGAACCATTTTGGAACCCTTTTTTCTAAAAGTGTAGTGTTTAACATGATTATTGAATGACTACTTCATCTCTGTTCCCCACACATACAATTATCAGTAAGGTCACTCAGTCGAGCAGTGAATTTCAAACACAGATTCAACCACAAAGAAGGGCACTTATTGGTAGGTGGGTAAAAAGAAAGCAGACATTGAATATCCCTTCGAGCATGGTGAAGTTATTAATTACACTTTGAAGGTGTATCAATACACCCAGTTACTACAAAGATACAGGCGTTCTTCCTAACTCAGTTGCTGGAGAGGAAGGGCACCGCTCAGAGATTTCACCATGAGGCCAATGGTGACTTTAAAACATTTACAGAGTTTAATGGCTGTGCTAGGAGAAAACTGAGGATGGATCAACAATATTGTAGTTACTCCACAATACTAACATAATTGACAGAGTGAAAAGAAGAAAGCCTGTACAGAATAAAAATATTTAAAAAGTTGCATCCTGTTTGCAACAACTCTCTAAAGTAATACTACAGAAAAAGCAATTAACGTTTTGTCCTGAATACAAAGTGTTATGTTTTGGGTTCAAATCCAATGCAACACATTACTGAGTACCCCTCTCCATATTTTCAAGCATAATGGAGGCTGCATCAATTTTAAAAACATATTTTCACTTTGTCATTATGGGTTTGTGTGTAGGTGGGTGAAACAAATCTATATTTAATACATTTTGAATTCAGGCTATAACACAAAATATGGAATAATTCTAGGGGGATGAAAACCTTCCTTACCAGCTCCCTACTGTGACTCACAATGTTGGACAAAATAAATCACATAACCTCACTAAAACAAACACTATTCTAATGTTTCATACTTTTTACATGGTAAAGAACCAGATGGTGATATGGAAACTACTCACCTGTAAAGGTGAGCTGAGTCCCATTCCCAATCTCAAAAAAGACATTATCTCTCCACATGCCACAGTAATACAGGCCCAGGTCACGGTCTGTTAGGTTCCATATGGTCAAGTCAACAGTTGGCACAACTTTGTTATATACAGGCACAAAGCGGCTGCCAAATTGGGCGGTGGATCTTAGATTCTTATCCTGTTTTACAGAGGCAAAGGCGGCCTGCGACAGTGTGGTATTGGGACGCAGAACAAACCATATGATGTCGTATTTCACCTTGATATCACATTCTAGATTGACGGTGCCCCCAAGTGTCACCTGTTTGACAGTCACATCAGCTGTGACCAGTACCCAGAGCAAAGCACCTGGAAAAGGAAGTGCATGTGTTACCATGGGGCGTGTGTCTGCTTTATAGTGAACGTTATTACATAATTGACCAAACACTGCAAATTAATAATGTGGCTCTATACTCCGGCTATTTGGATTTGACTGATGAAAACAGATATACTGTATATGTAGAGCAGAGTTTTTACCATGATATTACCCCATGTTGGGCTAGCTTCCTCTCTGTACTGTAGGTTTTTGTTAACAAATACTTATGGTATGATTTTTTGATAACTTTACATTACAGTGCTCTTATTACTGTGTAATTAGTCCTGTAAGTACTATTTAAGTATTGTAATTACTCATTACACTCATTACACTGTACTTAGGGTAGGTTACTGCTGTAAGTTAATGTAAGTAGTGTAACAATGAGTAATTACAATACTTAATAATTACACAGTAATAAGGCCACTGTAATGTAGTGTTACAGATTTTTCCAAATGATGGAACTAAATACAAAAACTATTTGTCTAATATATTCATTATTTGATTTTTATATAAAAATACTCACTTTTGATGATGAGAATTATCATGGTCCTCATCGTGCGTTGTAACAGGAACAGCCTCCCAGCTTCCACTCTGACTTAAACATGAAATGAAAGTGTGTTGGGGGTGTGGTGGAGCACAATAATAATTTCCTAAAATCTTTACAGCTAGACATGTCAGCCAATCAGAAAATCACATTTAGAATGCATTTCTCAGAACAGGGCTTAGATTTAATGTTCCTACACGTTTTGACTCCAATTTAAATGATAGTTAAACTTCAACTATCACAGTGTACTTGCAAAACAAATTACATTTAATGGAGGAATCTTGCAAACTTGAGAGCAGTTAAAGAAAAAAACATTCTGATACAGTTTAAACCTTTGCTTGAATGTCTCTCGGTGGCCCTCTGTTTCCTGTACCTGTGGTAGGTGGTTATTATAATAACTTGTCGATGCATTCACTTCCTATGCAGTGTTCTTTCCGTAACTGACAGGAAACTATGAACAAGAGAACTGCTCTAACAATTCTATGCTGTGAGTATTATATCCAAATGTAAATGTATTTTATTAAAGTGCAATGATACTATCAAGAGCAGTGATACTATGAAGAGCAGTGATTCTATCAAGAGCAGTGATTCTATCAAGAGCAGTGATTCTATCAAGAGCAGTGTGCAAGTTTCTTCTTTCTTCTCATTTCATTCAACTGTTACCATGCACCTGCAACAAAGATAGCTCAGATGTGAGTGCCATTTGAATCCACTTGTGAGATACATTGTTTATATTTGATTAGGTTTAAGTACTCTATTACTTTGGTTTAAAACATGTAAATGTGTTATGAACATTTTATTTAAATAGCCCTGCCTTAGTCAATAATATGGTCTATGTTTTTATGAAAGGTTCCATGCTCTGGGAGGCTTTTGGAGCGGTTCAAAATGAGATTCTAGTGAAACCAGGGGACACAGTCACCATTGGCTGTGACATTACCCTGGAGTACGAGATCATGTGGTTTGTTCTTCGTCCTGATGCCACTCTTTCAGTGGCCATCACTATAAAGACGAATACACCCCTGAGCCTCAACAAAAGGTTTGATGGCCGTTTCGAGTCAGTGTATGACACAGCCCTGTTCAGAAGCAATCTGAGCATACTGAACATCTCAGAGAGTGATGTGGGTCTGTACTACTGTGTTGAGCAGAGGGCTAACATATTTGAGATCGGAAGTGGGACCAAGCTCTCTCTTATCAGCGGTGGTGAGTAAACTCTGAATTATGACTGCATACCTGTGGTTTTGCATTGGGACCATACAAAAAATGTCCACCTGGTCAATCACAGAAATAAATAAATGTAATATTGATGTATTTGTAACAAGCTGTTATATGCACTTCATACATTTCTTGTTTTGTTTTTTTAAATACAGTATGTTTGATTGTTTTTCGGTTGTAATGTGATCAAATCTGATGAAATCTTTATAGTCACACAAGAAGGCTGTAAATGACAGTTGAACTGTTATGAATGTCCTGTCATTTCAGATCAGCTCTCTACTACTGTTGTTGGGATGAAGTTGTCATGGTTTATCACCTTGATCGTAGCCCCCATAGTGTCTGTGCTGGGGTCCGCTCTCTGCGTCTTCTGCCTGTTGACGACCTGGTAAGAAATAATTTTCACCCACTAATTCTAATTTTCACATAGAATCAGCTTTCTGAAATGTATTTTTTTAATACTCGTGGTACAACTCACAGTCTGCCAAACAGGTATTTGTGTTAATTCCACATTTCATGATAAAACAATAATTAACTGTCCTCTTATACTGTATTTTAGATCCTGCCAATATTAGGATTCTGGAAGAATTTGGTTGAAGCCTGTTATCTAGAGGACCAAGAGAGAGCATTAATTATGGAGGAGGACCAACATGAATACAATGTAAAGATACTGACAGTAAAACTAACATTTCTGGTGTTTTATGAAGACTCCTGTGATACCAAACTTCTGCCTCTCCATACATCTAAGTAGGTGGTCGATGGGATCTACAGGTGTCTTATTCCTGTATTGATTGCATGAGCAGAATGTTCAGGGCTTTGGAGACAGAAATGTATTGAATAAAACAAGATTATTTTAGCCATATGATCTTAAATCATGTGCTATACGCATCTACCATTCTATCCCAGGACCAATTGTCAAAACAGCAGTGGCTTAACCATGAATCTTAATAATAAACACAACCTGCTATGTTATACTGTATATAATAACAGACAGGAACCAAATCAGAAAATACCAAGATCTTATTAAAATTACCTTCAATAAAAAAATGTAAATAAACATTTGATCACATCTGTTAAATAGTTTTTCATAAAACATGAAAATGTTAATTGAGTCATAAATACATTTGTACAGGGAAGATCAAGGAGGGCGAGATATTATCAAGGCTGAGTTACAATAGGTCACCTCTTAACTGACATTCTACACTAGTCACTTTGAGAACGTTTTGTAACCTCCACACACAAGACTGGGAGGGTTGAACTGTCGTCAACTAGGCCTCTATCTTCAAGAGGGTGGTCAGGTTATGACTGGGCCAATGCCTGGGCTGGGGTACATCCAACGCTCTGTGTCTGCTCTCTTCTCCTGCTTCTCTCTCTTACTGTGGCGTCTTTGTTCTCTTTTATGTGACTACTAATTGGGTCCAACAGCCTGCAGCTGAGGCTCCCTGTCAGAGGGAAAATGGTGCACACCTGTGTTAGAGTCCTGAACCTGTCCTTGGTCCTGAACACTGTTTAGCCCAGACCTTGTGTCCTCCTCTGATGGTGCTCTCCATGGTGCTGCAGGTGACCGTGCTGCGTTGTGGAGGACTGTGTTTCCTTCTGGCCACCACAGTTTATATACTTTTGCTTTACTCATTTCATATGTGTATATATTGTATATTAGTCTATGCCACTCCGACATTGCTCATCCTAATATTTATACATTCTTAATTCCATTCCTTAGATGTGTGTATTTCCTTCTTAATGCGTTTGAGCCAATCAGTTGCGTTGTGACAAGGTAAGAAGATAGCCCTATATGTGTAAAAGACAAAGTCCATATTATGGAAAGACCAGCTCAAATAAGCAAAAAGAAACAGTCCATCATTACTTTAAGACATGAAGATCAGTAGTGGTTAGAGCGTTGGGCCAGTAACCGGAAGGTAACTGGTTTGAATACCCGAGCCGACAAGGTGAAAAACCTGTCGATGTGTCCTTCAGCAAGGCACTTAACCCTTATTTGCTCCCGGGGCGGACCCTGTAGGTCCCACTTCCTTAGATGTGTGTATTTGTTAGTTATTACTTGTTAGGCATTACTGCACAGTTGGAGCTAGAAACACAAGCATTTCGCTACATTCGCAATAAAATCGGCTAAACACGTGCATGTGACCAATTGGGATTGACAGTTGAACTAAACTCATTAGGCATTTATATAACCATCTACAGAGAGAAAGTCCAGACTATCCAAAGAGTGACCAATATTGCTTAAAACACTGTCCTGAAACAGGTCCCTGGAATACTAAGGTACAAAATACTTTGTCAGTATTTAAATGTAAATAATAAAAAAAATGGACTAGTCTCACCAAGATGTGGATAACAATTCCATTATCATAAGTGGAATAATCATACAATAGAACAGAATGGTTCTGGTATCAGACATGTGGTACAGTACAATGACAGTAGAGTAAATGATACAGTACAATGACAGTAGAGTAAATGATACAGTACAATGACAGTAGAGTAAATGATACAGTACAATGACAGTAGAGTAAATGATACAGTACAATGACAGTAGAGTAAATGATACAGTACAATGACAGTAGAGTAAATGTCCCCAAATGGATGAAATGCTGACAGTGATAAAGGTTATAAAGGTTATGCAAGGATGGTGAAGAAAACACAATTAAGTACAACAGTTGTACAGTAAGGCTGAGGGTTTAAAGGTGAAGTTCAGGATTTTACTATGTATTCTTCACCCTGAAAGTAGTCTGTGGGCCAGCAGAAATCAGAAACCATTGTTTAGTTCTTTAAACAGCCACTAGAAAACTCAACTAACTTTTAGCCACCACAAGCTAACAATCAATGGAAGTGAATGAAGCACCGATGGTGACAGTGCAAACAGCTTATTCATTATTAGATTGATAGGTACTTTATTGATCCCCCGGGGGGGAAATTTCATTGTCAAGCAGCTACAACAAAACACAGGGCAGGTGCAAAATGCCACAACGTAAGTACACAAAAGACAGATACACGGTACATGATACATAGAGCGGCAGTATGGCAAAGTATAGAAATACAAGATATCTGGAGTGCAAAAAAATAAAAGCTATAAAAAAGACATAGCATAGTATGGGTGGTTGGCTGAATATGTACACTATACATTGGTGGATGTTGGATGGTTAACTATACTATACAGGTCGATGGCAGAGAAATACTTCAGTAGCTAAAAATGTGTATGATATGAGCGAGGGTAATAATAGTTTACTTAATAGACAGACTGGGTAAATGAACAGGTAAGTGAACATTTTGCATGGTTACACAAACTGTACAGGTAAATGACAGGAAGAGATACTTTAATAGCTAAATGTGTGTATGATATAATTTGGGGTAATAATAGTAATTCCCTTAAAATACAGTCCATAGTGCGCAGGGTTTAATTACAGACAACTGCACGTATTGCACATTCGATATACTAAAAGCAATGAAAAAAAGGTGCAATTGACAGGATACTAATATGCATTCCTGAGTGAATGCCTACGTAAGTTAAGTCCAAGAATTACTAGCAATATTGCACCTGATATGATATAACAACTGAACATGAGTATGAATATACAGACCAGACCTTCACATGGGAGGGGGACACCGTGGAATAGTCAACTGATTGAGAGGTCCTGGAGGAGACCTTACCCGGGGAGAAGAGCAGCTCTGGCTTGATGAAGTTGTGGGCCGACATCCAAGCTGAGATGTCTGCCAGGCACGTAGAGATGTAGACAGCATTACATTTTAAACATTCTGCTGTTCTGCTTCCATATCCAGGTGATTGGTTTCACTGTTTTTATGATTCTTGACATATAGTACTATCAGTACCACACATGCTACCATTGCCACAATTACTGACACTAGCAAACCAGTGCGACTACGTTCCCCAGATGGATCTGCAGACAGAAAAAATAACCGTTATAGTACTAGATTATTTCCAGCATTAAGATAAAAAGAACAAAATTGCCATTACAACTGAACCAATGTTGTGAAATTATTTATAGGGTTTTTAATGAGCTCATGACAGGAACCAGTTTCATGAGAATAAGATCTTGATTTATGTACAGTGAGCACATTTTAGAGTAGATGGTGTTCAACTAGCCTATCGGTGTGTTCAGGGCTCATATACTGTACATTGAGATGTAATTTCACAACTTCTCCATGACTTTCAACCAAATATCCATGACCAACCGTTAGCGACGTCTCTATGTACAGTACCAGTCAAATGTTTGAAATAACACATGTGGAATCATGCAGAAACCCAGAAATGTTTTTAAAATCAAAATCTATTTTATGAGATTAGCCACCCTTTGCCTTGATGACAGCTTTGCACTCTTGGCATTCTCTCAAGCAGCTTCCTTTAATTATTTAACCTTAAATTTAACTAGGCAAGTCAGTTAAGAACCAATTCTTATCTACAACTCTGACGTCGCTGGGCCAATTGTGTGCCGCCCTATGGGACTCCCAATCAGGGCCGGTTGTGATAGTCATGAGGTAGTTAACAGGAATACATTTCAATTAACAGGTGTGCCTTGTTAAAAGTTAATCAATTTGTAGAATTTCTTTCCTTCTTAATGCGTTTGAGCCAATCAGTTACGTTGTGACAAGGTAAGAAGATAGCCCTATATGTGTAAAAGACAAAGTCCATATTATGGAAAGAACAGCTCAAATAAGCAAAGAGAAACAGTCCATCATTACTTTAAGACATGAAGATCAGTAGTGGTTAGAGCGTTGGGCCAGTAACCGGAAGGTAACTGGTTTGAATACCCGAGCCGACAAGGTGAAAAACCTGTCGATGTGTCCTTCAGCAAGGCACTTAACCCTTATTTGCTCCAGGGGTGGACCCTGTAGGTAGGCCATCATTGTAAATAAGAATTTGTTCTTAACTGACTTGCCTAGTTAAATAAAAGGTTAAAATCAATATGGAAAAAGTCAAGAACTTAGAAACTTTCTTCAAGTGCAGTTGCAAAAACCATCAAGCGCTATGATGAAACTGGCTCTCATGAGGACCGCCACAGCAAAGGAAGACCCAGAGTTACCTCCGCTGCAGAGGATAAGTTCATTAGAGTTACCATCCTCAAATTTCAGCCCAAATAAATGCTTCACAGTAAGAGACATCAACCATTCAGAGGAGACTGCAGTAATTCGACCATGAAGGCCTGATTCAAGCAAAGAAACCACTACTAAACGACACCAATAAGAATACTTGTTTGGGCCAAGAAACACAAGCAATGGACCGGTGGAAATCTGTCTTTTTGTCTAATGAGTCTAAATTTTCAATTTTTGGTTCCAACCATCGTGTCTTTGTGAGACGCAGAGCAGGTGAACGGATGGTCTCCGCATGTGGTTCCCACCATGAAGCATGGAGGAGATGGTGTGCTTTGCTGGAGACACTGATTTATTTAGAATTCCAGGCACACTTAACCAGCATGGCTACCACAGCATTCTGCAGCGATACACCATTCCATCTGGTTTGGGCTTAGTGGGACTATAATTTGTTTTTCAACAGGACAATGACCCAAAACCCAGGATGTGTAAGGGCTATTTGAACAAGAAGGAGATTTATGGAGTGCTGCATCAGATGACCTGGCCTCCACAATCACCCGATCTCAACCAAATTGAGATGTTTGGGATGAGTTGGACCACAGAGTGAAGGAAAAGTAGCCAACAAGTGCTCAGAATGTGGGAACTCCTTCAAGACTGAATCTGGTTGAGAGAGTGCAAAGCTGTCAAGGCAAAGGGTGGCTTGATTTGTTTAACACTTTTTTGGGGTTACTACATTATTCCATGTGTGTTATTTCATAGTTTTGATGACTTCACTAATATTCTACAAGTGTTGAAAATAGTAAAAATAAAAACCCTGGAATGAGTAGGTGTGTCAACTGTTGACTGCTACTGTATGTATTAAGAAAAGTATGCGTAATGTGGTAGACACTGGGAGGCTTCTCTCTGATCCCATGTATCATCTCCTGTCGTTGTGCAGGGCACTTAACCCCCCACCTGTTAGGCAACAGTATAAAACACGTGGTCAACGATCAACCAGGAGAGCTACTGGGTGTGCAGGCTTTTGATCTAGCCCTACTCAAACACATCAGGGCCAGTTTATCAAGGTCCAGTTGAACATCTAATTTCTAAAATGTGGTTTGTTAGAGAGGCACTGGAATAAAATCCTGAATACCCATTAGCTCTCCTGGAGGATGGTGGACCACCCTTGAGGTATAAGATAATTTGTTGCTATTTTTTATGCCTTTTGAAATAATTCACTAATTTAATGTATCCATCCATCAATCCACACTGGGGGCCAAATGTTTGGAATATTACTCATTCAAGGGTTTTTCTTCTATTTTTTTAACAGCTTTGCACACTCTCTCAACCAGCTTCACCTGGAATGCTTTTCCATCAGTCTTGAAGGAGTTCCCACATACAGTTTAAGTCAGTAGTTTACATACACTTAGGTTGAAGTCATTAAAACAAATTTTTCAACCACTCCACAGATTTCATGTTAACAAACTATAGTTTTGGCAAGTCTGTTAGGACATGTACTTTGTGCATGACAAGTAATTTTTCCAACAACTGTTCACAGACAGATTTCACTATATCACAATTCCAGCGGGTCAGAGGTTTACATACACTAAGTTGACTGTGCCTTTAAACAGCTTGGAAAATTCCAGAAAATTATGTCATTTAGAAGCTGATAGGCTAATTGACATAATTCGAGTCAATTGGAGTGGTACCTGTGGATGTATTTCAAGGCCTACCTTCAAACTCAGTGCCTCTTTGCTTGACATCGTGGGAAAAATCTAAAGAAATCAGCAAAGACCTCAGAAAAATTATTGTAGACCTCCACAAGTCTGGTTCATCCTTTGGAGCAATTTCCAAACGGCCGCTCAGCAAGGAAGAAGCCACTGCTCCAAAACCACAATAAAAAAGCCAGACTACGGTTTGCAACTGCACATGGGGACCAAGATCGTACTTTTTGGAGAAATGTCCTCTGGTCAGATGAAACAGAACTGTTAGGCCATAATGACCATTGTTATGTTTGGAGGAAAAAGGGGGAGGCTTGCAAGCTGAAGAACACCATCCCAACCATGAAGCATGGGGGTTTCAGCATCATGTTGTGGGGTGCTTTGCTGCAGGAGGGACTGGTGCACTTCACAAAATAGATGGCATCATGAGGAAGGAAAATTATGTGGATATATTGAAGCAACATCTCAAGACATCAGTCAGGAAGTTAAAGCTTGGTCGCAAATGGGTCTTGCAAATGGCGAATGACCCCTAGCATACTTCCAAAGTTGTGGCAAAATGGCTTAAGGACAACAAAGTCAAGGAATTTGAGTGGCCATCACAAAGCCCTGACCTCAATCCTATAGAACATTTGTGGGCAGAACTGAAAAAGCGTGTGCGAGCAAGGAGGCCTACAAACCTGACTGTAACACCAGTTCTGTCAGGAGGAATGGGCCAAAATCTGACCCACTGGGAATGTGATGAAAGAAATAATAGATGAAATAAATCACTCTACTATTATTCTGACATTTCACATTCTTAAAATAAAGTGGTGATCCTAACTGACTTAAGACAGGGAATTCTTACTAGGATTAAATGTCAGGAATTGTGAAAAACTGAGTTTAAATGTATTTGGCTTTGGGATGGGCACGATTACTTGAATATCCTAAATGAAGTTAGTATTCGAATACCTTTCGTAAAATGTAAAATGAAATTAAGTGTTCCATGTGTCATGTATTATAAGAGTTGTGACGTTTTAAGTTATTTAATAAAGAATAAGCAAAAAAGGACGGCCATTCTGCGTTTATTTGGTATTTTTGGGTAGTTCTGCTGTAGTCTATCATGTACGTTTTTACTTTTTATTTAACTCAATCGTAAGCTAGGCGTTATTGCACTACGTTTAAGAGCCTAAGTTCAAAGTCTTTTCGTCATGTTCAATAAATGTATCTTGCATTTGCGTTGTTTATTTAACTGTTATTTATTCTAATAGCTCAACGGTCACAATTCTTGTCACTGAATGCGTTGCGTCATGTCAGGCTAATTACATAATGGAACGGCAGCAGCATTAAAACATTTCCAAATATTCGAAAAAATATTGGAGATTATTCGAATAGTGGAATCATTTCAAATGTCCATCCCTAATTTACCTATGGTGTATGTAAACCTCCAACTTCAACTGCACCTATAACTCACCAACTCACTTCCTGCCAGATGAGTCCCGTCAAACTCAGGATTCGAACTGGCAACCTTCCACTTTCTTTTTATCTCCCAGTTCCAAAAAACAACTTTATATATGGTCCCCAGATAGGGAACATATGAGATATTAAACTGACAGGAACAGATGTGTTTAACAGATACTACACTTGATCTTGGCCAAAAGGCAGAAAAGCCGAAAACGTTGAACCGTATCTTGACTGTCAAACTAAATATGGCCAGAGGAACCAGATGTGGGCATATAGACAATCATACAAATTCAAAAACGTATTGGCACATAAACCAGATGTGCCCCACTTCTAGCTCCTGATCATCGAGGTGATCATGACATTGAGTCATGCACAACTTTATTATCTAGTTCTACATGACAGATCCCCCAAAAAAATATTTTGGAATGCATTTGATTTATAATACAAAACGGAGCTCCTGTTATTTAGAGTGTTGCTTAGCGTTAGTTCACAGCACAGCGATCTTTGTGAGGTTAGAATGTGGCCTTTCAACGACAGATTGGAAGGGTTTTCACTTTTTGTACAATTCTGTTGGTTCTACTACTACAACAAACAGGCTCATTAAGTACTTGGTAGATTGTTTATACTATTTGAAAATCTACTTCAACTTAAACATCAGAAGGCAATTATACCTGGTATGGTTGTGGATGGTTGGGGGACTGCTGTGGTGGTTGAACTCTCAGTGCTACCTGAAAATACATCAGAAACAAAATACACTTGTCATGCTTGAATTACAAATATTTCTGCACTACAAAAATCGGTTATCTTTATCTCAGTGTTTCCCAAACTTGGTCCTGGGGACTCCAACGGTTGCACGTTTTGGTATTTTCCCCTAGCACTACACAGCTGATTCAAATAAATCAAAGCTTGATGATGATTTCATTATTCTAAAATCAGCTGTGTAGTGCTAGGGAAAAAAATATAAATAAATAAGCGTGTACCCCCTGGGGTCCTCCGGATTTAGTTTGGGAAACCTTGCTTCTCTACTTCCAAGTCAAAGATCAGGGGCCAATAATACCTCCTGGCGTGGTTGAAGATGGTTGTGGGGCTGTTGTGGTGGTTGAACTATCAGTACTATCTGAAATTACATCATAAGCAAAATAAGTTTCATTAATTTTTGTTAAATAGTGCTACAATGTTTACAACAGAAATATAACTGGTGTTTTATCCTGTCAGTATAGCTAAGCAACAGTTTAACTTTAGAAACCACTCTGTCACATGTACTTCAACTTAATCCTTTCAATGTAAAAAAGAAAGACAGAATGCTTCTTACCTAGAATTTCTATTTTAAGTCTCTCCACAACTTTATCACAATACACATAAAAGTTCTGCTTTTCATCTTCTTTGGTTACATTCCAAATTACAAGGCCTTTGGGTTCATTCAACTGGATCCTGTCCTGATAAGGTTGACGCACATACAACTTGGACAGCTTCTTGCTATACTCGAACACTTCGCCATTTCTCTCTGTGTGTAGACTGAAGTTTGACGGACACTGGACATCATCAGGTATTTTTATGGTTAAGGACTCCCCCACATGAAGACTAGGTCTATTGATGTGCACTGTAAAAATGTGAGAAAAAAGTTCAGATTATTCACTGCATTATTTTTTGTGTCACAGCAAAAATGATTGTACATTAAATAAATGTTCCTCCCGAGGCTCACTTTCAAGATGCTAGAGCCATCTACATACACTTTCCCCTCAGCCAAAAAGACAAGTAATGTTACAGAACAGATAAATCTAGTAAAGCGGTATTGTTATGTATTGACAAATAAAGGTGTGTCAAGATTCTTTTAAATAATTAATTAAATAAACAAAATACAGGCTATAACGATGTTGGTAAAAAATATACGCTAAGTGACCGATAAAATTGGACAATGGCAGATTTTCTTCAATCCTGATAGTAATCCAGGCTGTATCACATCCGGCCGTGATTGGGAGTCCTATAGGGCGGCGCACAATTGGCCCAGTTTCGTCCAGGTTTGGCCAGGGTAGGCAGTCATTGTAAATACGAATTTGTTCTTAACTGATTTGACTATTTAAAAAAAGGCAAGAAAATGTTGACTGACTCAAATTTATGATGGTGGAACCTCTGCTGTGGAGCAGCAATGTTACATTTTGTAGAAGAGCCATTGCTATAACAGCTGACAATACCATAGCTGACCATTGTAACCAGGGCATGAAATTCCTTTTGGTGAAGCAGCCAGTGTCTGGTGTTAAACATTTCAACAGCCACTCACACTTTTTACTAGCTCTCAAGAACCCAAAGGGCCATACAGCCATTAGGTTCTCATTCAAACCATTGACAACAGTGCCGCAAATGTGTACAACACCCAGAATGCTCTGACTAACAGTTAATAATCATTGCGTGCAATACGCCTTTGAAACCTCAAACTGACCCGGGCAAATAAAGTTCACGTCACAGAAAATGCATAAACTTGCTTTGATGTCTTGAACTCACAATATTATAAAAAAAATGGAATATTTTATAACCCCAATATGACGACAAGCGGATAAGTCTGCGGAATATGCAATTTATGAGTTAATGCCATTGCTGAGCGATTAACACTTTTCTAGAGCAGTTCGGTTTGCTTGTTAAAAAAATATTTTCTTTAAATGCATTAAGTAATGACATTCAAGTAATGTTTTAGATTTTTTTAATGGAAAAGTGAACATTCAATTGCCAAAACATATATTCCATTGTCTGTCATGTCCACATTGAGTAGTCGGCAATAGAAAAATCGTAAATGACATGGAAATAATTTAATATTTCAGTTGCCTATATCACTTTTTTTTTTTTTTCTTTCCCATTCATTAAAGTCATCATCTCATTTCCCCATACTGTTCTGCCTTTAGTCATCCTATTTATACTGAGCAAAAATATAAAATGCAACATGTAAAGTGTTAGTCCCATGTTTCATGAGCGGAAATAAAAGATCCCAGAAATGTACCATTTGCTCAAAAAGCTTATTCCTGGCATATCAAGAAGCTGATTGAGCAGCGTGATCATTACACAGCTGCACCTTGTGCTGGGGACAATAAAAGGCCACTAAAAAGGTGCAGTTTTGTCACAACAAAATGCCACAGACCTCTCATGTTGAGGAAGTGTGCAATTACCATGCTGATTGCAAGAATGTCCACCAGAGCTGTTGCCAGAGAATGTAATATTAATTTCTCTACCATAAGCCGCCTCTGTCGTTTTGGAGAATTTGGCACTATGTCCAACCGGCCTCACATGTAACCACGACAGCCCAAGACCTCCACATCCGGCTTTTCACCTGTGGGGTCGCCTGAGACCAGCCATCCAGCCACTGTCAGTTTGCACCCCAAAAATACGGTCAGAAACCGTCTCAGGATGTGCAAGCCATCCATAATAGGATCTTGACCTGACTGCAGTTTGTCATCGCAACCTGACTTCAGTGGGCAATGTTCACCTTCACTGGCACTCTGGCGAAGTGTGCTCTTCATGGACGAATCCTGGTTTCAACTGTACTGGCCAGATGGCAGACAGCGTGTATGGAGTTGTGTGTGTGTGAGCAGTTTACTGATGTCAACGTTGTGAACATAGTGCCCCATGTCAGTGAGGTTATGGTATGCATAAGCTACGGACAAATTAATTATTTCAATTGACCGATTTCCTTATATGAACTGTAAAATGTTTAATTGTTGCGTTAGTTCAGTGTAGCCAGGCTAGCTGGCACAAAAAAAAAGACTAAATGGAACAGAAGTAATCTGAACAGACATCGTCAATTAGTTGTTTATTAACACACACACACACACACACAACTAGTCAAGAAACGTTACAACTTGGATTAAAGCTAATTTTAGATGAGGCATGATAATATTACGCTGGCCCGGGCTCAACCGAACAATTGCCCGTCACCGTAAACCGGGAGGGAAGAGCACCCTCAAATCAAACAGTAATCTGCTCCGCATCGTCCAGAAACATATAGTGGGGAGAACAAGTATTTGATACACTGCCGATTTTGCAGGTTTTCCTACTTACAAAGCATGTAGAAGTCTGTAATTTTTATCATAGGTACACTTCAACTGTGAGAGACAGAATCTAAAACAAAAATGGAGAAAATCACATTGTATGATTTTTAAATAATTAATTTGCATTTTATTGCATGACATAAGTATTTGATCACCTACCAACCAGTAAGAATTCCGGCTCTCACAGACCTGTTAGTTTTTCTTTAAGAAGCCCTCCTGTTCTCCACTCATTACCTGTATTAACTGCACCTGTTTGAACTCGTTACCTGTATAAAAGACACCTGTCCACACACTCAATCAAACAGACTCCAACCTCTCCACAATGGCCAAGACCAGAGAGCTGTGTAAGGACATCAGGGATAAAATTGTAGACCTGCACAAGGCTGGGATGGGCTACAGGACAATAGGCAAGCAGCTTGGTGAGAAGGCAACAACTGTTGGCGCAATTATTAGAAAATGGAAGAAGTTCAAGATGACGGTCAATCTCCCTCGGTCTGGGGCACCATGCAAGATCTCACCTCGTGGGGCATCAATGATCATGAGGAAGGTGAGGGATCAGCCCAGAACTACACGGCAGGACCTGGTCAATGACCTTGAAGAGAGCTGGGACCACAGTCTCAAAGAAAACCATTAGTAACACACTACGCCGTCATGGATTAAAATCCTGCAGCGCACGCAAGGTCCCCCTGCTCAAGCCAGCGCATGTCCAGGCCCGTCTGAAGTTTGCCAATGACCATCTGGATGATCCAGAGGAGGAATGGGAGAAGGTCATGTGGTCTGATGAGACAAAAATAGAGCTTTTTGGTCTAAACTCCACTCGCCGTGTTTGGAGGAAGAAGAAGGATGAGTACAACCCCAAGAACACCATCCCAACCGTGAAGCATGGAGGTGGAAACATCATTCTTTGGTGATGCTTTTCTGCAAAGGGGACAGGACGACTGCACCGTATTGAGGGGAGGATGGATGGGGCCGTGTATCGCGAGATCTTGGCCAACAACCTCCTTCCCTCAGTAAGAGCATTGAAGATGGGTCGTGGCTGGGTCTTCCAGCATGACAACGACCTGAATCACACAGCCAGGGCAACTAAGGAGTGGCTCCGTAAGAAGCATCTCAAGGTCCTGGAGTGGCCTAGCCAGTCTCCAGACCTGAACCCAATAGAAAATCTTTGGAGGGAGCTGAAAGTCCGTATTGCCCAGCGACAGCCCCGAAACCTGAAGGATCTGGAGAAGGTCTGTATGGAGGAGTGGGCCAAAATCCCTGCTGCAGTGTGTGCAAACCTGGTCAAGAACTACAGGAAACGTATGATCTCTGTAATTGCAAACAAAGGTTTCTGCACCAAATATTAAGTTCTGCTTTTCTGATGTATCAAATAATTATGTCATGCAATAAAATGCAAATGAATTACTTAAAAATCATACAATGTGATTTTCTGAATTTTTGTTTTAGATTCCGTCACTCACAGTTGAAGAGTACCTATGATAAAAAATTACAGACTTCTACATGCTTTGTAAGTGGGAAAACCTGCAAAATCGGCAGTGTATCAAATACTTGTTCTCCCCACTGTACATCTATTTTCCATCAAATGCATGTCTGAATTTTCAAACCAGATAAATCATTCTAATCAAAAGCAAAAATTAATTATACTCGACATATGCCCGAGCGGTGTCGTCTCACTTCCAAAACGAATGCACTTACTTTTCACCAAATTCAACCTTTATTTAAGCAGGTAGGCCAGTTGAGAACTAGTTCTCATTTACAACTGCGACCAGGCCAAGATAAAGCTAAGCAGTGCCACAAAAACAACAGTTACACATGGGGATAAACAAATTTACCGTCAATAACACAATAGGAAATCTATGTGCAAATGTAGTAAGATTAGGGAGGTAAGGCGAGAAATAGGCCATAGTGGCAAAATAATTACAATTTAGCATTAACACTGGAGTGTACAAATAGAGATACTGGGGTGCAAATTAGCAATACGGGGATGAGGTATTTGGGGCGGGTTATTTACAGATGGGCTGTGTCCCGCCATTAACGATAGCAAAGCAGCATAAATGTACGCGACAACATATGGCACACTATTTACAAAATGACTTATAACTAACCGCTTCTGTCTATACTATCCTGCTGCAGCCGAACGCTTCCAGAATTTGCGTCGCTAGCTAGTTACTTAATGTTATAGCAAACTAGTTAGCGATTTGTCAAACTGGCACAGTATGTATTGGTCTAGCTAATATTTGCTGCAATTATCGTGGTTTTTTTCTATCCTGCGCGGGTAAATTGTTGTTCACTTGAGTACATCCGCTCTCATTTCTAGCAAATGCAGCTAAAAACCCAGGTCATACTCCTGGCAGGTTTTAGCAGATAATATATAAATTAAGGTTTCCATTTTCTTGTTTAATAACACACATCACTAGTTAAGAAACGTTACAACTTGGATTAAATGTAATTTTAGATAAGGCATGATATTTTAGGGAAGGTAACATTGACTTTGTGTTGTACATTTTCATGTATGTTATAAAAATGCTAAATTCCAATGTTATAATTAAAACTAACCTGATTTCAGATGGCTGGAAGGCAGGCTGGACAATAACCAGATTATAACTGGGCCAACACTCAGACACCTAAAGAGAAATTGACAATTTGTAAGCCCATTTGCAATTAAGTTAAGCAATATTCAACACAAGTTCATATGAACTTTATAACCAAGTGACTGTTAGGAGATTACCATTATTTATGTGGTAATGCTTTTGTCTTCGGCTACCTAGGTATATATTTTATACCAGACGCCGGTCAATGAAAAAAGTATCGAAATGTGCGACGCCGTAAACTTGCTAGGCTTAGCTAACTTTATAAAGCGAGAAGAAACGGCATTGGCTTGACGTCTTAGCTAGCTTGCCTGAGATAGCGAATAACTTGTAAAAAGTTGTTATAGCTGTACCTTGGCTACTGACATTAGTACTGTAGCTAGCCAACACATCGACGAACTAGCAGAAGACTCACCTGCAAAAATCCATCTTGATTAACTAGGTTGTTATGAGACCAAGGCTTGAAATGGTGTTAACTGGCTAGGTATGGAATCGTTATAGAGCTTTAATGACGTAGCGGACAACGAGATTCTCCAGTGAACCACTTCCTTGTTTTTAATTTTCCCGCTAAATTGGCGATTTGGGCAGTTCTATTGCGCTGGCCCGGGCTCAACCGAACAATTGCCTGTCATGTCGTCGAAAGCGGGGAGGGAAGAACGCCCTCTCAAATAAAACAGTAATCTGCTCCGCTCGGTCACCTTGTCAACTAGACATCTAGATACATCGCTCAGAAAAATACAACATCTATTTTCCATCAAATACATGTTTGAATTTTCAAACCAGATAAATCGTTCTTATCAAAAGCAATAAGAAATTATACTCGGCGTATGTCAGAGCGGGGAAGCTGCCTCACTTCCCAACAAGGACTAGCCAACAATGAACGATAGCGAAGCAGCATAAATGTACGCGACAACTTATGGCACATTATCCACAAAAACAGGTATAACTAACCGCTTCTGTCTATACTATCCTGCTGCAGCCGAACGCTTCCAGAATTTGCGTCGCTAGTTAGTTACGTAATGTTATAGCAAACTAGCTAGCGTTAGCGGTTTGTCAAACTTTTTTTTCCTCCCTGCTGGTAAATTATTGTTCACTTGAGTACATCCGCTCTCATTTCTAGCCAATGTAGCTAATAACCCAGGTCATACTCCTGGCAGGTTTTAGCAGATAAAAAGGGAAACCTTCATTTATAATGTTAATATCCCCACAGAGGTAAACTCATTCATATTATGTGTAATAACGCACCCGACCTGGCTAAATAAACTGAGGAATCGCGATGAAACAAAGCAAACTTGTATAATATAGTATGAACATAAATGTATACATTCTCATGTTTTATTACTGTGTAGCCTACTGATCATTAGGTAATAATTTAACTGCCACGTTGTTGACAATCAACACTGAAGTTAAATTCTTAGCCAATTGATCATCATGTGTATTTTTCTACTTCTGACAACACAATTAGCCCATTTTAAATCAATGGCCTAAGTTTACACCAGTTTTAAACATATTTAACGTTAGCTAGCTGGCTAGCCCATTTGCCTTCGAATTGATCTACGTCAAATCAGTTAGTATAGTTAGCCTTGACTTTAGCTAACGTTACCAAGATCAGACCACCATGTTCTAACACTAGCGAAGCAGCGCAGGTCAATGTAGGCGGGTCCATGTCAACATTGCATTAATTTACTACACATCTGCAGCCGAAGCAAAGAAACTGACCGAACTCTTCAAGAGTTTGAGTTTATTGCTATCTTCAATTTTAATGATAGAAAACACTAACTAGCGGTTTGTTAAAAAAACGGGCACAGTATCCATTGGGTCTAACATAACAATTCGTTTTTCTACTAACGCGCGGGAAAAGTCCTGTTTTCATGAACACGCCTACTCTCCATTCTAGCCCAAACAGCTAAAAATCCCAAAACAGCATAGCAGGTTTTAGCTGTTCAAAATAGGAAGCGATAATCTAGCTAGCTATAACGTAAACGTCCACAGAGAAACTCGTTCATATTATTTGTAATACCTATAATGGCTCAATACACTAAGACATCGTGATGTAACAAAGCAAAGTCTAAATAAACATGTCATGATTAACATTTTTTGGCTACTTGCCATTGTCAGACCACCACACTTCTTTGCCGTTTCTGAACTTCTTCTTTGAGACTTCTTGGCGGAGACTTTTCTGAACTGGTGAATGTTGTGCACAAAACTATTTTGGCGGGAAACGGGTGGTATTTGTTCAGTGGTAGGCGGAGTTAAAGAGAGCATTCGTTTTGTGCCCCGGTTCATAAATCAGGGCACCCTTTCCCAACAGTGATTGCATTCGTTTAGTAACTGAACATTACTTTGAATATTCGAACATGCTTTTTCTGGAAGGCATTTGCTTTATGTTTTTGAACGATCCATCATGTTCGATTAAAGCATGGCAAGGACGGCGCTCCACCATCACCGGTTTTGTTGATAGCCCATAACCCGTTCTGTGCACCCCTGTTCAGTCTAATCGAAACTACACAGTTTTATTGAGTAATACAATCATAATTGTAAACATTGCATACTTTTATAAAATGTAATGCTTAAGTTTTAATGAAGGCAATTACTTATTTGAAATGTTGCGTTCATGTCCACTTTAATCGTTATTGTTTCATTACCAGTCAATCATTCAACTTTACAAAGCAGTTCAATTGATGTCACCCCATCATTATTCTAAATTCAGCCGTTTTTTAAAAGAGATGTTACAATTACAGTTGTTCTGGTTTTTATGACAGGAGACGTGCACTTATGAGAAACCAATGGATGTGTTCGAGAGGGTCAAAACTGCAATGTATCATTGGTAACTTTTGACTGACCGATCTACAATTAATAATGAATGACTCGTTATTATGATGCAACGCCTGCAGTCGTTTTGATGCTCTCGAACATGGACAATATGTGGTAGGCCTACAGAATGTCACAAGAAGCAACAAATACAGGTATCGCTCCAGCCTCTCACCAGCATTATTATATATTTTTTTATTGATGTATTTAACTAGGCAAGACACCGGCCAAACTCGGATGACGCCTGGCCAATTGTGCGCCCCCTATGGGGCTCCCAATCACGGCCGGTTGTGATACAGCCTGGAATCGAACTAGGGTGTCTGTAGTGACGCCTCTAGCACTGAGCTGCCGTGCCTTAGACCGTTGCGCCACTTGGGAGCCCCAACATTATATTTATAGATGGCAGGCATATAACAGTTAAAAGTAAGTCAGGTAGGTAGACTGATGCATACAGTGCCTTCAGAAAGTATTCTCACCCCTTGACTGAATTGAAAATGAATACAATTTAGATTGTTGCGGTCACTGGCCTACACACAATGATCAACAACCAATTTGACAGAACTTGAAGAATTTAGAAAATAATAATGGGAAAATATTGTACAATCCAGGTGTGCAAAGCTCTTAGAGACTTACCAAGAAAGACTCAGTTGTAATCACTGCCAAAGAGTATACTAACATATATTGACTCAGGGGTGTGAATACTCATGTAAATAAGATATTTATGTATTTCATTTTCAATAATTCAGCAAAAATATCAAAAAACATGTTTTCACTTTGTCATTATGGGATATTGTGTGTAGATGGGTGAGAAAACACATACATTTACTACATTTTGAATTCAGGCTGTAAAACAAAAACTTTTGGAATAAATCAAGGGGTATGAATACTTCTTCACCTAACACTAACAATGTATAGTGTACATATTCAGCCTTTCACCCATATTATGCAATGTCTTTTTATAGCTTTTTGCACTCCAGACTTCTTGTATTTTTATACTTTTTCATACTGCCGCTCTATGTATCATGTATCGTGTATCTGTCTTTTGTGTATTTTCATTCTGGCATTTTGTACCTGCCCTGTGTTTTTTCGTAGCAGCTTGACAAAGAAATTTCCCCTCAGGGATCGATAAAGTATCTATCTATCTATCTATCTATCTATCTATCTATCTATCTATCTATCTATCTATCTATCTATCTATCTAACTAAAGATACAGGCGATCTTCCTAACTCAGTTGCTGGAGAGGAAGGACACCACTCAGAGATTTCACCATGAGGCCAATGGTGACTTTAAAACAGTTAGAGTTTAATGGCTGTGCTAGGAGAAAACTGAGTATGGATCAACAATATTGTAGTTACTCCACAATACTAACATAATTGACAGAGTGAAAAGAAGAAAGTCTGTACAGAATAAAAAATATTCAAAAAGTTGCATCCTGTTTGCAACAACTCACCAGAGTAATACTGTTTTGGGTTCAAATACAATATAACACATTACTGAGTACCCCTCTCCATATTTTCAAGCATAATGGATCAAATCAAATCAATTTTATTTATAAAGTGCTTTTTACATCAGCCGATGTCACAAAGTGCTATACAGAAACCCAGCCTAAAACCCCAAACAGCAAGCAATGCAGATGTAGAAGCACAGTGGCTAGGAAAAACTCCCTAGAAAGGCAAAACCTAGGAAGAAACCTAGAGAGGAACCAGGCTCTGAGGGATGGCCAGTCCTCTTCTGGCTGTGCCGGGTAGAGATTATAACAATTAATGGCCATTTAGGCCAGTTCTTTCTCCAAGATGTTCAAATGTTCATAGATGACCAGCAGGGTCAAATAATAATAAAAGTAGTTGTGGAGGTTGCAACAGGTAAATACATCAGGAGTGAATGTCACTTGGTTTTTCAGTGCAATAGAGCGAGAGCGAGATGAAAACAGCAGGTCTGGGACAAGGTGGCACGTCCAATGAACAGGCTGCATCAATTTTAAAAACATATTTTCACTTTTTCATTATGGGTATTGTGTGTAGGTGGGTGAAACAAATATATATTTAATACATTTTGAATTCAGGCTATAACACAAAATATGTAATAATTCTAGGAGGATGAAAACTTTCCTTACCAGCTCCCTACTGTGACTCATAATGTTGGACAAAATAAATCACATAATCTCACTAAAACAAACACTATTCTAATGTTTCATACTTTTTACATGGTAAAGAACCAGATGGTGATATGGAAACTACTCACCTGTAAAGGTGAGCTGAGTCCCATTCCCAATCTCAAAAAAGACATTATCTCTCCACATGCCACAGTAATACAGGCCCAGGTCACGGTCTGTTAGGTTCCATATGGTCAAGTCAACAGTTGGCACAACTTTGTTATATACAGGCACAAAGCGGCTGCCAAATTGGGCGGTGGATCTTAGATTCTTATCCTTTTTTACAGAGGCAAAGGCGGCCTGCGACAGTGTGGTATTGGGACGCAGAACAAACCATATGATGTCGTATTTCACCTTGATATCAAATTCTAGATTGACGGTGCCCCCAAGTGTCACCTGTTTGACAGTCACATCAGCTGTGACCAGTACCCAGAGCAAAGCACCTGGAAAAGGAAGTGTATGTGTTACCATGGGGCGTGTGTCTGCTTTATAGTGAACGTTATTACATAATTGACCAAACACTGCAAATTAATAATGTGTCTCTATACT
Source organism: Thymallus thymallus (assembly GCA_023634145.1). Classification (NCBI taxonomy): domain Eukaryota; kingdom Metazoa; phylum Chordata; class Actinopteri; order Salmoniformes; family Salmonidae; genus Thymallus; species Thymallus thymallus. The sequence continues at coordinate 9,623,752 of CM042380.1, read as the reverse complement.
CCAGCTATTTGGATTTGACTGATGAAAACAGATATACTGTATATGTAGAGCAGAGTTTTTACCATGATATTACCCCATGTTGGGCTAGCTTCCTCTCTGTACTGTAGGTTTTTGTTAACAAATACTTATGGTTTGATTTTTTGATAACTTTACATTACAGTGCTCTTATTACTGTGTAATTAGTTCTGTAAGTACTATTTAAGTATTGTAATTACTCATTACACTGTACTTAGGGTAGGTTACATCTGTAAGTTAATGTAAGTAGTGTAACAATGAGTAATTACAATACTTAATAATTACACAGTAATAAGGCCACTGTAAAACAATAATTAACTGTCCTCTTATACTGTATTTTAGATCCTGCCAAAATTAGGATTCTGGAAGAATTTGGTTGAAGCCTGTCATCTAGAGGACCAAGAGAGAGCATTAATTATGGAGGAGGACCAACATGAATACAATGTAAAGATACTGACAGTAAAACTAACATTTCTGGTGTTTTATGAAGACTCCTGTGATACACGGAGCCAAACTTCTGCCTCTCCATACATCTAAGTAGGTGGTCGATGGGATCTACAGGTGTCTTATTCCAGTATTGATTGCATGAGCAGAATGTTCAGGGCGTTGGAGACAGAAATGTATTGAATAAAACAAGATTATTTTAGCCATATGATCTTAAATCATGTGCTATACACATCTACCATTCTATCCCAGGACCAATTGTCAAAACAGCAGTGGCTTAACCATGAATCTTAATAATAAACACAACCTGCTATGTTATACTGTATATAACAGACAGGAACCAAATCAGAAAATAGCAAGATTTTATTAAAATTACCTTCAATAAAAAATGTAAATAAACATTTGATCACATCTGTTGAATAGTTTTTCATAAAACATGAAAAGGTTAATTGAGTCATAAATACATTTGTACAGTGAAGATCAAGGAGGGTGAGATATTTCCAAGGCTAAGTTACAATAGGTCACCTCTTAACTGACATTCTACACTAGTCACTTTGAGAACGTTTATATACTTTACTCATTTCATATGTATATACTTTATATTAGTCTATGCCACTCCGACATTGCTAATCCTAATATTTATATATTCTTAATTCCATTCCTTAGATTAGTGTGTATTTGTTAGATATTACTTGTTAGGCATTACTGCACTGTTGGAGCTTGAAACACAAGCATTTCGCTACACCCGCAATAACTTCGGCTAAACACGTGCATGTGACCAATAACATTTTAATTGATTGACAAAGAAGGCTACTGACTGAGATACTGAGGAAGGTGAGGATTGTCTAGGAATGCATTTGGGAGGTTATACAAAATATTGCAGTTACATTTTATTTGGATAGTCCATCCGTAGATGCTCCAAAGCCCTCCAACTCAACTCTGGACCTGGAAGCCAGTTCCACTGGAGTTTTTCCATTGTTCCCCTCTAATCAGGGATTGATTTAGACCTGGCACACCAGGTGTGTGTAATTAATTACCAGGTAGAACAGAAAACCAGCAGGCTTCGGACCTCATAGGGTAAGAGTTGAATAGCCCTACAGACTATCAGTAACATTTCAACAAATTATCTACTAACCCTAACCTTAAAGTGTCAGTCAGCAGTAGAAACAATAACAAAGCAGTTTCCCCGCCCCAGGTTTGGTAAAAAGCTGAGGGATATCGGGCTGGAGAAATGTCACCACTCAAAATCATAGACAAAGCTACAGACGCAAGGACTGACCAGCCATATCAACATGATAGTTTTAATCATGTTTGAGGCTATATAGTGTTTGTTTACATTTGTTGTTTACAAACATTGGAATAAAAAAAAAACAAGCTTATATTTTGGGTTCTGATGGGGATTGACAGTTGAACTAAACTCATTAGGCATTTATATAACCATCTACAGAGAGAAAATGCAGACTATCCAAAGAGTGTGACCAATATTGCTTAAAACACTGTCCTGAAACAGGTCCCTGGAATACTTAGGTACAAAATACTTTGTCAGTATTTAAATGTAAACAATAAAAAAAATGGACTAGTCTCGCCAAGATGTGGATATCAATTACAATTCCATTATCATAACTGGAATAATCATACAATAGAACAGAATGGTTCTGGTATCAAACATGTGGTACAGTACAATGACAGTAGAGTAAATGATACATTACAATGACAGTAGAGTAAATGATACATTACAATGACAGTAGAGTAAATGATACAGTACAATGACAGTAGAGTAAATGATACAGTACAATGTCCCATACATTGGACGCACAAATCAACTGGTAGTAAGCCACATAATCCAAAAAAGGCAACATCTAATCGTTTTTCCTAAGATTACTGTTCGCAATTCACTAATTATTATTTTGATTCACATTCTATATTTTGATTCACATTAGATTCATTGCGATTGACCAAAATCCTAACTAATACATCTGCGAAGTGGTTGTTTTATCAAAAATAATAGTTTAAATTAATCAACTTTGCAGGCTATACTCGGTGGGAAGGTTTCTGGGACATGACGAAAACGTTCAACTACAGGGTACAAGATAAGTTTTGAATTGGCTACCTAGTCATTAGTCAGTTCTCTACCATATTGTATAGGCTATACAGTACATTCAGAAAGTATTAAGACCCCTACACTTTTTCCACATTTTGTTACGTTACAGCTTTTTTCCAAAATTGATTAAATCTTTTTTTCCCCCTCATCAATCCACAAACAATACCCCATGACGACAAAGAAAAAGCAGGTTTTTAGAAATGTTTGCTAATATATAAAATACATCTGAAATATCACATTTACATAAGTATACAGAACCTTTACTCAGTACTTTGTTGAAGCACCTTCGGCAGCTATTACAGCCGTGAGTCTTCTTGGGTATGACGCTACAAGCTTGGCACACCTGTATTTGGGGAGTTTCTCCCATTCTTCTCTGCAGATCCTCTCAAGCTCTGTCAGGTTGGACGGGGAGCAACACTGCACAGGCATTTTCAGGTCTCTCCAGAGATGTTCGATCAGGTTCAAGTCCAGGCTCTGGATGGGCTACTCAAGGACATTTAGAGACTTGTCTCGAAGCCACTCCTGCATTGTCTTGGCTGTGTGCTTAGTGTCGTTGTGCTGCTGGAATGTGAACCTTCACCCCAGTCTGAGGTCCTGAGCAGGTTTTCATCAAGGATCTCACTGTACTTTGCTCCATTCATCTTTCCCTCGATCCTGGCTAGTCTCCCAATCTCGGAGCTCTTCGGACAATTCCTTCAACCTCATGGCTTGGTTTTTGCTCTGACATGCACTGTCAACTGTGGGACCTTATATAGACAGGTGTGTGCCTTTCCAAATCATGTCCAATCAATTGAATTTACCACAGGTGGACTCCAATCAAGTTGTAGAAACATCAAGGATTATCAATGGAAACAGGATACACCTGTTTCCAAGGGTCTGAATACTTATGTAAGTAATATAATAATAAAAAGACAAAGAATAAGCAACAATTTCAAAAAGCCTGTTTTCACTTTGCCTGCCATTATGGGGTAGTGTGTGTAGATTGATTAGGATTAATTAATTTTTTATACATTTTAGAATAAGGCTGTAACGTAACAACATGTAGAAAAAGTCAAGGGTTCTGAATACTTTCCAAATGCACTGTACTTAGAGGTTGGAGCAAGGGGGTGCCAGATTGGGCGCCCAAGGAGCATTTCTTGTGTGTGTGTGTGTGTGTGTGTGTGGGGGGGTTAAGCGTCTTGCTCAAGGGCACAACGGCAGGCAATTGCATTTAGGATTTGATACCAGCAACCCTCTGATTGCCAACTCACTTCCCGCTAAGTCACGCCATGCCCCTCTCTTTGCCATTTTAATAACTTTCCTCACTTCTGCTTTCTTTCTTTGTAACTCTATCATATTATTAACTGTCATGTTATTCTTTAATATTTGATATGCCTCCTCACGATCCTGTATGGCCTTGCCACATTCTTCATTCCACCATGGAACTATCCTTCGTTGACCACCTCTTCCCCTTCTTATAGGAATGGCCATTGTTGCAGCTTTCAATTTAGCCAAACTCAATTCATGAACACAGTCTTCTTCATTACAACAAATGTCAATCTCTATATTACAAATTACTGGAAAATTGTCACTACCCAAAGTAGACTCCTTCACATCCCACTCAGACACTAGCCATATCAACTGACACTATTGTAAAATCCAGACAAGACATAGTTCCTCTACGTATATCTATTCTTGTCCCTCGTCCATCATTTACACACGCCAATCCTCTCCCTTTATAAATTCTTCAACAACTGATCCATTTACATCTGTGACATTACTTCCCCACAAACTGTTGTGTGCATTAAAATCGCCACACCAAATCTCTTTACCACCTGTCCATAGTCCCACAACCTTTTCTAGCATACCAACTGTGATGAGTCTACACTGATTATAATAATTTAAAATCCGTATTGTCCCCCTCTTCCTATAAACTTCAACTATCACACATTAATCTTCATTATTCTCCAAAATGATTCTATAAGCATTTCCGTCTTTAATAAAAGTCGCACAACCCCCTCCAGATCCTACATTTCTACCACTCCTTACTGATACGTATCCCGGGATAATGAAATCCAAATGTGGTTTTAACCACGTTTCTTGTATACATATATCCGGCAACACATTTAAATCATGAATATACTTCTTAAACTCCTGCCCGTTAGCTATTAAACTCCTAGCATTCAATTGAACTATAATGAACACCATTATCCTACTTAATATCTTGTTCATTAGTTGAAATATTATTTAAGAACTGATGTACTATGTCTATAGTGACTTCTGTGAAGCCGAGAATTTCCTGAGCCGCCTTAACTACCTCTGCGATCTTGCTCGTCCTGCTTTAATGCACTGAGCAGCAGTTTATCGCCTTACAAACAAATGCTATGAATTCAATACAATTGACCATCATTGTTTTATCAGTAATCAAACCTTCATGTACACACTGCGTCTTAACTATATTGACATGTTCCACTTGACTATTTGAACGTTCCACTATTTGCCGTTGATATACTATTGTGGTGGTTTGTGCAATATTCTTGACATTTACCTTCTTCACTGCCTCAGCATATGATATATAATTTCCTACCTTATACCTCTATGCTTCCATTGCCTCCATTTGTACTTCACATCCACCATATGCTGCACTATGTTCACCATTGCAATTACAACATTTTACTTTATCTTCAGGTGCACATTTTCCATACTCATGCCCCTCCCCCACATCTTGCACATATCAACTGACTTCTTCAAACATTTGCAGTATGTCCAAATCTTTGACACTTGAAACACCGCAGTGGCGGCAGCACATTCTCTAACTTGAAAACGTATTGATCCAATTGTACTCTTTTTGGTAAAATGTCTTCAAAATGTAAAAGAACCGTCGTAGTTTCAACTCTAACTCCATTCCTTGTATTACTCAGTCTTTTTGCTTCAAACACTTTCCCTCCTTTCAACAACTCTTTAATTTCCTCCATAGTTACCGTCAAGTGAATCCCCTCATTTTTTGCCTTAGCACCTGGTATATGACACTTGATACTACCTCAATTTTCAGAATTTTCTCGTTGCATTTTACTATTAACCACAATCTGTATTTTTCCATAACCAACCGGTTTAGCGTCCTTAATTATCCCAATCTCCTTCTGAATTGCTTTTGCCAATTGTATTGGATGAAAATATTTCCCTAAAAGGTTCCGAATACACCACCATCACTTTGTATTCTTCCATTTCATCCTCTCTTGTTGTCCTACGTTTTACTGGGCTGTTACCACTACTCATATTTCCCCTACCACTATTGAACCCGTCATCTTCCTTACGGCCTCTTATTTTATTGCTTTCTCTTAACCATCGTACATTTTTCGTTCTCTGACATATCATCCTCATTCATTGAGTTATAACTTCCATCTGAACTATCCGCCATGACTCCCTAAACTTGTCAAACAACCAAAAGCAGCCCTCCATCTTGCCGCCCAGCTCCTCAGTAGCCTTGCCGACCTACCAAGCTGTCCTCAGTTCCGACGCAAATGTATCGGTTTTCGCCATTGGTTCATATGCTTCTCTGGGCGTATCCAGATCTCTGCGATTCTATTGGTAATATTTATATTTTAAGGCGCAACCACATGGAAAAAGCAAGTGTGGGTGGGGAGCTCCATGTCAGAAATCTATAAGGTAGATAATGGTACCCGCGCCGAGAAGTGTCATTAGTCCTTTGTTTTTCTCCATTATGATTGACGATGTATAATCCCAGGTGAGACCGGATATTGGGAGGTCATTGTTTGCGGATGATGGGGCGCTGTGGAAGAGAGGGAGAAATATTACCAATATAGCCAGAAGAGTTCAAGAAGCGATTAGTGAAGTTGAGCAGTGGTCTTTTTTTTAGAAGGAAGGTTGGGGAGTAAATATACTTGAAGTTGTATGGAATAAATCTGGAGAGGGTGGGAGGGTTTAGGTTCCTGGGCGTCTGGTTTGACATGCGAATGAGATGGGCAAAGCATATTAACAGAGTAGTTGTCAAAGGAAATAAAATATTGAATCTGATTCGTTGCTTGTCAGGAATGGAGCGAGGGGGGCACATAGAAGGGCGTTGAAAATTAAATATATAGTGCTGTTAAAATCATCACTGGATTATGGAAGCGTAGCATACGGATCAGCAGCTCAGACATCTTTAAAAAAAACTAGATGTAATCCATGCCCAAGCCCTAACAATATGTTGTGGAGCATTTACGACCTCCCCGGTGGCAGCGACGCAGGTGCAGTTGGGAGAGATGCCGTTAAAGTTAAGAAAACAAGAGCTAGCCATGACATATTGGGTAAATGTACACGGACATAAGGTTACACATCCTACAAAAAGGTACTTCTAGAGTTCTGGGAACATGAACAAAATCTGAATACAAGCTTTTGGGTGGATCGGCAATGGCATGGTGAGAGAAATTGGGTTGTTTGGGAGGGAGTTTAGCCACTCTGTGGTTCTTTCTGCTATCCCGGCATGGTTTCTCCCTCAGCCAGTGATAGATCTAGAGTTGCTTGAGAGATTAAGATATGTTGAGGAAGGAGTAGATTCAGTTGTAAGTGAACATTTAAGAACACAATACTATGCTTTCTTGAATATATTCACAGATCCTAAAACAGGGAGGACAGGTGCAGATTTTAGTGTTCCTGAGTTTAAGGTGACAGTGACAAAAATAGCAACTGCTCTGACTCCTGTGCAGCACTGATGAGCATAAATTAATTTGTGTCTCAGAGCAGACCGGATGTATTATATGAGGTTTAGCAGTCTTTGTATAGGGTGAAACAGATGGGGGTATTTGTGACGTTCCTCTCGGTACCAGCTCATGTGGGATAAGAGGGGAATGAGGAGGTGGATGTTATTGCCAAGCAGGCTCTTAAACATCCTAATGTTGAGATGGAATTGCCAATCAATAAAGCAGAAGCCAAGGGGTTAATAAAATCAGTGGTTTAAAACAAATGGCAAGAGCTGTGGAACAGGGAGAAAAAGGGAAGACACCTGTATAAGATCCAGGAAAAGGTGGGGGCAGGGATATCCTCAGGCCGAGAGTGAAGGGAGAAAAGTAATCACAAGGATGAGGCTGGGAAACACAAGGCTCAATAGTACATTGAAATTGATGGGCAAACATCTGACTAGGAGGTGTGATCATTCTCAGGAGGAGATGGAGACAGTAGGAGTGCCTTTTTTGGAAAAAGTGGACCCTTGCCTTTTGGCTGATCCTTTTGTTGTGTTCAGGTTAACTGAAAACAGAGTTGGTGTTTTGGAATAAGTGAAGGTAACCAGGAGAGGTCTTGTTTATGTTGCTGCTGGTCAGAGGGAGCAGCACTCCGTATTAAACGAATGGGACAAGAGACGTCCCGAGTGGCACAGCGGTCTAAGGCACTGCATCACAGTGCTAGAGGTGTCACTAGAGACCCTGGTTCAATTCCAGGCTATATCAGAACTGACTGTGGTTGGGAGTTCCATAGGGTGGTGCACAATTGGCCCAGCGTCATCTGGGTTATGCCATCATTGTAAATAAGAATTTGTTCTTAACTGACTTGTCTAGTTAAATAAAGGTTCAATAAATAAAAAGTTTACCAACTGAAGGGGATATTCCCTTTTTTTGTGATGCTCTCTGTTTGGTGCAATGCAGACAGGGTGGCGTGAGTGGTGAAACAGAAGAGTCTTGTCTGTGTTGATGTTGAGTCTTTTCCAGACAAAGAGATGTTAGGATATATAAGGTATCCCGTACGAGCTTTTGTGCTGAATACATTACATTGTTACAGGTGTCAAGCTCATGGGCATGTAGGGGTGGCCATGGGGCTGGGGATCAGAAATGTCCGGTGCGAGAGAGGCAGGTTGAGGTTTCCAGGGTTAGAGTAGTGCAGAAGTTGTCATATGTTGAGGCAGTGAAGAAAGTAGAGGAAGATGGGTCAAGGGGTAGGGATCCTGAGAGGAGTGGTGTGAGTAGTAGAGCTGTACCAGTAGAGAAGGATAGGCCAAATATATATTATATGTTTCAGTAAGATTGGATTTTTAGCATTTATAGCAATGAACTGTACTGCAGGGATGGAATGTAAGTCACAGAAACTTGAGGTTGTGGTGGCAGCTGCAGAGAGGTATGTGGGTGTGCGAGACTTGACATCAGAAGACTTAAAGGGTGTGTTAAGTGGTGATGTCCCATCCTTTCAGGCTGTTGGCATGAGGTAGGAATAAATATATTTAAACAGTGGAGTAGGGTGGTGGTTTTTAATTGATTTAGTTAGTGTAGTGTTAGATGGTAGGGTATTTGTTTATTGTTTATTTTTTTCAAGCAAAGTATAAGGGAGTTATTCTCCAGTCTAGTAGGTGGCGATAATGCACCATTTAATGGATGCCAACCGCCGTTAAACCGAAGAATAAGGAAAAGCAAGCGGGGTAGTACTTGCAAGCTGTCAAGGGGGAAAGAAGCGAAGCCAACAACACGACACTTCGTAAGTAACTGGTCGCTTAATTATCATGCACAGTTATATTTCTCATTTAATGACTACTAACTAGCTGAATCATTGGGTGCATTTGGTTACATTATTTGTTTTTCAGGAATACAGACTTATTTACATAGATAGCTAAACTAATAACGTGACAGCCGGGTATGGAAACATAGCTAGCTATGACGCCAGTAATGTTAAATTGTATTATTGCTGTGTTATTTAAGCTAGCTAACTATTCTTATTCTAGGTGTTAAAATAAACTAACTAGCTACATAGTTAGCTAACCTAGCTTGCTTATTTATTCACTAAGCCAGCAATGATCATGGTTTGATGCCGACACCAATGTGAGTCTTCTCTCCTTGCCCTGTGCTGTGGACAAGACGGCCGACATGCAAACCTCATGTTGTTGACACGACATTTCAGGGCTTTATAAATAATAGGACAATGAACATCTCGCAAGATACACTACATGACCTGCTCTTTGAATATCTCATTCCAAAAACATGGGCATTAATATGCAGCTGGTTCTCCCTTTGCTGCTATACCAGCCTCCACTCTTCTGGGAAGGCTTTCCACTAGATGTTGGAACATTGCTGTGGGGACTTGCTTCTATTTAGCCACAAGATCATTAGTGAGGTTTGGCACTGATATTGAGCGATTCGGCCTGGCCTGTCCACATACTTTTGTAAATATAGTGTATAACATTGGTTTGATGAAAGACCGCAGGGCTGGTCTGTTCATGACTACTCGGTTCAGGGCTGGTCTGTTCATGACTACTCGGTTCAGGGCTGGTCTGTTCATGACTACTCGGTTCAGGGCTGGTCTGTTCATGACTACTCGGTTCAGGGCTGGTCTGTTCATGACTACTCGGTTCAGGGCTGGTCTGTTCATGACTACTCGGTTCAGGGCTGGTCTGTTCATGACTACTTGGTTCAGGGCTGGTCTGTTCATGACAACTCTGTTCACCTCAAGTCAATACAGGATGGAATTGTGCGTGTTCACTTAGCCCTATAAATATTACAAAATTCATTAACAAACATGCATTTGGATATTGTAATTTTTGTTTGTTTTAATGGACATTCATAAAAAAAAATACCATATGTAAATGTTTTATTATGATGAATTTGGCTATCCCTTAATCATGACTCTTTAGTTCCATTACATTACACATAAGTCATTGGAGGAAGTTTTGTTAGGAGCCCCTACTCTCTGCCTGAACATTAACACACATCGCTTGCATTACGGTTTTTGAAGCATATCTCCTCTTTCATATTAGCAACTAACAATTCTCTAAAAACTAAACGTTAAATTGATACACACCATTTTATAGGGTTAGGGTTCCCACATGGCCATATCACCATATTACAGCACATATTTACAGAAGACAGAGGGACCACCTGTGCTAATTAGCTATCTAGCATGCTCCAAACACCTGTGTGTAACGAAGGCCGCTAGAAACATGTTGTCACTGACAAATACTGTCTGCTGCAACTGATAAAGCGGGTTAAAACAGTGTACAGTAAATGTGGTTGAAACAGTGTACAGTAAGTGTGTATTTTGATGTGTTATGAAAGTAAAGAGCTTTATGTTTCTAGAACCCTACTGCAATAGTGAATCCATTCACGTTTAGATGGAGTTGCTGGCTGCCAGAGCCAGTCTACCTCTGAACATAACATATAAATTCCTTTGACCTCAGGAATAACGGTAACGAAAGGCTCATTAAGAGTAAATCTTGGGCTAGAATTTGGAATACTATTTATAGGGCTAGTGTTCACTGTGCAATCATCAACTCTTCAACATTAGAGCTTGTTTTTATATTTAGCTAGTGAATTGGTACATGTTTTGGCTACCTGACATTGATAAAGACAAGCAAAATATGAATTAGCAAATATTTTTTTCATAGCATTTCAACTGAATGGACAGCATCTACCTGTCCATTCATTTGGCACACAGAGACATGAAACCTATTTGCCGGTGTCTGATATAAATCTTACTGTTAGCCAGTGTAGTCTAATGTCCCAAGAGAAACTAATAGCTCTTACCCTATGCTGCCCCTGCAGCGCTGAGTGAACAGGTGTAATGGAGTTATACTCCAAAGCCCTGTATAATCCCCTTAAGTTAACCATGGAAAAGAGTTTACTTTAAATCAACTGCGTGCCAAGACGCAAAAGGGGTTTCCCTTATCTTTACCCAGGTTTTAACTAATACTGTTTGTCCTCCATGGTTGACAGATCAAGACTGGTGAGTGATCATTAATAGAAATAAATCATTATAACGGTACCTCCCCCTCTCAGCTTGTAGGGTTTAACAGGCTTACTTTGTTTTGCAGATTGATGGATTTGTGAAGGTGAATCAACTCTCATTATGATTTTTCTGTTAGATTATAGCATAGGCATGTATGGTTAGGATATTTTTGAATGACCTCTGTTGGAGAATGTAGCCTATATTAAAACATATTTGATGGGTGTTAGAATTGGATGTGAGATGTATTGTAGTCTATACGTACCCTCCTGCTGTTTGCCTAACTGTGCCATTACTCACATGGATAGACTAAATTGTCCTTTGAGCTTTTCACCACAGCCCTACAGTGACTAGGCTAATAATCACTCTAATGCTATCTAGCCTACCATTAGTAATGTTGGCCAATGTATCATGGACTTTGCTACTTTCACACGCTCAGCAGAATTGAGCTTTGTATGGGAGCTGGGGGCAGGTATCAGAAGGAAGTGTTCTGTGTGTGACTAGCTTTAATTTATTCAGTGCTGGCAAGTACAGGATTTGTGTTGTCGTTTCTGCCTCGCTACGATGTGATTTTTAATACTTCATCGTTCAAGTAGGTTGAATAATTAGACTTGACTAGTTCTATGTGCTCTCTTCTGTAGTTCCTCCTCTACCCCTACCTAGTGCCTATATTGTTGTTAATCACGTTTTAGGCATGTCCATTTTTTGTTGACATGTCAGTGAACTGCTTTCGAAGTAGCCTGCCTAGGCTATTCTATAATACACTGTGTGCCAATTATTAGGCAAGTTGTATGTTTGAGGATTAGTTTTATTATTGAACAACTACAGTGCTCTCGGTCAATCCAAAATGTTAATAAACCTCCAACCTGAATATTTAAGAAAGTTAAAGTGAAGTTTTGGCTTTCTTTGGAGAATATCTATGTGTGCACAATAATTGGGCAACTTAGTGTGCACAATTATTATGCAACTAAATGAAAAACGAAAAGTTCCCCATCTCACTTGTTTATTTTCATCTGTTAAAGTGAGAATAATAAACAAACTCAAAATTTACAAATAAACATATCTGACATTTCAAAAACAAATCAGTGACCAATATAGCCACCCTTCTTTTCAATAACAGTCATAAGCCTTCCATCCATGGAGTCTGTCAGTTTCTTGATCTGTTGACGATCAACTTTTTGTGTTGCAGCAACCACAGCCTCCCAGACACTGGTCAGAGATGTGTACTGTTTTCCTTCACCGTAAATCGACCGTTTAAGAAGGGACCACAAGTTCTCAATAGGGTTTAGGTCAGGTGAGGAAGGAGGCCATGTCATTATTCTTTCATCTTTAAGGCCTTTACTGGCTAGCCACGCAGTGGAGTACTTCGATGCATGCGATGGAGCATTGTCCTACATAAAAATTATGGTCTTCTTGAAAGACCATAATAAGACTTTTTCCTCTACCACTGCTTGAAGAAGGTGTCTTCTAAAAACTGGCAGTAGGTTTGGGAGTTGAGTTTGAGTCCATCTTCAACCCGAAAAGTTCCAACTAGCTCATCTTTAATAATACCAGCCCATACCAGTACCCCACCTCCATCTTGCTGGTGTCTGAGTCGAAGTGGAGCTCCGTGCCCGTTACTGATCCAGCCACGGGCCCATCCATCTGGTCCGTCAAGAGTCACTCTCATCTCATCAGTCCATAAAACCTTAGAAAAATCTGTCTTATCAGATATTTCTTGGCCCAGTCTTGACGTTTTAACTTATGTGTCTTGTTCAGTGGTGGTCGGGTTTCAACCTTCCTTACCTTGGCCATGTCTCTGAGCATTGAACACCTTGTACTTCTGGGAACTCCAGGTAGGTTGCAGTTCTGGAATATGACGGCACTGGAGGATAATGGCTTCCTGGTAGCTTCATGTTTGATTCCTCTCAAATCTTTTTTTCTCAACAAGGTTCTTGCGACCCTGTTAACTATTTGCAACAAAACGTTTGATGGTTCTGTCATCACGCCCCAATATCTTAGCAATTTCAAGAGTGCTGCATCCCTCTGAAATACTTTTTTACAATTCTTGACTTTTCAGATTCAGTTAAATCCATTTTTTTGCCCATTTTGTCTGAGGAAAAGAAGCTGCCTAATAATTATGCACACCTTGATATAGGGTGTTGATCTCCTTAGGCCACACCCTCCCTCATTACAAATACACATCACCTGATATGCTTAAATCCAATAAGCATTCCAGTTTATACAGCTTGGAGTTGGGAAATATGCATAATAATGATGATATGGTCAAAATACTGACTTGCCTAATAATTGTGCACACAGTGTAGTCAGCCAAGTACAGAATGTTAGTAACCGTCTGTGAATAACAGCTCTCTTGATGGTAATCAACTGGCTGGATATTGTCTCTACAAAAGCGGCTTGTATTCCAAAGTACTGTATGACATGCCGGTTGTAATGAGTGGTAACAGCTAACCGAGAGCTTATTGATCGGTGATGTAGGCCAATGCTGCTCTGTCACAGGTCACCGACCTGCACCACAGTTCACCCCACAGAGCAGCTTAGCCCACTTCAAGACTGGAGAGTTACCAACCGATCAGCTCCTAGGCCCCGTGCGCCCCCATCGGCGGCCCTCTCCGGCGGTGTGTTGGTGTGCGATGGAGCGGCGGGACGCTGAGGGCTGCCGCCGTGGACTGTGATGTCAGAGCCCGCCAGCCCGGGCGAGAGCCAGCACGGCGCTCCCAGATTCTTCGTGGGCTGCGAGGACGATGAGAGCGAGGGCTTGGAGGACTACTACGGCTGCAGCATGAGGACAGACATGGAGCTGTACGAGGACGACGAGGACGCAGACTTGGTAAGACCGCATGAGACGAGACTACACAAGATTACATCAGGCCTCATGATGTCACATATGAATCACCCGCATGAAAGTACATTAGACAACTAACCCTGATATGGGAACCTCCATTATTATTAAATAGTATCACAATGGAGGCTACAGATTGTTTATTGTTAAAAGGATCCCCATTAGCTGTCACCAAAGTAAACAAGCTAGTCTTCCTGGGGTCCACAAAAAGAAATCACACAACAATGACAAAACAAAAACAGCACAAAATTATAAACATTACCACATCATAAATTAATTCAAACAATTCAATACAACCATTTTTACACTCATAAAGTAAATATGTCCTTTCCTTACAATTTTAAAAGATGCATTCTTAAATGGTACCTAAAAGAGTCTTTGCCATTAATTTTTCGTATATTCAATGGGCAATTATTCCAATGAGTGATGGCACGATAAATAACAGTTTTCTTTAAAGCATTTGATGTTGGGCATGGTAACATCATCAGGCCATAACAGATATTAGGGTAATTCCACAGCACAAGATCATGTAAGACCACATGACACTATTCAACTGTAAAGCACCTTTGTGACAACTGTTGAGCCAGTCGGTTGATCCAGTCGGTTGACTAATTGTAAAGCTACACAAGACCGTGTCGGCAATAGATAAAGTAGCCTAACTTATTAAAGTGATCTCCTTCCCTCTCAGCCCCCGGAGCGACAGATCGTGGTGGGGATCTGTTCCATGATGAAGAAGTCCAAGTCTAAGCCCATGACCCAGATCCTGGAGCGGCTGTGCAGGTTTGAGTACATCACTGTGGTCATCTTCCCAGAGGAGGTCATTCTCAACGAGCCCGTGGACAAATGGCCCCTGTGTGACTGCCTCGTCTCCTTCCACTCCAAAGGTGGAACACACACACAAACACACACACACCAACTCTGTTCACTGATGAAAGCACTGTATTCAACTTAATTACCACAACCATTATTCTATACTCCAAAAAGTGATTACACACATTTAAACACAGTCACATGCTACTACAACACACACACAGCCCTTTCTCGTACCACACTTTGTCAGCATTACTTTGCAGCATTACTTTGTCAGTCTTCAACCCAGCATGAGTAATTCTGACACAACAACAGCCTGTTGTTTTTTATTTTTGATAATTTTATTTCACTTTTTATTTAACCAGGTAGGCCAGTTGAGAACAAGTTCTCATTTACAACTGCGACCTGGCCAAGACAAAGCAAAGCAGTGCGACAAAAACAACAACACAGAGTTACACATGGGATTAACAAATGTACAGTCAATAACACAATAGAACATCTATGTACAGTGTGTGCAAATGTATTAAGATAAAGAAGGTAGAGCAATAAATAGGCCATAGTGGAGAAATAATTACAAATTAGCATTAACACTGGAATGATAAATGTGCAGATGATGATGTGCAAATAGAAGATACTGGGGTGCAAATGAGCAAAAATAATAATATGGGGATGAGGTAGTAGGGTAGGCTATTTACAGATGCAGTGATCGGAAAGCTGCTCTGACAGCTGATACTTAAAGTTATTGAGGGAGATGGTAGTCTCCAGCTTCAATGATTTTTGCAATTCGTTCCAGTCATTGGCAGCAGAGAGCTGGAAGGAATGGCGGCCAAAGGAGATGTTGGCTTTGGGAATGACCAGTGAAATATACCTGCTGGAGCGCATGCTACGGGTGGGTGTTGCTATGGTGACCAGCGAGCTGAGAGAAGGCGGGATTTACCTAGTGAAGACTTATAGATCATCTGGCGCCAGTGGGTTGGGCGACGAATACAGGTCGCAGTGGTGGGTAGTATATGGACTACATCCAATTTCCTGAGTAGTGTGTTGGAGGCTATTTTGTAAATGAAATCGCCGAAGTCAAGGATCGGTAGGATAGTCAGTTTTACGAGGGCATGTTTGGCAGCATGAGTGAAGGAGGCTTTGTTGCAAAATAGGAAGCTGATTCTAGATTTAATTTCGGATTGGAGATGCTTAATGTGAGTCTGGAAGGAGAGTTTACAGTCTAACCAGACGCCTAGGTATTTGTAGGTGTCCACGTATTCTAAGTCAGACCCGTCGAGAGTAGTGATGATAGTCCGGTGGGAGGGTGCGGGCAGCGTTCGATTGAAAAGCATGCATTTAGTTTTACTAGCATTTAAGAGCAGTTGGAGGCCACGGAAGGAGTGTTGTATGGCATTGAAGCTTGTTTGAAGGTTTGTTGACACAGTGTCCAAAGAGGGGCCAAATGAATACAGAAGGGTGTCGTCTGCGTAGAGATGGATCGTTTGACCGCGGACCGATTACGAACGCAGACAATGAGGCAGTGATCGCTGAGATCCTGGTTGAAAACAGAGGAGGTGTATTTGGAGGGCAAGTTAGTCAGGATAATATCTATGATGGTGCCCATGTTTACGGATTTAGGGTTGTACCTGGTAGGTTCCTTGACAATTTGTGTGAGATTGAGGGCATCTATCTTAGATTGAAGAACAGCCGGGGTGTTAAGCATATCCCAGTTTAAGTCATCTAACAGTACAAACTCTGAAGATAGATGGGCGGCAATCAATTCACATATGGTGTCCAGGGCACAGCTGGGGGCTGAGGTGGGTCTGTAACAGACGGCAAGGCTATCTCTGCAGTAGGTTGCAACTCTGCCTCCTTTGGCAGTTCTATCTTGACGGGAAATATTGTAGTTGGGGGTGAAAATGTCAGCATTTTTGGTGGCCTTCCTAAGCCAGTATTCAGACACGGCTAGGACATCAGGGTTTGCACAGTGTGCTAAAACAGTTAATAAATCAAACTTAGGGAGGAGGCTTCTGATGTTAACATGCATGAAACCAAGGCTTTTACGGTTACAGAAGTCAACCAATGAGAGCGGCTGGGGAATAGGTGTAGTACTGGGGGCTACAGGACCTGGGTTTACCTCAACATCACCAGAGGAACAGAGGAGGGGTAGGATAAGGGTACGGCTAAACCCTTTAAGAACTGGTTGTCTAGTGCGTTGGGTACAGAGAATAAAAGGAGCAGGTTTCTGTGCACGATAGAATAGATTGATGGCATAATGTACAGACAGGGATATGGTAGTATGAGAATTCAGTGGGGGTAAACCTAGGCGTTGGGTAACGATGAGAGAGGTTGTGACTCTGACTACATAATGTTGAAGAGAAACTCAGTTGAACAATGTTTGCCCACTGGACTGCATTCATTAAAATTATTTTCTTACTTCATTAACATGTCCCATTCTTGCCACTGGCAAAGTTTGCACGTACTGCGTGGTCTGCGTATAAGATTTTTTAACAGTTGCTTTTGAATTTGTAGGATTCCCACTGGACAAGGCAGTGAGCTACGCCAAACTCCGAAACCCACTGCTCATCAATGATCTGAACACACAGTACTACATACAGGACAGGTACAATCAACGCCGGAGATGCATACTGTAGGGTTGTCATGATACCAGTATCACAATTCTCCTATTCAGAAGTATCATGGCAAGCTAATAAAACATGAAGAAGACTTCATTTCTTGAGGAAAACAGCCGTATTCTATCAGCCAGAGTCACGTGTTTATTATCCAAGCAGTAGGACAGAATATTAGACTTATTTGCCATGTATCGTGACAACCCTAGCATACTGTATAGAGGGGTGTAGTTATAACAGAGCCTCATGGTTAATGCTGTGCTATTCTGGAGGGCTTATGTGGAATAAGGAAAATTGATTAAGTGTTTTATAATCATGAAGTCATGATCATATGATGTTGTATTGTTATTATAAGTTCCAGAATTACAGGTGGTGATGTGTGACCAGCATTGGTTGCACTGGTGTCACATGGTGATTTGTGCAATCTTAGATATACAGCATTCACATTAAGTGAGATTGCTGACTATCTCTCTGTTGAATGCAGAATGTTGTTTTGTCTTTTTTATAGGAGGGAGGTGTATCGTATCCTGCAGCAGGAAGGCATCGATCTACCACGCTACGCTGTGCTGAACCGCGACCCAGATAACCCAGACGGTCAGTGTGCGGTCCCCAAAGGTCATGCGTTGGTGTTCCCATTAGGAATGGTCAATGTTCTGTCCCTGGAATAAACAAGACTTCTGAAGCCTTTGTCCGACATCCTCCTAAGGCAGTCAATCCAAGGCAGTGTTGGATGTGTCTCAAATGGCACCCTATTCCCTTCATCCCTATGGGCCCTGGTCAAAAGTAGTGCACTATATAGGGAATAGGTTGCCATTTGGGACGCTGACTTGGGTTACCCTGTGGTAAATATAGCAGTTAATGAGGAGCAGTTGTGAGTGACTGAGTGAGTGTGTCTTAGGGCCTGAGCATACTGTGATATACTGTATCTGAGTGCGGTGACGGGACTTGGAGGCCATCCATTTTCCCTTTTAATATCTCTGTTTGAACACAGTCCCACAAGGTAGAGGTCACTAGATGGGTTATGTCTACCTCATCCATGATGGTTGAAAGTCGGTAGAATAGCGACCTTAATTTACAGTTTAGAAGTCAAGCCAGTAGGGACAGTAGATGTTACAACAAAATAGTCTAATCTTCATGACTAATGTTCAAACTTAGATGTCAAACAGTATCAAGATTCTGGTCTAATGCTTCTAAAATGTTACAACCCTTTCTCAGTGGATAGTTAATGTTTACATGATACTTGAATTTCAATGGCAAAAAAAGAACACGAAGCGGACTCAACTCAATGGTCCTTTTAAGAACCTGCTTTATGTAAAATACTGTGTGCTGTAGCTTGAAGAGTAAACACGTGACTCTGGGTGACCGGCTGTTTGTTTCTAACATTAGGACTCAGATTTCCTCAGGGAATTCAGTCTGCTTCATGTTTTTTTGCTTGCCATGATACTTTGAGAATTGTGATAAAACAACACTGCTCAGTGTATGAGGGTAGGGTTGTACGGACTGTCTATGGTATACTAAGACATGTAATTGTCAATTTTTTTAAACAGGGACTGTACATGTAATGTACAGGTTCAACTGGTTGAATCATACTGTTACTATTTACAGTTGAAAGGGCTGACCATCGTCTGAATCTGACAATAAACTGGAGATTATTGACAATATGCACCTGGTTCGTATTCACTACAAACCAAACAAAAGACAAAGACAATGGACCAGAGCGTGGAGGGGCCACCTGAACTTGTCCAATAAGAAACACATTTTTGCTGTAAAACGTTTTCTGTTACAAAACATTTTGCTGCGGTGTGCACTAATACATACAACCCTGTATTTGTGTGTCTTTCCCAGAGTGTAACCTGGTAGAGGGAGAAGACCATGTGGAGGTGAATGGGGAGGTGTTCCCTAAACCCTTCGTGGAGAAACCTGTCTGTGCTGAAGACCACAATGTCTACATCTACTACCCCACCTCGGCGGGCGGGGGAAGCCAGCGCCTCTTCAGAAAGGTCACATTTTGATCCGTAACCCGTTAACCCCTTAAAGAATGACCCCAAACCGTTCCTATGTCTAACCCACATGGGAAGGGCCCTGGTGTAGCTTTTTGACCAGGCTTCTTTCTCCCTCACACTCCCTCTCCTCCCTCAGCCCCAACTGAAGGGCTCCTCATAGCCATAATGGCATTTATTCTAAAGCACATGAAGGGTACTGAAATAGAAGGTGAAGCCACACCAGGCACTCACTCTGGCTGGGCTCGTCAACCAGGCAGGAACACAATGGCATTAGGGCTATGTCTACACTTGACATGCAACCTCTGCTATCAGATTATGAAGATCGCATTGAAGAGACAGGAGGATGTGTGGTCAGATTGTGTTCATATCTGGCTGACCACTTCAGGTCACCAGAAATTGTTTTTTGGGAGCAAGAGGCAGCTTTTTTCATTAAACATTGGAGGAAATGCGTTCCTAGCGTGTGAGGAACGTGTTTCTGGCTTCATAAATGCTAGCCAGCTAGCTTATTTATAAAATATATTTTGGGTTTGGCTAGAGTTATGCTAACCTATTTGCAATCCGTTTAACTTTTCTTGATGGCTAGTTAGAGTTTATTACAGTAGTTGGCTACTGCCATCCAGTTGTTGTTATCAGATTTATCTTGTTCCACCTTTTGCAGAATGAATACACTAATTTGAATATAGTGCGGGAAAAGGGAATCCTGACACAATGTGGATACGTTTAAATGTAGCTGTAGAATTTCATGATCAGAACTCTATGATCAGAATGAAAAAGCTGCAAGAACTGTCAATTGTAGACATAGCCTAGATTTTTCTAGGATGAGTCCCAAATGGCACCCTATTCCCTATTTTATTTTATTCTTTAGCCTTTATTTAACTAGGCAAGTCAGTTAAGAACAAATTCTTATTTACAATGACGGCAATGCATATGACCAGAGCCCCAATGGGCCTCCTGTAGTACACTACATAGGGGAGCAGGGTGCTATTTGGGATGCAGATCTTCTTGTTCTGACAGGGAGGAGAACAACCATGACTCTACTACAGCAGTGTTCTCAAACAAAGAAATGGAACCTGTTAGTTTCTGATCTGACAGAGGGTCCAGAGTCTTTAGAGTAAACACCTGCTAATGCCAAGAGGGTATAACACATAATGATAGAACTAAAGGTAAAGTTAAGATGAGGATAATATCTTAAGATTGAGTTTTTTGTCTTTTTATTCATAACATTCTTAAAGGGATATTTCAAGATTTTGTCAATGAAGCCCTTTATCTTCTTCCCCAGAGTCAGATGAACTTGTGGATAAAAAAAACTTATATCTGCGTGCAGTTTGAAGGAACTTGCTAACTAGTGTTAGCGCAATGACTGGAAGTCTATGGTAACTGCTAGCATGCTAGGGTATATCATAGAATGCTAGTTTGCATTGGCTCGCAAAACTCTCTAACTTCCTTCATACTGGATGTAGAGACACAAAAACGGTATCCATGAGTTCATCTGATTCGGATTAATTGCCAAAATCCTGAAGTATCTCTTTAACATTTACTAAGCTGGGCCTCACAGTTGTATAAATACAGCCTGAACTGTGATACTTTCAGTCAACTATTATGTTTTCTATATCTAGCTATATTCTATTGGGCTGTTTCCCAGACACAGACTAAGCCTAGTCCTGGACTTAAAAGCAAGCACTTTTTAATCCAAGAATGTATTCACTAGGAACCAAACGGAACCAAACAGACGGGAATGGAACAAACCTGGGAGGGACCAACTTTTAGTTTCAAAACATGATTGCTACGCTGTGCATCTAATGAATTGACCCCAGGACTAGGCTTCATTTGTCTAAGTAATCTGTCCTATCTGTTCCATATACTTTATGTTCCATGTTCTATATGTATGTGGTTAACTGTACACACCAGTTGCTTGATTATGACAACCGCTAAGCCTACCTCCTGCACTATTAACAGGCTCTGAGGTGAAACGTTATCTAGGTACAGATCTAGGATCAACTCCCCATCTCTCAATCCTAACCTTAACCATTAGTGGGAAAAATGCAAAACTGACCCAAGATCAGTGTTTAGGGGCAACTTTACCCTACGATATTAATAGTAATATATGGTCCTCCAAGTATTCAACAGTTCATTGAAATTCTAGTTGACTCCTAGTCTGTTTATTCAGTGTGATCTCACCTCACATTGTCAGAGGGCTGTTGTTTAACCTGTCATAAAACGGCTGTTAGGTTTTATAACCATTCGATCCCAATCGAGTGTTCATGCAACAACTTTTCTTCCTCTTAAATGGAATATAAGCGATGTGCAACACTGCATACTGTGTACCTATGATTGAACCCTAGTCTCTTTGACTGGTTACAGTTGAGTAGGAAGGTGTATGTGCATTCAGTCCTAATGTATTTTTTATTTAACCTTTTATTTAACTAGGCAAGTCATTTAAGAACAAATTCTTATTTACAATGACGGCCTACCTCGGGCCAAAAAAACGGATGACGCTGGGCCAGTTGTACGCCGCCATATGGAACTCCCAATTACGGCCGGATTGTGATACAGTCTGGAATCAAACCAGGATCTGTAGTGACTCCTCTAGCACTGAGAGGTAGTGCCTTAGACCACTGTGCCACTCGGGAGCCCAATTAAATGTAATCGTGTGAAGAACAGTGTTTCCCAAGTGTTTAGTTGTAGAATGATTGGTCTGTTTAGTTGGTGGGTCACACCAACAGCTTTAGGTTGATCACAGAGTTAAAGGAGTTTGTGAACCACCGCTGTAGAGAACAGTAGAGACTTAGTACGTAGTTCTCTCAGTTCTAACGCTGTTGCCTCTGTCCTGCAGATAGGAAGCCGGAGCAGTGTGTACTCACCAGAGACCAACGTGAGGAAGACTGGCTCCTACATCTATGAAGAGTTCATGCCAACGGATGGCACGGACGTTAAGGTATGTGTATTACACTGACAATCGCATATTATTCTGTCTGTATTTCTCTGTTTGTGTGTCTTATGAGCGTGCACAGACACTCACAGATGTGTGTTTATGTTTTGTGTGCGTGTTGCCTGTGTGCCTGCTCCTCTTAGTGTACCAAATCTCTCCGTGTGTATGTGTGTCCTCAGGTGTATACGGTGGGGCCTGACTATGCCCACGCTGAGGCCCGGAAGTCTCCTGCCCTGGATGGGAAGGTGGAGAGAGACAGCGAGGGGAAGGAGATCCGCTACCCTGTCATGCTCACCGCCATGGAGAAACTAGTGGCCCGCAAGGTCTGCCTGGCATTCAAGGTCAGTTATGGCTCAGTTGGTTGCAGCATGGTGCTGGTTAACACCAAGGTTGTGGGTTCGATTCCCACATGGTGCTGAATAGATTCCCACATGGTGCTGAATAGATTCCCACATTTTACTGAATAGCCGATAGGTGTGAACTGTTTGCTGCTCTGGATAAAAGTGCCTCTGGGTAGGGGCTATGGGTCGATTTGGAATTGGTCATCGATTTTCCTGTCTTCTATTAGATGAGCCAGTGCACAGTGCAGACCTGGGTTATAAATACTATTTTAGATACCCTAGCTGTGCTTGATTGTGCTTGCCTGTTGCAATAAAACCAATAGAAAAGTCCCAAAAGTGCAAACCCCGCCCACCTAGCACCCCTGGCAGGCTAAAGCAAGCACTTAAAATATTTGAACCCAGGTCTGACCCACTGGAGCTCCAGGCAGCCTGTTGAGTGCACTCTCAAGCTGATCGATCACTTTGATGAGAAGAGACGTGAGAAAACAGAACGGAGGCTGTGTTTGTGTCAGACTGAGGTCATATAAATGAGAATCAACAAACTCAAGAAGTCAATCTTCCCCCTCTTACCCTGATTGATATTCTCCATAATGCCACCACCAATTACACTGCATGTCATTCCTATCTGACGCTCTTTTCCCCCTGCAGCAAACAGTGTGTGGCTTTGACCTTCTCCGAGCCAATGGTCACTCCTACGTCTGCGACGTCAACGGCTTCAGCTTTGTCAAGAACTCCATGAAGTACTATGATGACTGTGCCAAGATCCTGGGGTACGATGTGCCAGAGGGCTATTTCGGTCATTTTGTATTTTGGTAGGATTACATTGTCAGGGGTATGCCAGTTCTGACTCCTGGTCCAAGAGGGCATAGTGCTCTGACTCCCTCCTGGTCCAAGAGGGGCATAGTGCTCTGACTCCCTCCTGGTCCAAGAGGGGCATGGTGCTCTGACTCCCTCCTGGTCCAAGAGGGGCATGGTGCTCTGACTCCCTCCTGGTCCAAGAGGGGCATGGTGCTCTGACTCCCTCCTGGTCCAAGAGGGGCATAGTGCTCTGACTCCCTCCTGGTCCAAGAGGGGCATAGTGCTCTGACTCCCTCCTGGTCCAAGAGGGGCATAGTGCTCTGACTCCTGGTCCAAGAGGGGCATAGTGCTCTGACTCCCTCCTGGTCCAAGTGGGGCATAGTGCTCTGACTCCTGGTCCAAGAGGGGCATAGTGCTCTGACTCCTGGTCCAAGAGGGGCATAGTGCTCTGACTCCTGATCCAAGAGGGGCATAGTGCTCTGACTCCTGGTCCAAGAGGGGCATAGTGCTCTGATTCCTGGTCCAAGAGGGGCATAGTGCTCTGACTCCTGGTCCAAGAGGGGCATAGTGTTCGCAGACTTTAGTTCCACCCCTGCTGTAGCACACCTGATTAAGCTAATAATAATTGTGGTCTTTGTTGAAGACTGTGGTTATTTGAGTTTAGTGCTGGGTTGTAACAAAAACCTGCACATACTGTCTGGCACCGTCCAGGATCAAGATTGGCCACCCCCCTTTCGTAAGCCCATAACAACTAGTCCAGTTTAGCACAAAGGTAACCTAGGGCTTCGTTTGGGACAACTGATCCTGAATCATTTCAAGGGTTTGAATCAAATTACTACATTTGAGTAATTTAGCAGACGCTCTTGTCCAGAGAGACTTGCAGTCAGTGCATTCATCTTAAGATATCTAGGTGGGACAACCACATATCTCAGTCATAGTAAGTACATGTTTCCTCAATAAAGTAACTATCAGCAAAGTCAGTGCTAGTAGGAATTGTCATTATCTCACTAGTTCTATCAGAAGGTCCAGATGTTGGTAAATGTCCATGTTGACAGTATGGTAACCATTGAAATAGAATTTTATTTCTATGATGTTAACTATGTTTCCTTGTCTTCTACAGTAATATAGTGATGAGGGAGCTGGCGCCTCAGTTCCACATCCCCTGGTCCATCCCTACTGAGGCTGAGGACATCCCCATCGTCCCCACCACGTCTGGCACAATGTGAGTCTCTCACACACAGACACTAGAATGTTATGATCGGAAATACTTTGCCAAGAAAAACTTGTAGATGCAAAAACTTTGAGGAGGCAGAGGTAGACAAAGGCACAGCTTTACTGTAGCCACAACATCAAATCCACTGCTGTCTCAAAGATACAGGCTTCACTGTGAAGGTTCTGCTTATTTAGACATGCCAGTGTTGGGGTGAAGGTAATCACCCCAACCTACCATGATTGTTCACTGATATTCCTTTACTGTCACTTCCCCCTCCTCCCCCAATCAGGATGGAGTTACGCTGTGTCATCGCAATAATCCGCCACGGAGACCGAACTCCTAAGCAGAAGATGAAGATGGAAGTGCGGAATCCCATGTGAGTTCCTTAGTAACCCTGTATGTTCCTTATGAACCTGTATGTAAAGTCTATGTGTAATGCCTTGGAAGTCATGAGCGTCAAAGACCCCTTTATTGTGTCTTTAAATTGTGTCATAATAATCATGACAAATTACCAGTCATTAAGATTCATGACATCCACTGTTCCATGACGACTCAGCAGGTAGCCTAGCGGTTAAGAGCTTTGGTCCAGTAACCGAAAGGTTGCTGGGTTGAATCTTGAGCCAACTAGATGAAAAGTCTGTCTGTGCCCTTGAGCAAGGTACTTAACCCTAATTGCTCCTGTAAGTCTCTCTGGATAAGAGCATCTGTTAAATGACTCAAATGTAAATATATAAAATAAGTGTTTGAGTCAAGACAATCTCCTTTTATTTGATCTCTTTTTATATATATATTTTTTATAAATGTTGTATAAAAACGATCTCTCCTCAATAGGTTTTTTGATTTGTTTGATAAATACGGCGGTTACAAGACCGGGAAATTGAAGCTGAAGAAGCCCAAACAACTGCAGGTAACTAAATAGAAGGAGCGACCACCAAGGCCACATGAGAAGAGGGCATTCAAGTTGACTGTTTAATATCAACGTTTCAGTACAGAGGCTTTCTCTCTGGAGGCTTGACAAAGGCCTCTACTGAAACGTTGATATAATACAAACTATATCCTCTCTTCATGTTTCTTCTATAGTATGTAGCCCTTCAGGGGATATACTTCACCTTTGAGAGTTTTAAATACATTGAGAGTTTTCACTTAATTTGACCGCATCTGTACTATAACTAACTTGGCTAAATGTGGGGTGAAAGAATTCACTTACTTACAGTTAGTTAGCTCCCGCAACGCTCTTTGATCGCAAATGTATGAATTCCTGTGTTTAGAGGGTCAAAGCTCTGTGTAGGAATCCCATTTTGACACAACTCATTTCAACTGTCCATTTGTTTGTGTAAACCACAAGACTGTTACAAGCTTTGTCATCTTGTCCTCATTGTCATCTCCTTTGTGTGGTTAGGAGGTGCTGGACATAGCTCGGCAACTGTTGCTAGAACTGGGTGATGGAAGAGAAGACTGCGAGATCGAAGAGAAGAAATCCAAACTGGAGCAGCTGAAGACCGTTCTGGAGATGTGAGTGACGTGCCTAACTAGGCCAACGTGTTATTAGGCACACAATCTCACCTGGGGCTTCTTGACTTTCTGGGCCATCATAGTTTTATTGAAAAGTCATCAGAACTTGATTGCGGGAAAATATGAACTGGACAATGCATATAATGTCCAGTTTTGTCTGTGCAATCCACAAAGCTGTAATGTTGTGCATGGAACCTGTAAGATAGGTCTATCAGATGTAACTCTTAGACATTTGAAAGATTGTTTCAGGAAGAGTGAATTAGTTCTCTTAACTATCTGCTTTTCCTAAAATGTGCAAGTTTCATGATGATGACAAATGATATACAAGCAGCCAGAACAAAGTTGAGGCTGTTTTAAAAAATGTTGCATGACTGACTGGTTCTGCATTCGACAACACTATCATTGCATAGTCCCTGATTCCAGGCACGTTTTGTAGCTAGACAAGTTGGCTGAAGCAGAAACAGACTGACACCCAGGCTATTCACTGCGTGATTGACAGGACATGGGAACACATAACAAATGGTTCTCATTTTTTTCCCCATCCCTGTCTTTTCCAGGTATGGCCACTTTTCCGGGATCAACAGAAAAGTGCAGATCACCTACCTGCCCCATGGGCAGCCCAAAACATCCAGCGAAGAGGATGGTATGGAGAAAACAGAGGGGAATATTTCACCTCTACTGCGTGGATCATGAGGGGATAGCTTTCCCCCAGCCACCAGCATCAGTTGCATTTGTAGAAAAAGTGTTCTACTGTAAAACGTCCATTAAGCGCCAAGCCTCCAACAAGCATCTCAGTGTCTTATGGTAGCCAGATATCACTTGACATTCTAGCAAATATACACTGGTCTCTAGTAAGAGCTGGGTTTCTCAGTTTCTCCTCACATGAACACATCAAATAGCCACTCTGCTCCAGTTCATAGTCACAGTTTCTCTATCTAGCGCTAGATGTTTGAGCCCTGCATGTAAAAAATACTGTTGGTATTGCCCGTTAGTGAGCTTTATCACAGAGTGGTAGGTAGGCTATCTGCAGTTACTTTTGTGGAATCTTAATGTTCTCCTTTTGTAACAAATGCTTTGTGTGCTAAATGGAACATAAGTGTTGTCAATTTCAAACTGGGCTATCAGTGATAGGAGTTGTATTAAATGCCTGAGTCTAATACGTACTGGTTTCCAACCAAACGCAACTTCACACACAGTTAAAGCCAGCCTGGGCATTCAATTGAGGTTTAATAATACGTAGGATTGAATTGATTGCTAGTTAAGCTGATGTGTTGTTCCACAGACACATGTAAGGAGTGCCCTTCTCTGCTACTGGTGTTGAAGTGGGGAGGGGAGCTGACCCCGGCAGGCAGGGTACAGGCTGAAGAGCTGGGCAGGGCCTTCCGCTGCATGTACCCGGGAGGACAAGGTGAGACCCACACCAAAACACTGTTGCCAACTCCGTTCACTGGAAGAAAAAAATAATAATCTGATAATTGTCTGTCGTTCTAGGAGACTACGCTGGGTTCCCTGGCTGCGGGTTGCTACGGTTACACAGCACCTACCGACACGACCTCAAGATCTACGCGTCTGACGAGGGCAGGGTGCAGATGACCGCCGCAGCTTTCGCCAAGGTAACCACTAGGGGTCACAGGGGTCAGAGGTTAGAGGTCAAAGCTGTTTGTGTGTGTACATGTGTTTATCTGCGTGTTTGCCTGGCAGGGTCTGCTGGCGTTAGAGGGAGAGTTGACGCCTATCCTTGTGCAGATGGTGAAGAGTGCCAACATGAACGGCCTGCTGGACAACGACAGCGATTCACTCAGCGGCTGCCAGCACCGCGTCAAGGCCCGTCTCCACGAGATCATGCAGAAAGACCAGGAGTTCACAGAGGAGGACTACGATAAGGTAATTTAATTCAATTAATTCCTGCTCAGCCAATCACCAAATGCAACTGACCTGGGTAGTGTTCAGGGCACAACGTAGCAAACCTTTGTGCAATGGAAAATGAAAATTAACTAGTATATAGTACCTGCCCATTCACTCCACTTCGGGACGTTTTCATCATGAATACGACCCAGGTATTAAACTCAAGTCGTATGTGTGCCCTAGCCTAGGCATTAGCTTGGGGAGCTAACATGAGTCTTATCAGGAACGCATAGGTAGTTCACCATACTACCTACATTGCACACGCAAGCTATAAAGAAAAGGGTTTTTAGTGAAAAAGAAATGGGCATTGTTACAAAGTCTTCAGTAAATCTAGCCTCCGGAAGGGCTTAATCCTAATAAGGTTTGCGAGTGGAACAAGGTCCCTTTTCCACCAATCCTTTCTGAAGCTTTTAGTTTCCTCCTCACCCATTCTAATGCGTCTTAAGGAATGGGAAAAGACAGAAGCTAGGCTAAATCAAACTGAAGCTAGGCTAAATCAAACGGAGTGAGTGATATGGTAATGTGTAGAGACTAGAGATTGAAATTGCTCTGCTATGTTATTGCTCCGCTCTTTGATCATTCTGGACTCTGTAATTGGTTGTACTGGAAGCAAAGAGGATGTAGATGTTTTAAGCTGTTCATTATTGCATAATGTTCTTTGTTCTTCAGCAAGTAATGTGTGTGTGTGTGTGTCCGTCCATCCAGCTGGCCCCTACAGGAGCAGCCTCTGTGGTTAACTCTATGAGGATCGTGGAGAACCCTGTGACGACATGCGACCAGGTCTACACTCTCATCCAGAGCCTCACCTCCCAGATACGCAAAAGACTAGAGGACCCCAAATCTGCAGGTGCACCCTTTGTTAACATAGCCTAGCACTGTGATTGTGTTATTTCAGCTCGGTGCAATGTTGAATACTAACCCTACATTGGCAATCAATACAGCACAACGCGAGGTGGATCTGTACCAATCCCAGACTACTGTGTTTCTCCTACCTCTCCTCGACCTTCCTCGCTCATATCATATGCATTTTTAGCTACTGAAGTATTTCTTGTTGTTGTTGTAGCTGCTTGACAAATAAATTTCCCCCTCGGGGATCAATAAAGTATCTATCCATCTATCCATCTATCCATCTATCCATCTATCCATCTATCATCTCCCCCAGATCTGCAGCTGTACCACAGTGAGACTCTGGAGCTGATGCTGCAACGCTGGTCCAAGCTGGAGCGGGACTTCCGGATGAAGAGCGGCCGCTACGATATCAGCAAGATCCCGGACATCTACGACTGCGTGAAGTACGACGTGCAGCACAACGCCACGCTGGGCCTTGAGGACACGCTGGAGCTGTTCAGGCTGTCCCGAGCCCTCGCCGACATCATCATACCACAGGTGAGGGAGGGAAGGAAGGAAGTGATATGATAATTTATTTGATATTGACAATTCAGGATGCAAGAATGAAGATGCAAGGATAAACCATATTTAATTAGACGGTACCGGATTCCCACAGCAAGATGACCATGAGCTACATCTTTGCCATGTGAATGATAGACAAAGGAAACTTGGGCGGTTTATATGGTGCCTGTTACACACAATGCCCCAACATCTGGCAACCATTACCAAAAATCCCCTCCAGCTCAGATGATCATAGATGACCCCAATACTGACATTATGTTTACAAAACACATTACAATATATGACCCTTGGTCCTCTCTCAGACATCCTATGTCCCAGAGTGATATGTTGCTCAATTATAATCTATTAACCTGTGATACCCTCAGGCTTCCTTGACCCCTCATAGTGACCTGCTAATGGACTGAGCACATTCCAATATCCTGTGTAAACACGTCACAACAGGAGGGAAGGAAGGAAGTGTGGGTGAATAGATAGATAGATAGATAGATAGATAGATAGATAGATAGGTACTTTATTGATCCCCCGGGGGGGAAATTTCATAATGACATGGGTGGATGGAATGGTGAGTGGAGAGATGGGTGGCTGAATCGATGGATGTTTGAAGGGAGGGAGGGAGGGATGGACACTCTGGAGCTGTTCAGGTTGTCACGCCCTCGCTGATATCATCATCCCACAGATGAGGGAGGAAGAGAGGGTTGGTGGGGTCCGCTGCGTAAGCGTGACAAGATCTGGCTAACATCCTCATATTTACTGTTGATGAACACCAGTCACTGTTTATATGCACCCTGACTTTGTATATAGCAACACTCTGACCCCTGTGTGTCCTAGGCAGCGAGTATTGCTGACGACTTGTGTATTCTCCTCAGGAATACGGCATTAACAAAGTAGAGAAGCTGGACATAGCATACGCCTACTGCCTACCTCTGGTCAAGAAGATCCAGCTGGACCTCCAGAGAACCCACGAGGATGAGTCGGTCAACAAACTCCATCCATTGTGAGTCTTGACCCACAGGGTTGCAATAGTGAAGTTGCACCTAGATGCTGATTTAAGGTCTGATGAAGTTGTAGCTCAGTCAATTATGTCCCACATACAGTATGTCTTTGTCCATCATGTTTAATGGCAACTTAAATAAAAATAATAAAACATGTTTTCTCTGGCGACTCAGGTACTCTCGAGGAGTGATGTCACCAGGGCGCCACGTCCGGACGCGTCTGTACTTCACCAGCGAGAGTCACGTCCACTCTCTACTAAGCACCTTCCGCTACGGAGGCCTGCTCGACGTAAGAACACAACTGCCACAGAAGAACTATGGTTTACTAGAACTACATTTCCCAGAATGACTGCTACAGAACTACATTCAATCCAATAATTGGTGTGTGTGTGACAGGAGGAGAAGGACCAGCAGTGGAAGCGGGCGATGGACTACCTCGGTGCCGTCTCTGAACTCAACTACATGACCCAGATAGTTATCATGCTGTATGAGGACAACAACAAGGTAGTGGTGTGTCTGTAGTATGTGTGAGTCTGTTTCTGTAGTGTGTGTGTGTGTGTCTTTTTGTAATGTGTGTGTGTGTGTGTGTGTGTTACCCTTTCACTAGCCCCTCTCTGTGCTCTCCCTCAGGACCCATCGTCAGAAGAGCGTTTCCATGTTGAGCTTCACTTCAGCCCTGGGGTCAAAGGTTGCGAGGAGGAGGAGAATGCACCAATGGGCTTTGGCTTCCGTCCCGCCTCCGCAGAGGTAAGTGTTTAATGTCTGGTTCTAATGTTAATCTAATAGGATGTTTTCACATATGAAATTCACTACCCTGGTTTGTTTTTGAGGCATTTCTGAGACTTCTATGAAATATATTTTGCTTTCACAAGATCTGAAAATAACCATTTCACGGTGCAATTTGCAAGATGCACATTCTACATGACTTAGCAAGCTAGCTTTTTTACAACGGGCAAAAGTTTAACGCTACTCGGGCTGCCATGTCACAAAGACTGGTACTCTGGTCCTGGACCTTGAACCCATCACTCGGGCAGGTCCAGGATTCGTTTCAGCCAAGGTTTGTTTGCACTTCATACATGCTTTATAGCGCCGATCATGGTACCAAACGACCCAGCATCCGGATCATGTGAAAGCGCCTTCGTTTTCACAATGTCTGTGGCACCCTCTTTCCCTGTTCAGAATGATCAGAAAAAGACAGACCCTGGCAGCTTGGAGGATCTATCACGTGACGAGCCTGACCGGGCTGTACCGCTCTCTGAGCCAATAGGCATCCACCGGAGATCCCCTCTGATTCGCAACCGCAAGACTGGGTCTATGGAGGTAAAATCACAAGCAGGAGTAGTTGTAATACTAGCAGTACTAGTTGTAATAGTAGTAGTAGGAGTAGTTGTAATACTAGCAGTACTAGTTGTAATAGTAGTAGTAGGAGTAGTTGTAATACTAGCAGTACTCGTTGTAATACTAGTAGGAGTAGTTGTAATAGTAGTAGTAGGAGTAGTTGTAATACTAGCAGTACTAGTTGTAATAGTAGTAGGAGTAGTTGTAATACTAGCAGTACTCGTTGTAATACTAGTAGGAGTAGTTGTAATACTAGTAGCAGTAGGAGTAGTTGTAATACTAGTAGGAGTAGTTGTAATACTAGAAGTATTCGTTGTAATACTAGTAACAGTAGGAGTAGTTGTAATACTAGTAGTATTCGTTGTAATACTAGTAACAGTAGAAGTAGTTGTAATACTAGTAGCAGTAGTAGTAGGAGTAGTTGTAATACTAGTAGGAGTAGCTGTAGTAGGAGTAGTTGTAATACTAGTAGCAGTAGTAGTAGTAATAATAATAGTGAAAGATGAGACAAGTATTGCAAGCATCTTTAGACTATTGAGATGTACGGTTAGACCTTTGTGTTCTCTGAGTTAGGATCCGGCCATGGGCTGTGTTGTTGCTCTGAGTTCCTTGTCTGTCTGGCAGAGGTCACATGTGGTCCTTCAGTGATGAGGATCTGTGTATGGCGTCAGACGCTCTGAATTAGCTCCTTACCATATGTGTGTGTCACCCCAGGTCTTGTCGGAGACGTCTTCATCCAAAGCAGGCAGCTACCGTCTCTTCCCTTCCTGGTCTCGTCAGTCCCCTGAGATGAAGCAGAGTGGTCTAGGTGGGTGTCTCCTTCCTCCCTGCTCCCTTACACACTCTGATCTAGGATCAGTTTCCCCTCCCATAATCATAGCCTTAACCATTAGTGAGGGGGAAATGCAAAATTAACTTAAGACCAGCATCTTGGGGCAACTTTACCCTACTCCCTCCTTGCACTGTAGCTATGGTTGTGGCTGTGTTTACCCATATAAAGTCTATAGTGGTAGAGGGAGGGGTGGCATTGGTGCTCTGTCGCTGGTACTATGGACCATACTAGAGGCCTTGCTAGGTACTATGGACCATACTAGAGGCCTTGCTAGGTACTATGGACCATACTAGAGGCCTTGCTAGGTACTATGGACCATACTAGAGGCCTTGCTAGGTACTATGGACCATACTAGAGGCCTTGCTAGGTACTATGGACCATACTAGAGGCCTTGCTAGGTACTATGGACCATACTAGAGGCCTTGCTAGGTACTATGGACCATACTAGAGGCCTTGCTAGGTTCTATGGACCATACTAGAGGCCTTGCTAGGTACTATGCACCATACTAGAGGCCTTGCTAGGTACTATGGACCATACTAGAGGCCTTGCTAGGTACTATGGACCATAGTAGAGGCCTTGCTAGGTACTATGGACCATACTAGAGGCCTTGCTAGGTACTATGGACCATACTAGAGGCCTTGCTAGGTATTATGGACCATACTAGAGGCCTTGCTAGGTTCTATGGACCATACTAGATGCCTTGCTAGGTACTATGGACCATACTAGAGGCCTTGCTAGGTTCTATGGACCATACTAGAGGCCTTGCTAGGTTCTATGGACCATACTAGAGGGCTTGCTAGGTACTATGGACCATACTAGAGGCCTTGCTAGGTTCTATGGACCATACTAGAGGCCTTGCTAGGTACTATGCACCATACTAGAGGCCTTGCTAGGTACTATGGACCATACTAGAGGTTTATTCATGTGGTAGCCAGGTTTTTAGTTCTAAGATTTTAGGGATGTGTAGTTGTCCTCGGCTGCTCGGTTAGTAGTTATCTTGTCACTGATATTCTTTTTCTTGTTTTGGTAAAATTTATGTTTTATGACATGATTAACCATTCTAATGACAATTATTTTGAGTTTCCAAGTGCATCTAATACTTTGGGATTTTTCTAACCATTGAGAAACTTACTTTGAACTTACTGGTTTAAGTTTGAATACTAATATTAGCTTTATAACATTGGATCAGCTGGGCCACATTCACAAACACCAAAAATCAATTTTTTTCCATTCAGTAATTGAACCTACAACCTTGACATTGCTAGCGTAACTCTCTTACCAACTGAACCACATATTATCAGAGCCAGTACGGTGTGGTTTGGGCACTAGTGTGAAAAGGGTATTAAATAAGCCTAGTGGCTCATAATAAGTATTTTTAGAGTAGATCCCTTAGCCTTGCATAGGTTAGGAGTCAGGATGTTGAATGACCTTGGTATGGGGAGTCATGTGACTAATAGACCTGGGTTCAAACACTATTTGAAATCTTGCAAATACTTTTCGTTTTTACTCTAGTCCGCCTAGATTAAGTGCTAGATGGGTGGGGTTTCCACTTTTGCAACTATTCTATTGGTTCCTTTGCACCAGACAAGCTCAACAAGCCCAGATGGTGTTTGACAGGATTTCAAACAGTATTTCAACCCAGGTCTGCTAAGTACCCCTCTCCCCCCCATGCTAACTGAGTCAGAGCATTGTTTGAATAACTGCATGTTGTGGTGACTAATCCCCCTCCCTCAGGCTCTCAGTGTGCGGGACTCTTCAGCACCACCGTCCTGGGAGGCTCCTCTAGCGCCCCCAACCTGCAGGACTACGCTCGCACGCACCGGAAAAAATTCTCCTCTGGCAGTCTGTCCTATAAAGACGGTATGTGGCCAAGATCCTGTTTAGAATTCCTCTAGTCTAGAGAGACATAGTGGATGGGTATTGTTAGATCGGGGGTGGGCAACCCTGGTCCTGCACACCCCTGTGGCTATCTAGGACCAGAGTTGTCTAATCCTGCATTAGACTGCTGGCCACCAGACCTCCATACCATCCCTCACATTGCATAGTCACACACCAAGCAGGGCAGGTTTCCCATCATGCTTGTAGTGCACCTTAGGGCTTTTCACACTACTGAGCTGAACCATACTGAGCCAAACCAAGCTGAGCTGGCCCGGTCACATATCCACCATAGATGCTGGAACCATGCTGTAAAGGAGAAATATGAAAATAAATGATCCAAGCTAGCACAGCACAGTCGCCACAATAGTGTGAAAATTGTAATTTCCTTAGCATGTTTTCTGCTCAAGCCAGTAGCCAAGTTGTTGTTTTCTTGTTATTGCCAAGATGTAGCCTGCGTTGATACATGTAGAAACAGTGTGGCACCCAGGTGAAGGAGCTTTGCCATTTTTTGAATATGGAACATAAGTTTGTCTTAGTTGCCAATGTCATTGCTCCCTTAGAGACTGGCATAGCACAAAGCCTGAAAATATCAATTGGGGCCACATCGTAGGAGCCACAGCTAAACATATTCTCTTAGAAACCCTAACCTAAGCCAGATATTACACCACTGTTGTGATCTCATATTTGTTGCATGGTTCATGTTTTGGTATTCATATCTGTTTAACATGGTCTTACAACTGTTCTTACAACTGTTTACTTGCAATAAGGCTAACATGGAACACTTATCTAACTCACTACTGTAGGTATCCTGCCCCCTTCAATATCAACCTGCTGGCCCATAGTGCTGCAGTAGAATTAGGAAATATCTGTATAGACTTCTTGTGAAATATATCTGTAGCGCTTACATATCAAGTGTCCAGTAGAAACGAGGCTAAATGTCAAAGCTGTATAAATTATCTTCAGTTAAATGGAGAAATAAAAAATCTGTAGGCCTATTTATAATGTTGACTTGTAAGACATTCTAAATAGACTTGTAAGATATATATATATATATATATATATATATATATATATATATATATATATATATATATATATATATATATATATATTACTGACAAAGTAATGATCAGTCCATAATTTTAATGGTAGGTTTATTTGAACAGTGAGAGACAGAATATCAACAAACAACTCCAGAAAAACGCATGTCAAAAATGTTATAAAGTGATTTGCATTGTAATGAGTGAAATAAGTATTTGACCCCTCTCAATCAGAAGGAGTTCTGGCTCCCAGGTGTCTTTTATACAGGTAACGAGCTGAGATTAGGAGCACTCCCTTTAAGAGTGTGCTCCTAATATCAGCTTGTTACCTGTATAAAAGACATCTGTCCACAGAAGCAATCAATCAATCAGATTCCAAACTCTCCACCATGGCCAAGACCAAAGAGCTGTCCAAGGATGTCAGGGACAAGATTGTAGACCTACACAAGGCTGGAATGGGCTACAAGACGATCGCCAAGCAGCTTGGTGAGAAGGTGACAACAGTTGGTGTGATTATTTGCAAATGGAAGAAACACAAAAGCACTGTCAATCTCCCTCGGTCCGGGGCTCCATGCAAGATCTCACCTCGTGGAGTTGCAATGATCATGAGAACGGTGAGGAATCAGCCCAGAACTACACAGGAGGATCTTGTCAATGATCTCAGGGCAGCTGGGACCATAGTCACCAGGAAAACAATTGGTAACACACTACGCTGTGAAGGATGCGTTCTT
The DNA here is from genome assembly GCA_023634145.1 of Thymallus thymallus. Lineage (NCBI taxonomy): Eukaryota > Metazoa > Chordata > Actinopteri > Salmoniformes > Salmonidae > Thymallus > Thymallus thymallus. The sequence continues at coordinate 9,587,332 of CM042380.1, read as the reverse complement.
CTGGATTTTTTTGTTGATTTTCTGTCTCTCACTCTTCAAATAAACCTACCATTAATATTATAGACTGATCATTTCTTTGTCAGTGGGCAAATGAACAAAATCAGCAGGGGATCAAATAAGTTTTTCCCTCACTATATATAATTAATTTAAATTCTTTCTAGAACGTTCCCATGGTTTCCTGATGAGAGTTGAATGTATTTATGATACTCTGTCAGCAGATGGCTCTGGAGCTCTAGTAGAAAGTCCCTGTAGTGGATTTATCAGAGGTCCCATTCAATGACGAGCACAGTGTGCCATTGTCCATTTTCTTACTTGACCATATGTTTGCTCTTACAATAGTCTATATACGCACATATTTGCGATCATATCACAACGCACACATATGAGTGATTAGTCTATTCTGTATTTGGATCTCTTTGAGCATAAATTACAGTTATGTAGTGTTTTGTTATGGAGAGAATGCCCTCATCATTAATTGCCGTCTTTGACGGTCAAGAGATGCCATTTTGTGTTTACCTGTGCATACCAACTTCACGTAGCGGAGGTCAGGCTTTGAGTTGTCCCTTGTCTTTTGTGTTACGTAGACCAGCAGACATGGGACGACAAAGCTGTCTGTAGTTGGCTGTCCACATGGTGTCACTGTGATGTTGTCATAGCTGTTGTTCTATTGGGCTGCCATGTTCTCGGTTGTCTTGTCGGGTCTCACTGTCGTGTCACGCTCATGTCTGTTGTTCCATTAAGTCTCTCATCCACGTCCTTACTCTTGTTAGTGATCATGAAAAAAAATATCTGAATCTGAGATCATTGTGATCTTTGGTGTTCTCATACATAGTCCCTTTTGAAGAACCTAGATTGACATGATTAGTGTGTATCTGTGAAGCTGGCCTCCTTCCAGCAAAATGATGGTGTTGAACAGTACTTTGCTGCTGTCAGTCTTAATGCTTTGTTACTTCGAACAATACTCCAAGCTTTTGATATAGTTTTCCCAGCACCGTGGAGCACCTAGAGGGCAGATAACCTAATTCACAATGGAATTTTTTTTTTTATTATTATTTTTTTTTATTTCACCTTTATTTAACCAGGTAGGTCAGTTGAGAACAAGTTCTCATTTGCAACTGCGACCTGGCCAAGACAAAGCAAAGCAGTGCGACAAAAAACAACACAGAGTTGCACATTAAACAAACAGTCAAAAACACAATAGAAAATCTATATACAGAGTGCAAAATGTAGTGCAAAAATGCAGTAAGGTTAGGAGGTAGGACAATAAATAGACTATAGTGGTGAAATAAATTACAGAATTATCATCATTAACACAGGAATGAAAGGATGTGCAAATTATGATGTGCAAATAGAGATACTGGAGTGCAAGATTAGTGAAAATAAACAAAAATAAATATGGGTATGAGGTAGTAGTGTGGGCTATTTACAGAAGGGCTATATACAGGTGCAGTGATCGATAAGCAGCTTTGACAACTGATTGGCAAGCTAAATCAAACGCACCACATCTCTCTCCTGTATTTGGGATCCAACACATCTGAAGGGAGTGGTTGTAGTTGGGTGCGTGTATAGGCCTACATAAAAATGTCCCTAATCATTGAGAAGTTGTCGAGACAGGAAATGGGTTTTTGTTGTCCTTTTTTGTCTTCCATATCCTACATTTCGAGCCATCTCATTTCATCCTGTCACCATGAGACTGTCATCCAATTTTCCTGTAAATTGATCTTGAAAGTATCAGCTTATTATTAGGCACTTCTAACACACATTGTACCTCATCAGTTCTAGAGCGTCTAGCGTGTTTCTACAGAAGATCCTACCTGTCTGTCCCTCTAATTACCCTTTTTATCTTAACTCATCTTATCTTAGAACTTCAAATGGAGTAACTTTTGTACTTTTCTGCTATGGCCCCTAAATGCTTCATACCTTTAGTACTGTACCTAACGGAAGAAAAACTATTTTTAAAGAAGCGTTAACACCCCTCCCACCAAGACATCCAGTGTACACATACACACACCCTTTACAGGTGCTCTGTGACCGATGGTAACACTAGTGACCTTTTTTTATTTCCTCAGAGTTGTTGTCTATGCCGGCAGTAAAGAGATTTTCTGTGTCGTTTGCAAAGCATCCGACTAATGGTACGTCTGCTTCTTTCCAGTATATTTCCACTTCTCCACCTCCGTTTGTCTTGCATGTCTTTGGAAATCTCTCTCTGTTTGTACTTTTCAGTTCTACTTCACGTGGCCGTTACTTCCATGTTTCCCGACCCTCTGGTGTTTTCAGTACTTTCTTTTGTCTGCCTATACACTTTAACACAACCCCACATTCTGTTTGTAACGTCCTGCGTACAAAATTGTCACCCTCACCCAATGATTCAATGTTTGTCGGTGGGTGGGTGTGTGTGTGTGTGTGTGTGTGTGTGTGTGTGTGTGTGTGTGTGTGTACACACACACACATATTATCTATGAAGATGTGAATTGAAACAATCTCTTGAAAACACCAACCAAATACCCCCACCAACTCCTAACTCTTCCCCTGTTTCTTGTGACTTCATTCCCCTCTATTCTCATTCAATATCCTGCATTGGCACTCTAAGCTACAACTTATACCCCTCACTTTTGAATAGGTGACTGGATAACTGAATGAACTGTTTTGCGGTCTAGATTGACTAGGACAGAACTATTGGCGGTTACTGCTAAATGGGGACTTTTTCTTTACCACGTATGGTTATCATCATATGGATGGATCTGCATCTGACCAATGTGTGTGTTTTTATTTTGCTAGTGAGAGACATAGCTCATTGTTTTCTAGGACCCTTTTCAGTACCTTGGGCTTTTGAACACTTTTGAACACTTGAGACACCAGTCATATTCACCGGGTAGTGGTCACCAAACGGGAACTAAACAAGAATTCAATTCACTCTTCCGTTTTGAAAATACTCCTGGTTAGGGCCTACGAACTATGTAGTGAAAGTTAAAACATTATCATTACATGGAGGGGTTTAGACATTTTTTTTGCAACACAGTCAATGAAGAACTGGTTTTCGAGAAATAAATATTGGAAGCTCCTTTATCCAAAGTGTGCATACATTTTTGTATGAGTGTCCCCAGAAAGAATCAAATCCACAATCCAAGCACCATGCTCTACCAACTAAGCCACACAGGCCACTACTACATGGAACACATTGCTGTGTATTAAGTGTACTGCAGGGCTCTCCAACCCTGTTTCACTCCAACCCTGATCTAGTGCACCTGACATCAAGGCTTTCATTTTCAGTCTTGCCTTCATTGCAGTCAGGAGGAACTCTATGTCCAATCACCAAATACCTAGAGAAAATAATAATTAGATTGACTCGTGAAAACAGTAGATTACCTGCTCTGAGCACACTTCACACTCTGGGGTCCAGTATTCTGACTATAGGAACGTTGGCTAGGGACAGGTGTACTTGGGCAACTGCCGCCCTTGGAGCCATCGCTGCTGAGGGGCAAAGACCATTCTGGAGAAAAAGAGTCATCATATCCCACATTTGCACAAAATACTTGTCTGCACAAAATACTTAAATACAATTCTTCAACCACTAGAAAATGTGTGTACGCATGGTCTAAAGTTTGCTTGGAGGTAAGGAAAACTGGCAACGTTTATAAATGAGGCCCCTAAAATGTGGTTTCAGTACATGGACACAGCACCTAATTGCTTTTATGGGGAAAAGATGACAGTAATTTCATTTTAAGCAGCTTGAAGCATGTTAATTCACAGCTGTGTGTGTATATATTGACTTTAATAGGGACACAGGATGATACGTCTGCTGTGGCTGTTATTCCCACTCTGTGGTGGCCTGTGTCAGGTACAGTAATGAATGAGGCTAAAGTTTACATCCAACTGCAGCTTTATGCAACCTGTTAAAATGTACAAAATGATTGTGGCATGGCAAAAACGCTACGCACGCTCGTGTAGTGTGTTTTTATTGGACACCAGATTGAGAGTCCTTTTCTATCTAGGATTTGAGTGTTCGCGTCATTGTGAATACATATTTTATAAATGTAGCATGTATAGATCCACGTCTCAACGTTTTCAGTTCTATCACAAATGCTCCTCTGGGGTCTCTCAACTTAAAACTAGTCAGTGCTGTAAAAAAAAATGTAATGCATTAAATACAATAGCAGTATCGACATTTCCTCTGAGGTTTTTCCGTAACCAAAGTGAGATTGCAGTGGAGCCATGTGATACGCTGTTATGTCTATTGGATTATGAGTCATTGCTCTCTGTCAGTGCTTGTGACAGTTGGATGGAGAAGATTTTGCTAAAGCCTTTGTGCAAACCTGTGGGATGGTTGGATGGGGTCCGCTGAATGTTGCTTGAAGTTTTTTGCAGTTTATAGTAGCTGGTCCAGAGCCTGGTGGAATGGGATGGTTGACATGAGATGGTTGGTTGTTAGAAATAGCAGTAACTTACTGTACCTCCAAGTCACCCCTCTCTGTCCACACAATGGGTTTTACCTCTCCTCTCTCCCTCCTCCCAGTCACCCCCTCTCTGTCCACACAGTGGGTTCTACCACTCCTCTCTCCCTCCTCTTTGTCTTCCTCCACTCCCTCCTCCTTTCACCCCCCTCTTCCTGTCCTTCTTTCCTCTCTTCCCCCTTTACTCATCCTCCTCCTCTTCCTCTTCTGTCCTCCCTCTCCTCCTCCTCCCTTCTCTCCTCTCGTCGTCTCCCCTGTCCTCATCCATATTATCATCCTCTCCTCCCTCCTCATCTACCCACCCCTCCATCTTCACCTCCCACCTCATCTATCCACCCCTCCATCTTCACCTCCCACCTCATCTATCCACCCCTCCATGCTCTCCTCTCCTGCTCTCCTTCTCCTCCACTCTATCTTCTTCCCTCATCCTTTATGGTCATCCTCTGCCTCCCCTCCTCCTTCCATCTCCTCCTCCCCTGCTCCATCCATCCTATCCTCTCTCTTCCTGTTCCTCATTCCCCAGAGACCTTGGAGGAGCACCACGTGGCCCAGCTGTTGAGGCGCTTCTCCACTGATACCAGCCTGGGCCGCCCTCTCTCTCTGGACGGGGCACTGACCCACCACCTCCACCAGTGCTCCTACCACCTCCGCCTCTTCCGTAACTGGCTCATCTCTGGCCAGGATCCCCTAGAGTACTTCTACGGTCAGCCCCCCGGTCCCCTGCTCCCCAGCCCCTCTTCAACCCTCTGCCCTCCTATGCACTTTAAACCCTCTGCTGTACTGCTTGCACATCTGAGGTTTCGTTTGGTATTGGTGTGCTGCTAGTTGCTGCCTTCGCAGTTGACTTTCGCCGCTTTGCCTTCGGTGGTTTGTTTGATGCATGCTTGCCTGCGACTTTTGGGAGAGCGGCTTGCCATTGGTGTGGTTTGGCTTTTTCAGGTGTCTTGCATTAGTTAGCCTAACTGAATGTTATTTCTTACCTGCAGTTCAGTTCTTATGTGATCTGGCTTCTTTTCAGTACTAATAGTCTGACTGTTGCCAACGTAGATCTTTTGAACCAGGAAATGGCTGCAGTTTGGAATGTAGCTTAGCTAGCGGATGGAGGTTGTCAGATGTTGTTAGTCTGAAATGAGACCCATTGTGTTGTATAAAACTGGGGACAACTCCTAACCCAGCTGTGTAATAGTAGTAACAATGACTGCAGCATTGTCTATGCTACATACAGTACTGTCTGCATGAGAGCAGTATGTAGCAGAACTAGTCAATACAACACAGAACAATATAACTGTTATAGGGTTATATTATCCCTCTGTGGAAAATGGCCAAAACAGTTAGGAAATAATCCAATTGTTATTCTAGGACCGTAGGATCAAGTTGGTCACCTACTGTACACACTGAAACAGTCGCAGAATCAGTCATAGATTTCTTTGGTCTTTTAACCACGATCAATCACGAAGAATGGATAGGTGTCGCATATCACCCGCTGGTTAATAAGTGAGCATGCACAACAATGACTGAACAGACACAGCAGTGTGGACATGCCAATGAAATTCTACTCCGACGTTAGTGCCAGTGGCCTACACGGGAATGTCTGGTATCAACGTGACATAAGCTAAACCACTGGTTTATTGTTGTGGGGTTTTCGTTGCAAACAAGCTTATTTTAGGTGCATGTAATCTCCCGTTTAGTATCGTTTTAAGAAACCCAGCGCTAACACGGTGCTCCATGTGAAGTTCTGCATCTTCGTTGCAATCTACCCCATATACTCTTCTCCTCACCGGAGACCGGGGTTCAATCTCTGCGTCCACCCTTCCTACTGTTCTCCCACTTGCCTGTCTCCCCCTCTGTTTCTAGCTGTCTGAATAAAGTGTCAAATTGTATTTAAAAAATTAAACGATATGCACACAGGTAACACCAACATAGTGTCTTTATAGGGCGTTGGGCCACCAAGAGCTGCCAGAACCGCTTCAATGCACCTTGGCATAGATTCTACAGTATCTGGAACTCGATTGGAGGGATATGACACTTTTCTTCCACAAGAAAATCCTTGGTGTTTTGTTGATGGTGGTGTAAAATACTTTCTCAGAAGCAACTCCAGAATCTCCCATATGTGTTCAATTGGGTTGAGATCTGGTGACTGACTCACACACACAGGTAGCCTAGCGGTTAGAGTATATATATATATACATACATACATACATACATACATACATACATACATACATACATACATACATACATACATACATACATACATACATACATACATACATACATACATACATACATACATACATACATACATACATACATACATACTGTGTGTGTGTGTGTATATATAAAGAAGTCAATACTGACATTTGACTAACACTTTATTTGAATACCAATATCAGTACAGCGTGACATTAAAAAAGGTCTGTATGCCAGATGGCATAATCTTTTGCCTAATATGATGCTGACTTTTGCTGAATGCTCTTAGTAAGCGTGTAAGTAGTCAAAATCAAGCTTTGGCAGTGGTAATGATCTTAGTTATAGATCTGAGATCTCAGTTGTGAGGTATTTAATGTCTATTTGCTTGTTCGGTGAGTATCCCTCCACTCAGCTACTCTAGATCCTAACCAGCGTGCGGTTTGGCTCTAACCCTGTATTCCAGCAAGTAAAACTGGTTGAAATAATTTGCGTAATTTCAACTAGTTTCTGGTTATAATTCCATTATTTCAACTGGTTTTGCCCACTAGGATGTTCCTGATACAACATACTCAAACCATATGGCATTTTAATTTAGCATAGTAACGGCATCCCTGTCTGGTTGGTGTAGACTTTGTTTAATGCTTTTCTATCCAATATTGGGATCTTGGTCGTAAACTGTTCTTCGCGATTGATGTGAAACGCACACGGATTGCAGTGAACGCTGAATGGATGGTCTATCGACTGGACTGATTTGTTGCTTTGTAGACACCTTGGGCTGTGTGGTCTGAAGTGTTCCGGTGCTTTACTGACTGCCAATAAGACCTGTTTCACACTACTGTGTACACAAACTGAACTGTACACATCCGCCATAGAAAATATCCAAACCAGTACAGTTCGGCACGGTAGTCTGAAAAGGGTGTGTGTTTTAGAGACAGAGTGCATATCTGTCTGGATATGGTTTGAGTCGCTTGTCCGCTGCAATGGATAAAAATGTACAGTATAAAGAAAGCGTAGCCAAACTCTCGTCAACCCAGCCTGAACACAAAAGGGAATCGGGTGCTCGACTGTGGGACTTGACAATCCCAAAAAGCATTCCTTACCCCGGCACACTTCAACAGGTGACTATCCGGGAAAATTATAGAAAAAGGAGCTCTCTGTGTCTGCATTGACCTGAGTATTTATTTATGGGACGTACGTCAGAGACTTGGGTAGGAAACCCACCTATAAAGCCGAGCCATGATTAGATCGCATAACACAGTGCTGCTTCTTCTTTATTCTCCTCTTAGTGTCCTGGGGAAAGGAAAGCTGTACAGTAGTTTTGTCTGAGATGGTTACATGAATCAGGCATGTCCTGTGTCTGCCCCCAGCATTGCTTGTGTGGAAACCAACCGTAGCAGAAATACACTGTAACACTAGGGCAGTGTTCACCTTCTACCTCTAGTTCCAGAGAGCTATCCGGCGTGCAGGCTTTGGTTCCAGCCCAGCACTAACAAACACATTCAACTCTTTGTGTTCAGACTATCAGCTGATGATAGTGCAGGGCTGGAACAAAGACCTCCACATCCAAAACTAGGTCAGTCGGTGACTACTGCAGTAGGGTGAGTGACTGGACTGGGGAGGTGGTGTTTGCTGTAGTAATGGTCCTGCCTGCTCCAGAGGCCCCTCTAACCTTCTCTCCTAGCCCAGTCTGACTGAAGGGTGGTGGGGCTGCGGCCCTGGGTCTGTCCCATCTCTGACTGCAGGCTTCGAAGGCTGCTCCATGGTTCCCTCCATTTACCCGCTGGAGACGTTGCACAACTCGCTGTCCCTCAAGCAGGTGGATGAATTCATCACCGCCGTGTGTGAGATGGGAGGAGATGCCCACTCTAGGACCACCAGAGGTAATGGACTGTTTTACACACACACACACACACACACACACACACACACACACACACACACACACACACACACACAACCACACACACAACCACACAGGAACCACATGAAAACATCTTGACGTGACAGAGATAAGGTATCACAGGCCAATGAACCACACACTGGAACACACCCCTTTGTCAGCGTCTCTCCTCACAGCCCAGTGTCAACCTCTCTCCTCACAGCTCTGTCGGACATGTTTGACTCTCAGAACCAGCCGTCGGTGGACTCCTACATGCCTCAGAGAGTCCTCTCCTCTTCCGTATCCCCCCAACAGCGCTCTGACAGACCTCCCTGGTGTGAGTGTCCTCTCTTTTTCATTTAACTTTAGTTTGACCGGTTAAGTTGTTTTTAGAACACTCATTTGGAAGTTTGTTTAGAAGGAGTTGCACTGGGGACGATTGAAGAGTGTTTTATTTTGGTCTAGCATCAAATTGCTATCAGTTGGTCTTATTCTGGTATTTTTTATTTAATTTTTAACCTTTATTTAACTAGGCAAATCAGTTAAGAACAAATTCGTATTTACATTGACGGCCTACCAAAAGGCAAAAGGGGGCTGGGATTCAAAATAAATAAATACATTCAAATAAATTAAATTAAAATATAGGACTAAACACACATCACGACAAGAGACAACACAACACTACACTACATAAAGAGAGACCTAAGACAACAACATAGCATGGCAGCAACACAACATGACAACACAACGTGACAACAACATGGTAGCAACGCAAAAATGGTAGCAACGCAACATGGTAGCAGCACAAAATTGTTGCAACACATGGCAGCAACACAACATGACAACTTGGTAGACACACCACAGGAATTTACGCAACACATGGCAGCAACACATGGTAGCAACACATGACAACAACATGGTAGCAACACAATATGGTAGCAACACATGACAACAACATGGTAGCAACACAACATGGCAGCAAAACATGGCAGTAACATGGTAGTAATAACATGGCAGCAACACAACATGACAACATGGCAGCAACACAACATGGTAGCAACACATGGCAGCAACACATGACAACAACCTGGTAGCAACACACATGGCAGCTGCACAACATGACACAACATGGCAGAAGCACAACACGACCACAACATGGCAGCAACACAACATGCCAGCAACACAACATGTTAGCAACACATCGCAGCAACACAACATGGTAGCATCACATGGTAGCAACACAACATGACAACAACATGGTAGCAACACAACATAGTAGCGTGTGTGCATTTCTTCCAAAAGGTGTTTGTTAGAAGTTGTAGTTGTAATTTATAATTGTAAGGCTATTTAAAGTGATTTACTACTACAGTGGTTCACCACAGCCTGTGTTGACTAACTGGGTTTCCAACCCTCTCCCACTCCCTTACCGCTGTCTTCTATCATCTTCTGTAACCCACTTATTTCCTGATTTTCAGAGGTGTGCTTGAGGACAGAAACGTTCTGTGTTTTAAAGGTGGTTTTGTTCATAATGAAATCCCCAGGTACCATTTCCTTAGCTGTGGGTGGGTTTGGCTTTTTTATGTGCTAACTAGCTCACAATTCTTTCCTCTCTGGTCATGTCTTTCCCTGCACTCAATTGTAACCTATTAGCCACAATTTTTATATGATTAACATAACTTTAGTAAAACATTGAGTTGATAGATGACTGATTGCTTGGTACATTGATTAATTGATAATTTGTTTGGTCTGTGTCTCTGCAGACAGCAGCGGTCCGTCCAGTGCGGTTTCCAGCGCTGGCCCCTCCTCCCCCACCACGGCAGACGCCTCCCCCTACTTCAGCTTCAGCGACAAGATGCCCTTCACCCCCCAGAGCAGCGAAGAGATCCACTCCTGCCATCACAACACAGGCCAGCAGGCCCCCACTGCTGGCCCCCAAACTCTCAAACTCTCCAATCCCACCAGCCCCAAGGAGGACCCAACCACCCCTTGCCAGACACCCCCAGAAGACAATCCTGAAGCCCCAGACACCCCCAGCCACCTGCCCCTAAGTGGAAACTCTGAAACCAGGCAGGAGGACCCAGTCGAGTCCCCTGCTTCAACTGAGGCCACTTGCGGTGAAGCTCCAGACCCCAGCCCATTGAGCCCGCCGTCTTCCCCACTGGCAGACCTCTCTCTGGGCCGTATGGACGGCTACCTCCCCGGTTCTCTCCCGGTGCTCCTGGAGCTTAGAGAGAGCGGCAGTGAGGCAGGCTCCAGTGCACAGACGCCACAGTCCCCAGAGGGGCCTGACGAGTTCTTTGACACCCAGGAGACGGTGGATATGTGGAGTGGCAGCCCAGGGAGCCTCCCCCATCCTGGGACGCCTCTGGAGGTGGGAGCCCCTCACGTGTCAGAACCCTAGGTGGGGGCTCAGAGAACCAGAGAAGGAGCCCAGGTCTTCTAGAAGGAGGTAAGGTAGAACTTCTAGGGGGCTGCAAGGAAGCCCCCTCGGCCAGTTCCATTTGGTGAAGCCCTTGCCCTTGTGGTGTTGTCACTGGCAGTAGGGCATTCTAGTGACCTAGTCCTAGACCAAGGCCCTGTGGCTTGTAACTTATGTCTGGTGAATAGTGGATGGGCTGCTGCTTCTCTACCCTGGTCGTGTTCATCAAGCACCAAGCTGAGGAAAAGGGACTGAAAAAAGGAGGGACTTCATGGACTTGTCCAATAAGAAACGCACATTTTCTATTTCTGTTACAAAATGTTTTAAAATGTTTTCCTTGGCATGCCCTAATGAACACGACCCCTATCTCTCTCCCACAGTTGTCTATGAACCAGCCGTTGTAGGAGAACTCTGTGTGATGATAGAACTACCACCTAGTACAGTACAACATTCTTATCATGTCTGTCATGTATGGATGTTTTTTGTCCCTCTGTCCGATAGAAAGCCACTTCTAAAGTGAAGCTTTGATGTTGCTGGTGTAAATAGTCTGTAATGGGTGACATCTTTTGTCCACTGAACAGCCTTCAGTGTGCAAGATTGTGGAGATCTCGCCATATATAACCGTAACAACATTTCAATTTGACAGGTGGGCTTGCATATTGCATCATGTACATCGCTACATACCTACCGTTTACTATAGCTATAATTGCAGCATGTCCGCCAACTCATGGACATTGTAAAAGGAGACATCTCACTGCAAGTATTGTAATACTTGAATTTTTCCTGCTGGGAAATGTACACGTCAAAATGTGTTGGAAAAGCATTTTCAGTTGGCAACTTTATTGCAGTATATTGAAATCATGGTCTTGTCACACGTTGATATTGTAAATGAACCACATGACTGGTCTGTGACGTTTCATCAAACAGAAGATGTCACCCTGTGCGTTTCCATAGTTCTCCTATTCTAGGCTATCCTGATGGTCTGTATCACCGTTAAGGTCTGTTCACTTGATTTACGCCAGAACGGTATTGCATCGAACCAGAATTTGGGTCACCACGCTGCGCTCCGAGATAAAGTATATTAAACTCTGACCTTGCGCTGCTCCCGACCAAGCGGCGCGCTCAGCACCTGGTGCAAATCAAGTGAACGGGCCTCTGAAACTCATGACTAGCAGCAGAGGTATTTTCTCAGGAGTAAAGAAGATCTCCATTACATGAATGGTGAGATTTAGTATTGCCGTCTGAGTTTCTTTTGAGATTCAATATACTCAAATCCTAGCCTGGTCCCATACTGCACAGATGTAGGATCTTAATTTGAGCTTCCTTTAGCAACTGAAAATGTGACTTAAGCGGATTATGATGAATGGACATTTTGATACATTTTTCGTAAGGGAAAATCAAGTCTGAAATTTCAAAGCGGAAATTACAAACTTCAGAATCCTTTTTAAACCTCATACACTACACGTGCAACAGGGTGATCAAATTAAGATCCTACATCTGTATGTGCTGTACCTAACTCTTCTATTGTTGTCAAGCCATACATGTTTGACACGACAATGAACAAAACACAGAGAGGAGTTAAAACACAAACAGACTGTAGCCGCGGTTTGAAAATCACCCCTAGTCACTTCCCCTAACCCCTGAAGGACCTAAATAGGAGCAGTGTTTTACTGACTGTAAAATAATCATCGACATTTGATTCGATCACAACTTGTGCACTGGTTTTTTTGCCAAATTCCTTAAACCTCATCTACCACTTTAATATAAGTAATCGTATAGAAACCATATTTCGAGAGAGAGATCTATATTTAACTGAATTACACATAGTGAGGTGATATTTTTAATGCAGAGCCATCAGATTTATTAACAGTTTTAACTTGTATCATAGCTACTGTATATTTTTGTAAAAGATCGCCTCAAACCTTACTGTATTAAGCAATCTTTTTTTTTTCACTGAACAAAAGGGGTGGGGTTATTTTGGATGGTTCTCTCTGTGGTTCCATTGCGCTAGACACAGTTTTTGTTGCAGGGCCTGTACTGTTTGCATTGTGTGTGTGTGAGTGAGACTATTGGGGTTGGTGCAGTCGTATCGTGATGTACTGTAGAGATTATTATTTCTGTCAAGTAACACAACTTGATGTCAATCAGAGATTTAACAACACTGCTGCTGCAGAGAAGCAACGTTAACACTGTAATCTGGCATTGTTTCAGTGGACATGTACAGATGTGTGTAAAAAAAAACTAATCTAAACAAAAACTACATCTGATTGTGTGTAATACCTTAGGTCTGTTTCTCCGGCTTACAATGGTGGTTAGTGTTGTCTGTTTTAAAGTGTTTGCAACTACGCTAAAGTGCTGTATCTTTTTGGTTTGTAAGGAGATTGATTAACCCTTTCTTGAGTCATCTTTTTAAAGGAGATTGAAAGTGAGTAGATAATATTAAATAGCGTAATGAAGAATACCCCATTGTGTTGCTATGCACTTCTAAACTCTTCATGAAGGCTTTATGAATGTAAAATGCACTTAAAATGCTTTTAGAGCTCTGTGATTTCAGCCTTTAACTCAAAAGATTCAGCTGAGAAGATAACGCACTCTGCTTTAATTTGCGGCTCTATGGCTCTGTCGTTTCTACAAATGCAGCTTTATTTCTCTAACGAAAAGGATGTTCTGAATAAAATATCCTGTGAAATTGCATTTCTCCCACTGTGCTTCTTCCATTGGATTTGACTTGTGAGTACATGTCTGTCTGAGGAATGACTGGCCTTTGTTCGTATAACCATGCTTTTCCTGTTATATATTTGTAAGCATCTGGACAGGTACACAACGATCCCACAACAACAAAAAGACTTAACGACGGGGATATGTTATGGTGGATTGCACTTGCCCTACATAGCAACCCTTTACCATCAGATAACAAAATGGGTTACTTTACATTGACAATATTTAGTCCTAGATAACATGGCTTAAATCATATAGGCATAAAAATGTGATATACATTTGAATAAAAATATGAATTGGTATGTTGGTGGGATATTGCCTGCTTGGGTCTACAGAGGTGTGTCCTTGTCTCTCTTTAGGTTGACCATATTTCCCATCCCCACGTAGGTCAGTGACGTGAGCACTAGCATATTGTTGGTGTCATACAGCCCAGTAATCTCATTGGTGTAACAACTGCCAGAAACCTCGTGCAACAGGGGCCTGTTCAACAAAACAGAACGTTCAGATAAAAATGGCAGAAAAAGAAAGTGGAAGCTTGTGAGACGTTCCTTAATCGAAGTGGATTCAGAACACTGCAGTGGGGATTCTATTGAATGCCTCTGCTCCCTTTGTCTCTCTGTGAGGCTGTGATTGTGTTAGTGGAAATTATTATGAGCAGTCTGCCTCCTGCCAAGGCTATGTCCGCCTGTCCGTCTGTCTCCTGCCTGATAGAAATAGAGAGAAAGATGTGGAGCGAGAGGGACGGAGAGAGGGAGAGAGAGAGAGAGCACTAGCTACTGTCTGTAGGTAACGCCTTGTTCCTTACACAAGTTCAACGATGACTCACAGAAACCAATACAGCATTAATCTGTTGCTAGGACATTAACCATCTCCCGTTGCTGCCACTATAGAGAGGTCAGAGTAGACTGCTGTACAAACGCTACCCGGAGGGAGGGAAAGTAATAACATGTTATTGGGTGCTGTATAACCGCATCATGACATCGTCCAATTTAATATCAATAAAAGCCATTAACCCTTGAAATGCTGTCAGCTGCTGACTCGTACGGTTAAATGCATTGGTGTGTTCATTTAGTCTAGTGCTCTGTATTGTGCTGTCCTTATTGCTCCATTGAGAGCAGCCAGGTGGGTCGTTCTTGAATTACTATAGCATTTTGAAAGAAATGAACTTCATTTTTCTAGATGTACTCAAATACATTTTAATTAAATACATCTTCCAATTCCAAATATGGTAGTTTAATGACTATCTTTAAACAATGTTCAGTGAGATTTGTCATGTAAACCAAATGGATTTATTGTCATCAAAGCATTTAAATATTTCAGTGAAAAATTTGTGTTGAGTAAAGAAACCAGTTCAAGAAAAGAATACAGCACATTGGTGTCATTTATGGGCACATAGGGCCAACCATGGAATAGATAACTATTTGAAATGGTACTGTTGGACAGATTGACGGCTACCCGACATTACCTCGTTGCCCAGTACTGACAGTTGGAACACACATAGGAACACTGCTCATCATTCATCCCATTTCAGAAGAGAGAGGAGAAAAGCAAGAACAGGCTCTGCCTACATCTGTTGGTCCTACTACATTGAGCTCATGTGACCCTGCGGATGACGTCATAGTTGTTGCCATTCAGCGTGTCAGCCAGGGTATTCAACAGATCGCTGCTCAAAGCACGGATTGTACTCCAAGCTCACCTCAAGACAATGGCTGATACAGTTGAAGTCGGAAGTTTACATACACTTAGGTTGAAGTCATTAAAACCAATTTTTCAACCACCACAGATTTCATGTTAACAAACTATAGTTTTGGCAAGTCCGTTAGGACATCTACTTTGTGCATGACACAAGTAATTCTTCCAACAATTGTTTACAGACAGATTATTTCACTTATAATTCACTATATCACAATTCCAGTGGGTCAGAAGTTAACATACACTAAGTTGTCTGTGCCTTTAAACAGCTTGGAAAATTCTGGAAAATGTCATGGCTTTATAAGCTTCTGATAGGCTAATTGACATAATTTGAGTCAATTGGAGGTGTACCTGTGGATGTATTTCAAAGCCTACCTTCAAACTCAGTGCCTCTTTGCTCTACATCATGGGACAATCAAAAGAAATCAGCCAAGACCTCAGGAAAAAAATTGTAAACCTCCACAAGTCTGGTTCATCCTTGGGAGCAATTTCCAAACGCTTAAAGGTACCACGTTCATCTGTACAAACAATAGTACGCAAGTATAAACACCATGGGACCACGCAGCCGTCATACTGCTCAGGAAGGAGACACGTTCTGTCTCCTAGAGATGAACGTACTTTGGTGTGCAAATCAATACCAGAACAACATCAAAGGACCTTGTGAAGATGCTGGAGGAAACAGGTACAAAAGTATCTATATCCACAGTAAAACAAGTCATATATCGACATAACCTGAAAGGCCGCTCAGCAAGGAAGAAGCCACTGCTCCAAAACCGCCATAAAAAAGCCAGACTACGGTTTGCAACTGCACATGGGGGCAAAGATCGTATTTTTTGTAGAAATGTCCTCTTGTCTGATGAAACAAAAATAGAACTGTTTGGCCATAGCCCCTGCTACTGGGTGAGAAGATGAGGAGGATGAAAGTGGAAGCACCCTTAGTCTCCTGGGTTTGGACTACCTGACCGGTAGGCCACAATTTGTGCGACTACAGAGCTGTGTGTCAGAACGGGCAGTTAGCAACACAGGGGCCCCCCAGGGAACGGTCCTGTCCCCCTTCCTGTTCACCCTCTACACCTCAGACTTCAGATATAACTCTGAAACATGCCACCTACAGAAGTTCTCGGATGACTCTGCTATTGTAGGGTGCATCAGGGGTGGGCAGGAGGAGGAGTACAGGAGCACAATCAGTGACTTTGTGTTGTGGTGTGAGCAGAACCACCTTCAGCTCAACATCAGCAAAACAAAGTAGATGGTGGTGGACTTCAGGAGAACCAAGGCACAACTGACTGCAGTCCCTATACAGGGGATGGATGTGGAAATGGTTGGGTCATACAAGTTCCTGGGAGTCCATATGGACAACAGGCTGGAATGGGCCGGTAACACCGGGGCCCTGTACAAAAAGGGCCAGAGCCGACTCTACTATCTGAGGAGGCTCAGGTCCTTCAACGTGTGCAGTAAACTACTGCATACCTTCTACCAGTCTGTGGTGGCCAGTGCCATCTTTTTTGCAGTGGTGTGCTGGGGAGCAAACATCAAAGCCGGTGATGCTTCTCAGGTAAATAAGCTGAACAGGAAGGCTAGCTCTGTCCTGGGGATGAGCCTTGACACTCTAGAGGAGGTGGCGGAGAGACGGATCCTGGCCAAACTGCTGGCCATCATGGACAACGTCACCCACCCTCTGCACGCTATGGTTATGACGCAGAGGAGCACTTTCAGTCACAGACTGATCCCACCACGGTGTGCCAGAGAGCGCTACAGGAGGTCCTTCCTGCCGGCGGCTATTAGACTATATAATGCCTCACCGGGGTGCCGTGCCGTCGGCAAAATAGATCTGGAACTGTTGGGGTGCTAGGACCTAGTTTAACAATAATGCATCCATCCGTGAGTAACTCTGGTCCGTCAGCACTCATCCACTCAGGACCTATTTATTCATACTGGTCTGTATATACATACTCATGTACAGTTGTTATATCATATCACATGCAATATTGTAAGTAATTATTGGACTTAACTTACGTAGGCATTCACTCAGGAATGCATATTAGTATCCTGCCAGTTGCACCTTTTCTCATTGCTTTTAGTATATCGAATGTGCAAAACGTGCAGTTGTCTGTAATTAAACCCTGCGCACTATGGACTGTATTTTAAGGGAATTACTATTATTACCCCAAATGATATCATACACACATTTACCTGTACATTTACCTGTACAGTTTGTGTAACCACGCAAGTATTCACTTTTCTGTAAATATAACTGTATGTATCATGTACCGTGTATCTGTCTTTTGTGTACTTTCGTTGTGGCATTTTGCACCTGCCCTGTGTTTTGCTGTAGCTGCTTGACAATGAAATTTCCCCCCCGGGGGATCAATAAAGTACCTATCTATCTATCTATCTATCTATCTATCTATCTATCTATCTATCTATCTATCTATCTATCTATCTATCTAATGACCATTGTTATGTTTGGTGGAAAAAGGGGGAGGCTTTCAAGCCAAAGAACACCATCCCAACCGTGAAGCATGGGGGTGGCAGCATCATGTTGTGGGGGTGCTTTGCTGCAGGAGGGACTGGTGCTCTTCACAAAATAGATGGCATCATGAGGAAGGAAAATTATGTGGATATATTGAAGCAACATCTCAAGACATCAGTCAGGGCAGAACTGAAAAAGCATGTGTGAACAAGGAAAATCTGACTCGGTTACACCAGTTCTGTCAGGAGGAATGGGCCAAAATTCACCCAACTTATTGTGGGAAGCTTGTGGAAGGCTACCCAAATCGTTTGACCCTGTAACGAATGCCCCGCGCAGAGCTTCTAACCGGCGGTCGTGGGAAGATGGCAGTAACACCCTGATGACCCACACCTGTTTGACCCACACGCATTTGGTAATCAGGGTCACCATATAGCCTTGTGTGTTTGTTTCACCCCTCGCGGGTTATTGTTTCCTTATTGTGTATTGCTGTCTTTCGTTATTAAATCTCTCATTTATTTTCGCATCATAACTGTTTCTTTGCCTCTTTCACTTTCACCTCTCGCAATATCACAGACCCAAGTTCAACAATTTAAAGGCAATGCTACCAAATACTAATTGAGTATATGTAAACTTCTGACCCACTGGGAATGTGATGAAAGAAATATAATCTGAAGTAAATCATTCTCTCTACTATTATTCTGACATTTCACATTCTTAATATAAAGTGGTGATCCTAACTAACCTAAAACAGGGAATTTTTACTAGGATTAAAAGTCAGGAATTGTGAAAAACTGAATTTAAATGTATTTGGCTAAGGTGTATATCGTGTAAGCAGTAAGCACAGTGGCAGAGTGTTTGAAAGAGATTTAAAAAATGTTTAAATTCACGCACATTGTAGACCTATTCCAATACAGATATAATAAATGCTCTATTGTAGATTAACTGTATCTTCCCACCTTGTCAGTTTTACAATGCAAACACTCATCACTGTAACTGATTTCATTGACAGTAGGAAAAAAGTGTCTCAATGCAAGCATCATGCCTTGCCCAAATTGTGGAAATGCCCCCCACCCCCCTAAGACACTGAAGGCCAGCCTTGGCAGCACAATTTGCACATTGTCCCCCTGTCCAGACCTCTTTTCACTTGCTGAGGGAGATTATTCAGGGTTCAGTCCCCTTCCTCACCACAGGCAAGACATCATCCTAAATTCACCATGACATCATCCCCAAATTCACAGGCATATTGGGATAGAGACGTGGGGTCCTCAACCAGCGACATTATACACATGAGGCTATGGCTGTGTCCCAATTCTTCCCCTTCTCCTGAATCTTGTATTTTATCACATGGATTTAACATTGGTGGAAACTCTGGCATGGTCAGATTTGCGCCATTTGCAAAGTATGCACCTGTTATTTTTTTCTTTAAGGGAATTGAACATTAAGGACTGAATAAGATGAAGTGAATGAAGACAATTCTATATTTAAGCTTTGTTTTATGTTTCTGAAAAAACAAGTGCACATTTTCAAGAGGGAATGGTTAAAGTTAGAATTATTGATTTGATTTTAAGTTGAAATAAAGTCAGGTTGTTATTTGCTTTTTATGGTTTTTCTTTTATACAGTATCAGTTGCAAACAACTCCGTTGTTGTTGCTGTTTCTGTACAGTATACAGTATATATGTTTTATTATAAACTGGGTGGTTCGAGCCCTGAATGCTGATTGGCTGACAGCTGTGGTATATCAGACCATATACCACGGGTATGACAAAACATGTATTTTTACTGCTCTAATTACATTGGTAACCAGTTTATAATAGCAGTAGGGCACCTCGGGGGGGGTTGTGGTATATGGCCAATATACCACGGCTAAAGCCTGTATCCAGGCACTCGGCGATGCATCGTGCCTAAGAACAGCCCTTAGCCATGGTATATACCACACCCCATCGGGCCTTATTGCTTAATTATGTTACCCTTGATAATAGTTGTGAATTGATTCATATCACAAGTTATTACTGAAATCAGACACAGTTGAGGCTTTTTGTATTTTTCAATAAAGGTGTTTTATTTATGATCACCACACCTTTCCCTTTGACAATAAATCTGCTGAAGTTCTATGTTCCTTTACGTGTTAAAGATAGATACAGAAGTATATTGCACTTAAAACAAAAGATCAAAGAACAGTCATGAAGCTCGCAAAAAGAAAGAGGAAATCGATCACAATGCCTTCCTTACAGCACAGCCAGTGGAGGCAACATGAGGACCTTGCACGGGCCTTCTCCGTACCATCCACACAATTAGATTTTTTAAATATACATCTTTTAAAATAGCATTTCTATTTAATTCATTTTTAAACTATTACCTACATGATTAGAACTAATAAGGTAGCATGCACAGACAAGCACAGTTTATTGGAATGATGGACAATCTTCATGATTATTTTTCTACATCAGGATTCTGAGGAGTTTTGAAGAATGCAGCTGAATTATTTTTACTGTTTTTGTTCCGTTTGTTTTGTTATTTGGAAAAATTCACTGTGTGAACCATTATAAATACCCTAGATATAAAATGTATTGATATAGTGATCCGAGTCACTATCTGGCAGTCAGGTTTGTGTGTGAGATGTGGTTTGTGTATGTCTATGAATACAATGTTAATTCTAGCCTTTAGAATGAAGCTGACATGAGTTAACAGTTGAAGTCCGGGTTAAGACAACCTTGAAGTCAAAGACCACAGGAAAATGGGTTAAATTGCAGAACAAGAAGATTGAGCATTGTTGTTCTGAATTCCATTCCCTAAGTGAAAGCCCATTGCAAGCACTGTAAAATTATCCAATATTTGTGATACAGAATGTTCTCTCAGCTATACAATATAGCAGGCGTGTTAGTTTGTCTTACTGACAGCTTTGCAAAAGCAATTACCTGTACGGTCGAAAATCAGTCTCTGAAAGTGAAGTTTTCTTTAGTCGATCGCCTAATTAATTGCTCTCGTTTCTAAGGGCAACCATTAGAAAAAGACAGACTTCAGATTAGAGTAAATAAATAAAATAACAGTTAAGTTTGAAATGCACTGTATTCACAATAGAGGAGACAGTCTGATGTTGACTGACAACCCTTTTGAGTTGATGGAGCAGAAAACATATACAACTACTAACTAGTATGTCACCAAGGCAACCAAGATATCAATGTCCTCCACGGAGAACGTAAAGGTTAATCTGCTTCTTCACATTCGGATCAGTTGGAACACTCTCAGAACGGGCCTGGTTAAAGCAGACTGAATGCTGCTCTCAGTCTGTTAACCAGGCTATCAGAACTGCTCTCTGATAATCTGCATGGTCCGGTATATTTGTGCAATGAGCATCGGCAATGGAAAGAAAAAGAAATTGCAGCATTCAGAGCATGTTTACTGGAATCATTAGCCAATGAATGATCTTGGAACCATTAGACAATGAATTATCTTTTCTTTGTCTCTATGCTAAGATTTACATGTGTGTGCAATATGTGTCACAGAAAAACTGGAATACATAGCTGAATATTCTGATTCGCCTCAAAGATTGCGCAATGGTACAATTTGTCTAGACCCCTGAACAAGGCGTGTTGGTCTTAATGTGTTCTCTGTAAGCCTCAAAAACTCAATGTCATGATGCAATAACATGGAATTAAAAAAGTTAGAATTATTATTCATGATTTTAAGTTGAAATAAAGTCAGGCTGTTATTTGCTTGTGGTTTTTCCTTTATAAAGTATCAGTTGCAAACAACTCAGTTGTTGTTGCTGTATCTGTACAGTATATATGGAATAAAACATTGAATTAAAAAAAATATTTTTGTCTCATTTTCTAACAAAGTTAGTCCTAATTTACAGTAATATTAAAACATAAAATTACAAACTGTGCACACAAATGAAAAAACATCTTACATAACACAGAAAATTACATTCTAGATATACCAACTATGAACACATAAAATCAAAAGCAAATTTTTAAAAACATTCCAAGGCAATGAGTCAAGGTGATTGTGGTAGAGCAAAAACCTTTTGGCCTCTGGTCCCAAAGTTAACAGTTCTAGAGGACCTCAAAACACCTAGTTCCCTTTCCATGGGCATGATAAGGATTATGAAAATAATACAACTCAAAAGGAAATAATACCATCTCTGTCTGTGCGTTAACATTTCCATCAAAGCACTTTCTTTTTCTAATAAAAAATTACTACTTTTGTGTTAAAGAACATAAACGCAATTGGTAGGAATCACAAGTTAGAGTATTTTCATATGCGTAGGCCGACAAGTTCTTAGAATAAGGGTTTGACCACGGTTGGTTCTTGTGAAGTTGTTTTACTACAGCGGGTGAAATAAGAATTGAACACGTCACCATTTTTCTCAGTAAATATATTTCCAAAGGTGCTATTGACATGAAATTTTTTACCAGATGTTGGTAACAACCCAAGTAATGGTCGAGGCAAATTTATGGTGAAATGACTGTCTTTCCACTTCCGTATTATGGCCCCAACAGTGCTCACTGGAACATTCAGAAGCTTAGAAATGCGCCTATAACCAATGCCATCATTATGTTTTGCAACAATTAGGTTGCGAATTTCTTGAGACAGATCTTTGCTTTTACCTATCATGAGATGTGTCTTGTGTGACACCTTGGCAATGAGACCTTTTTGTAGGCCATCAGTTGGGACTGAACCAGCTGATAATAATTTTTCACTGACGGGGGCTGGATTGCTTTTTAATTACTGATAGTTTTCAGCTGTTGTCTTGGCTTTCCATGCCTTTTTGAACCTCCCTTTCTTCATGTGTTCAATACTTTTTCCCTGTGTCATTTCACATTATTACACATAACTTAATTTCTGAACTTATTTGTTTTGGTTTCTTTGTATGTATGGATTACTTGGGTTGTTACCAACATCTGGTGAAAATGTCATGTCAATGGCACCTTTGGAAATATATTTACTGAGAAAAATGGTGACGTGTTCAATACTTTCACCCGCTGTATTTGTGCTTCTTGTTCACTATCACCGACAGAATGTCAGACCCTGTGATTTAAACACTGAACTGACTGGTAAAAGTGCCATGTCAGTTTGCTTAGTAGGATGTTTGTCAGTTTTTTTACCTTTGCTTTTAGTTTAGTGATCATAACACAACACTCACAACCACGGTAGAGACCTGCCCACCTAGCCACTAGTTTACCATGGCAAACTATCCACCATGTCTGCACCAAACATGCCATGATGAGAACATTCTAATCTGCATTCCAACTAGAATGTAATTGTCTTGGAGCTTTCAGAGCCTGTTCAAATTCTAAGACTGAAACTGAGTTTTATCGAACACTGAATATCTATGGCTCTGCCACAAGGGCCATTTCAAGTAAGCATCTGAGTCTTCCATGAACACATGACAGCACAGAAAGGCACACGCGGGTGACAGTCGAACCTCTATCATCTATGGAACCGTAATCTTAATGCAGGGCACACACACCTCACAGACAAGTCTTCAGACAATCAATCCCCTATTATACTGTACAGGTGATGGGCCATGAGCTCATAACAACATGGTCCTATTGCTGTAGTCATAACCAGGTTAGGTATGGACTGTCCCAAATGGCACTCTATTCCCTATGTAATGCACTACTTTTGACCAGAGCCCTATGGCCCATAGGGAATGTGCCCTTTGGGACGCTACCATGATGGTCATAGTGTAGACTAGTGAGATGTACTCCACCAGTCACGCCCATGTCTTTTAAAGGGTCAATACTAAATGTGAGAATAATAATATGATCTGTGATACCTCCCCAAAGTGTGGTCCTACTCCAGTTCACAGACAGACAGTGTAGGTCTGTAGCTCTGCAGATGAAAGTTTTTAAGTTGCGTAACATCTTTTAACCTAACAGCCTCCTTTCTATCAATGAGTTCATGTACACAAACAAGCAGCTTAAGCTATTTGTCATTTAATAAACCACACTAATGCTTACAGTATGTTATACATGTGTATAAATGCTATGAGGAAATAGTATATTGAATGCAGCAACATTTAAACCTGACATACAGTAATCAAAATGTTGCTATGTGAGCATTCTCCTTTCCTTTCACACAATATTATCATACATAAGCCTGGTCCAAGATCTGTTTGTGGATGCAAGCTTGGACGATAAATGCCAGGGTCATCTACTGTGCATGTTGTATAATATACAATACAGCACCACAGCCCTGTTCGACAGATCTGTATGTGTTCTGGGTGGGAACACTCTCAAAAGACTTCCCTTCACAACCAGACAACACTGATAGTTACGATTTACGGTATGCAATATGGTGCTAAAAGCAAATTTCACCTTGCAGAAAATAACTTTTGATTTGATTTTTCCACGTTATTCTACTACAAACATAACTCTTAGACATCTAAAAGACTCGTAGAGACAATCTACTTAGAATATCATCTATGATAATCTATTTAGAATATCATCTATGATAATCTATTTAGAATATCATCTATGATAATCTATTTAGAATATCATCTATGATAATCTATTTAGAATATCATCTATGATAATCTATTTAGAATATCATCTATGTCAACGTGTCAATATTAGGCACAACGTTCAATGAGTGGCACAGGGAGGAGAAAAGTACCATTGGCATTAGCATGGTGTATTCAAGTCTACAAGATACATTAACACTTAAGTACAAAATGTGTTTTGGTGATATAACTTCTTTAAACAAAGATTTAGTCTGTTGTTGTTTTTGTTGTTGATGATTCTATAAGATTATAATAGGGCATACTTGTGCTTTGAATTATGCCTATTAGAAGAAAACCTGTCTTAATTTGAAGAAACCATAACCATTGCCTGGACATTTTGCCTGGCTTTCTACCTTATGCACAACCTTACTTGTTTCCTTTAATAAACCTTATCATTATAGTAGAGGAGATTTATAGTGAAGAGCACCTTTATAATACAAACAATGACAATAACCATAATCAAACGTGTGGTTGTTGAATATCTCTGCGTCTAAAATGACACCCTACTCCCCATACAGTCCAGTGCACTACTTTAGACCAGAGCTCTATGTTAGCTATAAGACGAATGGGCTGTACTGTTATGATTTACCGTAAGAAATAAATCCCTAGAAAAGGCAGATCAAAAATATTTAAACAGACAGAGATTTAACCAGGGGAGCTTCATGTTGTCCTACCACAGAGGGGAAGAGAGGGGGGTGGGATGGGGCTTAAAATTCGATCTTGCAGGCGGGGAAAGACTCATCCTGCATGACCACGGTGCTGCTGGAGGCCAGGACCATGATGTTGAGATCCTGCTGCCGTTCATGGGTCTGTTGGTACCACTCCCGAGTCACATCTGTGTCATGGGTGGGAATCAAAGTCACCTGTAGGAGAGAGAGAAAGAGAGAGAGGGGCAGAGAGAGTGAGGTAATGGATAGCGGTAGGAGGAAGAAAGGAGGAAAAGCAGAGGAGAAGAAGATGGGGAGAACAAAAGAGAGAGAAGGGAGAGATGAAAAGGAGAGAGAGTGAAAGATGGGGTGATTTAATCGGGTTAAAGCAAACAAAAAAACCCATGACTGAAATTTAAGTCAATCTCAGATTGATTGTCTGTGGCCAAGTTAATTTCCCCTTTCATGTAAAAAGTCATGACCATCATGCTTTTATGGAAAAGATGATCATTTTGTACACGTACTGAACTGCAGGTTTGACCAATTCCAATCCCCTTGATCTGCCTATAAAAGGGCCCGTCCCCGGTCTATATTATCAGATGTGCTATTAGCAATATGCATTATCACCTGTAGCCCAACTGATGCAGCATAAAGTCTATAAATACATAGGCTGAAGCATGAGTTTGTCCATCTGTATTAACCCCATTGTATACAACATCCTGATTGTTATTATTATAAATTATTATTATTTACAATTATTGCTAATAATGATTAATTATTATTAAATCGAAAAAATATATATATTTTTTAGATTAAATTACAAAGTATGCCATTGCCCCTTTAAGAGCTCTAAACCATGCTTGAAACTGCATTTTTTTGGTCACAGGTTCAGGAATAGTTAAAAAATCACAACATTCACTTAAAATCAACCTTTCAAATTGCAGTGTTGGGCGATTTGGAAAGCCATAGACAGTCAATAAATAGTATAATAATACTTGTTGGAAAGGTTTTCATCTATAGCTCACAATCTGTGGATAATATACGATTAGAAAGGTTAAAAATGTATGTAAAATATCACAGCACAATTTATAAATATAAGGCACATGGAAACCAAACGATGGTGGTCTATGGTGATAGGTGGGATGGGCTGAGAGTGGCTGAGGGGTGGGATTAAAGAGCTTATTTTTGGTAATGTATTATTGTTATGTGACTGCTTTATAATGTATAAAAGTACCATGTATGTAAAATGTATGTATATGTAGCAGAAAAGCTGTAAAAAAAATGGATGGGTAAAAAAAATAAAAAAATAAGTAGAATAATTGTAGGAGAAATTAACATTGCAGCAATGGAAAGCTCTTTTTTAACAAAAGCCAAAACTGCTTTCCAAAGGGTTTTCCCCTCGCTTGCATTAAAAATGTTTGTGACTGACTACTTTTCCCTCCCTATGGCTTTCACAACTTGAATGCGCATCGAGAGGAATATTTATCTGGCATAGAACACACAACAACAAGCCCACTAGATAAATAGGTCAATTATTCTTCTATGGGGTTGTCTGATTGTTTTAAAAACACCATTACATGGCAGAAATAGTAGCACTGGAAAGTTCCATCCTGAGTGATAAAGTATAGGCTGAATTACTTTTTGAGTTGAGCGCCACAGGTAGTCAGGTGTGCTAGTTAGTTAGTTAGTTAGTTAGTTAGTTAGTTAGTTAAGATGCATATGGAGTGAATGTCATGTACAGGTGATGTATTGATCCATCAACTGAAAGATTGAACATCTAATTCTATGGTAGTGATTTGTTACCTGTAGGTTAGATCCCCACTGGGCCTTGCCCTCCAGTAAGGCGTCCAGGACCCCTCGGCTGGGCTCTTCATTGCCCACATCGTTCCCGCTCACCACGTAGTATGCAGAGCGGATGCGCTTGAAGAACTCCTGGTCCACATTCTTAGCACTGCAGTGGTTGGGGATGTAGGCCAAGTCTACGTAGATAGGAGGGCCTTGGGGAACCACGGAACTGGACCTCTGAGAGCCTAAGGGACAAGGAGTCAGTGCTTAGACGTTTCCATATGATTTGATACTTTCCACAAGGTCGCTGGTTTAAACTCTGCTCCAACTGCTAATTTCCTCCCTCCCCACTCCTTTCCTCAATCACTTTCAACAGCCTAGCAGCCTAGTCTTAGCCTGGTCCCAGATCTGTTTGTGCTATGTTGTGCAATGTGTAATGTACCGTACTGTATACTACTAGTCATATTAGGCCTAACATAATTTGATTGTTGAATAAATATACTGTACAATGGGGACCCTTGTTACCTGAGGTGCTCTTAACTCCGTTGGCCACCCTGCCGGCGTTGTAGCTGGACCTGGAGAGTTCATCGTCTCTGGAGCCCTGTCCGTCCGACAGTTGGGACATCCTCAAGCTCTTCTCTGTCTCCTTCTTCTTCAGCGAGGCGCTGCGAGGGGACGGCAACTGCTTCCCTGGCATGGGGGACCGCTTACGGCGAGCTGGAGACGCCGACTTGGGTTTCCCTGTCTTACGCACGCCTTTCGTCTTGGGGTCCTTCTTGAGGGGCGACTCAGAGGTTGCCCGGTTCTGGTCATTGGCCAGAGCGTCGGGGTCCACCATGCAGACGTCGGGGTGAGGGGGGTTGGGGAAGGGGTCCATGAGGGGAGCGGGAGGTGGGTCAAGGGGGCTTATCCTGGAGGAGGAGGAAGAGGAGTGATGGTGGCCCCCTCCCATGGCAGCGAACTTATCCACAGGCAGGTACTCAGTGTCCTCGTCCGAGTCCGTGTTGCTGTCGCCCGTGATGGAGGGGCACTCCTTTGTCCCTGGGGGCATGTCTGAATCTGACTGCGATGGTATAGACTCGCTGACGGAGGTTGGGGGGGTGTCTTCTCTGGCCAACCCCAGCCCAGCCCCCCCGGGGTGCAGGACCGAGACGCCCTGGGAGTTGGGGTGGTTGGGCTGTTTGTTGGCCCGCTTCTTGACTGACAGGTCGTGCTCGTCCCCTTCCCGCTCCTCGTCCTCCTCGTCGCTGGACTGCTGTTGCATACTGGGATTGATGAAGGAGGGAGATAGGTCTCCTTTGCGCTGCCTGTGCTCCGAGGAGGAGTAGCCAGGGGAGGCTTTGGAGGAGGAGATGTAGGAGGAGGAGGCGCCCATACACATGTCAGGAGACAGGTCCGGGTCGCTGTCGTCGTCATCATCTCTTCCCCCTGCTCCTCCTCGGCTCGACGACTCCGTGTAGAAGGGGGAGGGGAAGGTGTGATCAGTGGAGGAGAGGGAGAGTGGGCGAGCGGGGCACTCTGGTTCCATTTCGCACTCCTCCTCAAACTCGTCCTCGTGGCGGTAATGAGGCGGGGAGTCGCCGGGAACCATGTCCATCTGGGGCTTCTGCATGTTCCACTCGTAGGAGCTCCTCATCTTTTTGTCCTCAGCTGTACCCAGACCTGGGCTCACACCGCTGGCTGATGCCCCTGCACTGATGATGGAGCTCATGCTGCTGACCTCCGTGGGACCGTTGACTGTGTCTGGCTTGGTGGGCAACAGGGAGGAGGGCATGTACAAGGTGAGCACATCAGGGAGACCAGCGGCATCTATCTTACCGGAGGTGGTAGTGCTGCTGCTGTGTTTTTCAGAGAAGGACAGGCCCATCTCACGCATGTAACCTTCCTCATCGTCCTCTTCCTCACTACTGTCAGAGTTTTCAAAGTAATGCTTGCTTGTTGAGTCGGGCCGTGGGGACGAGGTGACACCAAACAAACCTGTGGCGATGGCATCCTTCTCCTTGGGTGACTGGGAGAAAGGCCCATAACCCCCTGCAGCCTGCAGCTTGGACTCATCCGCCCATTCCGGTTTATAGAAGCAGTCCGACTGAAGGCTTTTGTCCACAATGCTTCCTTCCATAGAGGCAACATGCTCCTTTTTGTCTTCCGAGGAGAAAGCGGAGGAGTGCGAGTGGAAAGGTTTGATCTCCTCGAAGGGGCTAGGAGGAGAGAAGCGGGCCAGACTGGAGGGGGATTCAGCTATGGCGGTGGTGGCGTTCGTCATCTGCTTCTCCGAAACCTCCAGGTACTCGTTCTTCACCATCCTGCTGGAGCTGGAAAAGGGGGAGGAGTCCATGGTCAGAGAGTGTTCGTCTTTAAAGGAGGCGTGTTCGTCTTTAAAGGAGGCGTGTTCGTCTTTAAAGGAGGCGTGTTCATTTTTAAAGGAGGCATGTTCGTCTTTAAAGGAGGCGTTTTCGTCTTTAAAGGAGGAGTACTCAAAGCCGGCACTGTCTGCATCGTGTTTGAAGATGTGGTCGGAGGCGTTGGCTGGGGTCTCCAGCTCCTCGCCAAACTGCCGGCTGGTGGAGAGTGACGGACCGGACGTAGAGGAGGAGTAGCTGTAGGAAGAGGAGGAGGAGTATGCCGTGGCGGAGGTGGTGGTGTAGTGGAAGCCTGATGAGACACCTACTGTGTCTCCTGCTTTCTTACCACAGTCAGCTCTCTCGCTGTGGAAATAGTCGTATTTTCCCTCTTTGTCTTTTATCTGGCTGGACTGGAACGAGTCTTTCTCCCCACCGTAAGAATAATCAAACCCAGAGGAGTACCCAGAAAACCCTGTGGCTCCCATGTCACCTATGCAGGTGTTGGAAGAAGCTGGAGTAGTCAGCTTTGCCTGGCTGTTGTAACCATCTGCACCTTTCTTTGGTACATCCCTCTCTTTATTGTACACCTCCTCATCATCGTCATCATCATCATCCATGTCGGCACCCTCGTCCTCAAACTGTTCTCCAAGTTTTGCTGGGGATTTAGTTGTTAACCCCTCATCAGGGAGTTTGGAGTCTGTGAAATCTGGTTCTTTTGAGCTCACGCTGTCTGGTGAAATCGGCTTTGCCTGGCTGTTGTAACCATCTGCACCTTTCTTTAGTACATACCTCTCTTTATTGTACTCCTCCTCATCATCGTCATCATCGTCATCATCATCCATGTCGGCACCCTCGTCCTCAAAATTCTCTCTAAGTTTGTCTGGGGATTTAGTTGTTAAACCCTCAACAGAGAGTTTGGAGTCTGTGAAATCTGGCTCTTTTGAACTCACGCCGTCTGATGAAGTCAGCTTTGCCTGGCTGCTGTAACCATAGCCGGCCATGGAAACCATAAACTCTGTCTCTTTCGAGCTCACGCCGTCTGGTGAAGTCGGCTTTGCCTGACTGTTGTAACCATAGCCGGCCATGGAAACCATAAACTGGGTCTGTTTTGTGCTCATACCGTCGATGAAAGGACTTTTGACTTCCTTTTCCGATTTCTCTTTGGCACCTTTCTCCATGTCTGAGTCACTGGCAACGTCCTCGTCATCGTCCTCATCCTCTTCTTCATCCTCTTCATCATCATAATCATCATAGTCTTCCTCATCCCTGGCTGTTAGCTTCCTCATATCTATCTCCAGTTCCACATCTTTGTCATGGTAGCTCATTGAAGGGAGTTTGGCTGCAGCACTGCCTGTTACAGAGGTGTAATCACTGTGACCTTTGTAAGAGGAGTCTATCTCTGATGATAAGGATGTGGTTGAAGCCTCTGGTCTATCAGCCATGGATGGGAATCTGCTCTCTCTGCTGTATCCACATGGCTCACTTATCTTCTCTGTGGATTCAGAGCCATGGAGCCATGGGAAGGGGGAAGGGGAAGAGGAGGAGGAAGATACATCTTTTACATTAGAGCTAGTGAACCCCTCCTTGTCTAAGGGGAAAGCAGGGTCCTTTTTCTGTGTGTCCATCTCCTTCATACTGTCCTTCCCCATCTTTTCTGACTGGTCCTTCTGATAACTGGATCCATTTGAATATGAGTCTGCTGTGCTTGTTTTGTTGTCATAGATATCACTGTAAGAGAAAGTCTTGCCGTGTACGTATGGGGTGTCCTGTCTTATCTCTTCTTCTGAGCGTTTCTCTTTACTCTCTCGCTCCGGAAAATCATACAGATTAAACTGGACACTTTTCTCTGGCTCTTTCAAAGTTACATGGCACTTTTTACTGGATAATGCTGTATCCTTTTTGTCATCTACTGATAAAGCTCTAGACCCAGTTCCACTTAGGTGAACAACATCATCTTCCTCCTCCTCATCTTGCTCATCGGAGTACATGACCTGGGATTTGGTTGTTTCCTCCATGTAACCAGAGAACTGTGTCTCGCCTGTCGACCCCAGTTTATTCTGAAGATACTGGGACTTGATGTCATCCTCTGCAAGTCCTTTGTCCCTCTCAGACAGCTTCTCTTCCTGAGGGGATTCATCGTCCAAGAACCTACCCTCCTTCTGTTCCAAATACTTAGCTTTAACACAGGGTTTGAGATCCCTTTTCTCATAATTATCATAATCTTCATCCTCCTCCTCATCTGATTCGTCAAAGGGGGTCTTGTCACCAGAGAGCCCCATTTTCTGGAGCTCAGTTTTAGTTTTGTCCATTTGGTTGTCTTTCTTCTCCTCTGTGGGGGAGTAGCCACTGCTAGTAGGGACCGACTGGTTGGGTGAGGCCAGCTTCACGGTGCTGTCATCTGTGCTAAGACATCCCTCTTCACCCTCAAACATGGAGCTAGGCTTAAATCCGCTGGAGAAAGAGGGAGGAGAAGGAGGGGCAAAGGCGGTGGAGGGGGATTTATCCTTGTCCTGGAGCAACATGGCTGCCGCCGCCTGCTCGTAGCCCATTTGGAGTTTCCCCAAGGGGATGTCAACGTTGGGAGTCTGGTCCTCGTCTTCATCCTCCTCTTCATCATACTCCTCATGGACGGGTTTTGTCTTCCTACCAGCCTCCATCTCAGGAACAAAAGGATGGTACTCCTTCGAAGGAGGAGAATTTAAGTTCTTGTCCTCCTCCAGAGAGGAGGTAGGAGAGATGGTTCCAGCCGAGTGGAGGAAGTCCTTCCCGTGGGTGGCCTCGGTGCAGGAGGGGATGCTGTTGACCGTGTCCAGGCGAAGAGAGCTCCTCCCTGTCTCTGTCTCTGTCTGCGGGGCCGTCACTGATGCGATGGACTGGTCGTCTGCCATGGAGGTGGCGAATGAGGACAGTTTGTCGTACTCTGTGATGGACGTGGCTGAGGAGATGTGCTCTTCCTCGGCGAGCGGAGCTCCGATGATGCTCGGATAGGCCGCCAACACTGTGTCATGTCTTCCCACGAAGCCTTTGGCTTTAAAGTCTGAGTCGTCTGAGATAGCTGAAGCTCTCATCTCCCTAACACCATGCACAGAGTCAAAGGATCCCGGAATGTCGGGAACGGAGATGTCGCAGGAAGCGACGTCGTAGCGGAGGTGTGGGATCCTGTCCTCGGGTTCTTCATGGATCTCCTCATCAGAGATGGTCTGCTCCGTTTCGGAATAACCGGGAATAGTCTCATCTTGGATGAAGGACACTTGCTCAGAAGCAGCGGTAGTGGTTTGTTCAGAGGCGACTGCGGTTGAAAACGATTTAAAGTCGGTTGACTTGGTGTCCCATTCTTTTTTCTCTTTTTCTGTGTTGTATTTATCCTCATCATCCTCAGTTCCCTCCAGATCTGCTTTTTCGATAACGTCACCCTCCTCTTCTGAGCTAACGCTCTTCTTCGAATTCATGTCTCCCTTAGTAGAGTGTTCGTCGTATTGCTCCATTTCCTCCTCATATTCCCTATCCACGGCAACGTTTATTTTAATGTCCTGCCATTTCCCGACATCTGCACCTTTCTTTAGTACATCACTCTCTTTGTTGTACTCCTCCTCATCATCGTCATCATCATCACCGTCGTCCATGTTGGCACCCTCGTCCTCAAACTTCTCTCCAAGTTTGGCTGGGGATTCAGTTGTTATCCCCTCGTCAGGGAGTTTGGAGTCTATGAAAGATGGATGTCCAGAGATGACATCATTCTGAATGGGTTCACTCCCTAGCTTTGAGAGTTCGTCTCGTTTTAAAGCTTCGAAGTCCTTGATGACATCTTCTGGAGAGGATACAAAGGACCCGACTGCCAAAGCAGCAGCAGCTTTTTTGGGGGCTTTCTTTGGGACAGACTTTTTCTCAGCTGTTTTCTCTTTGACTGGTTTTGCTGTTATGTTTTTGTCCATCTTGTCTGTCTTGTCCGTCTTGGGTTTGGCCTGTGTCTTGTTGGCCTTATGGAGGGTTTTCCTGACTTCTGGGGTAAAGGGTTTCAGGTCTGGTTTGGTGCTCTTCCTCAGCTCTGGTTTACTCAGATCCTTCTTTTTCTCCTGCTTCGCTGCTTTTGTTTCTTTTTTCTCCTCTTTTTTAGTGGTATCTTTTTTCTTTACTTCACGTTTGTTTTCCTCTTTCTTTACTTTGCTCATCTCTTTCTTCTCTTTGTCATTTTTCTCCTCCACCTTGGATGGTTGTTCCTTGGAGTGTCTCCTCACAGTTTTCTCCTTGGACAGCTTCTTTTTCTCCAGTTTGGCTGCTTCGGGTGCTGCCTCGCTGTTTTGCTGTTGTTTGGTGGCTTTGGTGGCTTTGGCGCTCTCACTCGTCACCTTCTTCTCCTTCTTGTCCTCTTTCTTTTCAATTTTGTTCTCTTTAGCCGAGTCGCTCTTGGACTCTTCCTGCCCATTGGCTTCTTTCTTACTGGCTTTTGAGGCCAACTGTGTTTTGGTGGAAGATTTCAGGCTCTCCTTGCTTTCTGTTCTTGATCTCATCTTTGTTTGTTTTATGATTGGAGGCGGGGCCCCAGAAGATATGTCTTTCTGAGTGGCCACTGGGTAACGCAGGAAGTCCAGGTGCTTCAGCTTTTCAAGCCCCTCCAAGATTTTGTTCTGTGGTGCATTCCCAGGGAACAGCACCCTGACTATCTTCTCTGTTGGACTATGCGGGATCCATACGATAAGAGCTGTTACTGAGGTTAAGTAGGGGACTGATATTTCTCCCTCTTTGCCATTGGACATCACAATCCCAGTCTTGGCCTTACTGTTCCCAGCCCACTTCTGCATAAGGAACTGCATCTCCTTGCTTTCCTTCACAGGGTTCAGAATGTACATGTCTAGCTTGCCAACGCCCAGCTTGTGAAAAAGCGTGATGGGCTCAATGGTGTTGCTAACGACCCTGTAAAGGGGTTCTGACTTGATGCCAAGCTTGTTGAGATACTGCAGTGTGAGGGATGCCTCCTCGATGCTCCGTTTGACCTTTAGCGTGGATTCAGGCATTCGTAGCTTCTCGGGGACGTTGAAGAACACCACACCGAGCTCGGGCGAGATCAGGTTCTTCATCCAGTCGCCGTAGGTGTTGGAGCCGCCAGATCCCTGGGACTGCTCCTCCTCCTGCTCAGCGATCTTCCTCTGGAGCAGCCCGTTGATGCCTGGGAGGTTGTCCGCCCCAATGTGGGTCAGCAGGACTGAGTCTATCCTGTCCAAGTGCCTGACCAGCTTCCAGAAACAGGACCTGCGTTCAGACCCTCCATCTACCAAGATGTTGAATCCATTCACGGCAAACAGGGCAGAGTCGCCCCTCCCTCCAGGGAAGATGTAGCAGCAGGGTTTGGACAGCTTCAGGAAACCACCCGAGGTGGGTGGCTCCAGGTTGTCAAAGGGCGACGGGACATCCACCGTCTCTGAGATGTACTCTGTGAACTCCGTGACTCCCTCCATGTCGGGAAGTGCAGGCTCAGGGTTCAGGCGGTATTCCAGAAGGTTCTGGAGGTGGTGCTGCTCCTGGCTGTGGCCCAGTGAGCTCCAGACCCCTTCTCCCAGGCACGATACTGTTAGCCTGGGCCGCTGGTCCGATGCTGAGTTGGACAGGACCTCAGTCACCTGGAGGTGGACCCACAACACAACATAAACACACTGTTAGTCATAGCTTATGTAAAGAAACATATTTTAATAACAAGTATACCTATTCATCAAAACAATATTTTATTTGAGCATATAACAAGAACATATTTAAATGAATCAACCCCTCCCTAAATGAAAGAATCACAAATATTAATTGAGAGATTCCAGTGAAGGCTATACAGTGTAATGTCAACTTATAGTAAAGTGTTGATGAACAGTTGATCTTACTCCAGGATCAGAGATGATGTCAGAGAAGTGTCTCCAGTTGAAGGCTCCACCCTGCAGTGTGATGTCACCTCCCTGCTTAGAGCTCTGGCCACTTAGGACTAGTAGCTTGTGTCCAGCAGAGTCAGTGACCAGAGAGCGGATCTGGACGAGAGGAGAAGAGGGACAAATAGAATTTAAAAATGACATTAGTGGACTATCATCACAGTTGAAGGACCTGTTCAAATCTACCAGTAAGCAGTTTTTTTTAAAAAAAAGGTTTCTATTGAGAAACATCAACCGTAGTTGTCAGGTATGTCTGAGTCACACCTACCTCTGAAGCAGTAGTTTCCTCTGACGGGTTCACCAACACAACTGTCTCAAGGACATTACTCTTGTACTGCAGAGTCCTCTGTCCTGGAGAGGAAACAAACACAAAACTCAGGGATAAGAATTACAAAACTACAAAAACTACGGTGCAGTCAGTAGTCACAGTTCCTACAATAATTAAGTTCCTACAATATTTCAGTTCCTACAATTTTTCAGTTCCTACAATAACTCTGTGTGTGGAAATACTAAATATTGTAGCGATCCTCGCTATATGAGCCACGTTACAATTCCCATGAAGTGGGTTAACCTTAATGGCGCAATGTGTAGGGTGTTTGCCTTTCTCACCAGTGACCCGGGTTCACTCCCCTGCCTTGCTGTTCACAACAATATTGCTAAAAATGCAGCATGGGAAAATAGACTAACTTATAACAGAGGCATTGTGTAATGTGATAAGCCTTAAGCATCGAGGGTCCATTAAGAAACATGACCATCGGTTTAACATTTCAGACCCATTGTTTTCCATGATAAGAAAATAACTAGAAATGTACTGCAGTGAGTAACTTAGTCAAATGACAGTACAGAACAATTGGAAAGCTAGAACATGGATCAGAATTATCCTCTGCAACCGTGCTTGAATATTATTGGAAGCTTAGACGCCTTCAGCATTGTGGCCCATCATTATTGTTATTATTATTAGTAGTCGTATTATTATGATGATTATTATAAAAATAATAATTATTATTATTATTGCTATAAGATGAGTGTCACTTCAATGTCTGACAGTGACACTACCAGGGTGCACTGCAATTCTACAGTGACATCACGTCAGACAGGGCTGTCTGTGAATACCGCTCCATGATTGGTCAGATTAGACAAGCCAATTAACAAAAATGACAAAACGCTGGAGCTGTATGAAAACATGGCTGGAACCAATTACTGAAAATACAACATCCGGTCTTCTAGCATTAGCCAAACACAATTAGCTGCAGACTAACACTGTGAGCCATACCCAGGCTTCCTCTCCCTCCAAGGTCCTCTCACTCTGCCATCATATTTCCTCTCAGTCATCAACTAAATGTCTTAAACCTGTATATAGTCTCTTCCATGCCACGTAAACAACAACAATATTGCAAAAGCCTCATTAGCTTCATGGGGATGCTAAGCTAGCTAGCTATGTTGCCACTGGTTGAGTTAAACTGACCCAGTCATGGCTACGGGAGACGCATTGCAGCATTTCTGAGGGGGGAGGGAGGGAAGGACAGGAGTTAGGGAAGGAGGGCCAGACGTGCTGCATGGGAGAATGCACAGCAGAGCAACACAGCAGGAGACAGCAACTGCCAAGGCAGCAGTAGAAAGAGCATCCTGATCTTACATGCAGGTGCTTCATCAGTGAAACTATTTTTAGCATAAAATGGCTTACTGGCTCGTCTCCAACTGGAAGAATATGAGAGGGGTTTATTAACATGGGTGTTTTTTTTCTTCACTGCAAAGGGGAAGCAAGGGCATTAGGGGGCAAATAGATGGAACAGGAGAATGACATGTCTTGGTATCCAGGGGTTACGTGTAAGGTGAAAAAATAGACTTCACCCGTGACATTTAACATGAATAGCTTTTTCAGCATCTGTGCCTAGTATCATCTGATGACTTCCTCAAATTATGAGCTAGTTTGTGCTTACAAATGACCAAAATGAGCTCTGTAGTGTGTGCTTAGCAAGTAAGCAGCACACATTGGCCTAGTTTTGGAGATGTATTTGTAGTTTTAGTTTCACGTTCGGCTTTCGGAAAAGACTAACTGTTAAAATTTGCTCAGCTGCCGAGAAAGTACATCTAGTGGAATTAATTGTGTTGAACCTCAGAAGACTGGGGTTCTGTCCAAAATGGCACCCTATTCCCTATATAGTCGACTACTTTTGACCAGGGCCCATAAGGATGAATACACTACAGGAAGAACAAGTGACAATTCTGACATTTTGACTTTTCAAATGAAGCATGACGCTTCGCTAATGTGAATGTCAATGATACTGGAGGTGCCTGGTAACATTCACTAAGGGCTAATTCTCAAAAACTACCCATCAAACTCCCAATACACTAATGCTGGATACACATGCACCCATGCACACACCTTTTTCTGTTACAAAGGGCTCACTAACTCAAGGTATATAGAGGCGAAATGTCTTCACTATTTCCAAAAAGCTGCTTCATTCCTGTTGTGTCTTCTGTTACAAGGGACATACCAGGGGACCAAGAGGATAAGCTGCATGAGGAAACGTAATCATGCTTTGAACCTTTTCCCTACTCACTTAGGGTATTCTGCCCAGGGGATTCATTCAGTTAGTGGGGCCCTGTATCTGAGAGGATCAACCTGATCTCTACAATCAAATTGAAAATCACCAGGATATCTCGGCCACTATATGACCTCCAGATGTGTCTTCTTCACAGAGAATAGAGAGCAGACAATAGCATCACTTCCTCATCTCGGAAAAGCACTCTCACCCACTGACATTGAGTATGAAGACAACACAGAGAAAGAAATGGCCAACAATGTAATCCACAGACACAGCATAGATGTTATTTTATTAGGATCTATTTTAGTCCTCATTCAGACTAATCTTCCAAGAGTCCTCAAATATCACATCACATTTTCACATATAACACACTGTTACAAACAACATACATAATACCCTGCCATATTGACACGATAACTACTCTAACAGTCTTAATTTTTTTTTTTTAACAGTCTGAAAAGATAGATTGGTTCCTTCATCTACCATAGTCCTGCACAACCTTCCAACGTATTATATTTAAATAGTTCTAAAGTATTGTTTGAATTTATATATTGAAAGGTTTCTGGTTCGCTCAAATAAATGATTTCATTTCTTTATTGCTCTCTATCTAAATGTTCTTTTGCAAACTACTATTTTCTGCTGGTATAACACATACTGTAGATGGTGGACAATCTATTCAGGTGAACTACTGTTCTGTCTACTGTTCTGTCTACTGTTCTGTCTACTGTTCTGTCTCTTACTAAATTAATACTGTTGTGAATGGAGTTTGGCCATTTTAAATGGGGGAAAAAAAAACATTTTTTTTCTTTTTTCAATTATCTTGTTTATTAAATGACCACCCAAGAGCATTGTGCATGACTACAACATAATAATCATATCTCCACCTTAAAACAATCCTTTCTGCTTTGTTCTGCGCAATCTGCAGCCTCCTAATTTCACTTGCTGATGCATTTCCGCAGACCACAGAACAGTAGTTCACCTGACTCCCAATTAATGCTTGGGTTGTTTGCTTAAGAATCTTTCCCAGGTAAATCTTTAGCTATCCTTCTGATATTTTTTATTATTTGTACATAGATGAGTTATTTGAGACAAGAAGTTGTCTAGCTGCACCCCTAGTAGTTTGTATTCTGCCACTTCCTAATTTTGTACTTTCCCCATTCTTAATTACTGACAGTAGCTGCTTCGTGTGATGTATTGTTGTCCAATAATGTTTGCACCATGTTTTGTGTTGCTACCATGTTGTTGTCATGTTGTGTTGCTACCATGCTATGTGGTTGTCTTAGGTCTCTCTTTATGTAGTGTTGTGGTGTCTCTCTTGTCACAATGTGTGTTTTGTCCTATATTTTATTTATTTATTTATAATCCCAGCCCCCGTCACCACAGTCATTGTAAATAAGAATTTGTTCTTAACTGACTTGCCTAGTAAAATAAAGATTTGGGCACTAATAAGTGCCTAAATTGGAACGTAGTGGCTGTACAGAGCTCAAGCTCTTCACAACTCTGTATGGGTTTTGACTGACAGCCATTCTGAATTAATAAAGGTTAAATATTTTTTTTTTTTATTGCATAACCTTGGTTTTCTTGGCGTTCAAAACAAGTTTGTTCCGGCAAACCCACTCCCTGATATTTCCTATATCTATTTGTAGAGCTTGCTGTACCTGTTGAACTGATTGTCTTGCTGTAAAAGTTGTAGTATCATCTGCAAATATAGTAGCTTGAGTTTCAGAGAAGGCATAAGGAAGGTCATTGGTATTAATTATGTAAAGAAGTGGTCAAAGGCAGCTGCCCTGCGGTATTCCTCAGTTTAAAGCATGAGGGGAAGAAAACTACCCATTGATACAGGTAGACTGTTTCCTGTCAGTTAGATATGACTGTACCCAATTCAATGCTGCCTCCTTAAACCCATAATGCAATCATTTTGTCAAAAGTATTTAATGATCCACTAAATCAATTCCTGCACTGAAATCTAAAAATGGTACACCCACAAACCTGCCATTATCCATAGCATTGAGCCACTCGTCAGTCATGTCAACCAATGCAGTGGTAGTGGAATGTTTTTTTGCGATAAGCATGCTGATTGGCTGTGATCAGATCAGAGGTGTGGTTCAGGTGATATTCTGCCCAAACTCTGTATGCCATGGGCTCTCCAACCATGTTCCTGCAACTACCCCATGCTTAATTTGGAAAACCAAGTGAAAACTGTAGTAACATGTTTTCACAACAAAACATATTTCATGAAACTGTTGACATACCCTCTCTCTACACGCTCAAAAAAGGAAAGAAGGAGAGATGGGAGGAGATGGAAACGCACAGTGGTTAGATATCTGTAGCTGAAAGTAATGTCTCAGCCTATTAAATATGAAATTATAAAAAATGGCGTAGTACTAGGCTATTCAAAATGAAATACAAATTAACTTTAATTGTAGGCTAACTCTGTAAGCCGCACTGCACAATCAATAAACCAACAGCATTGCCTAGGCCTGTATGTTCCTACCCAGACTCATGGATAGAAAGTGTGGAGGGTAGCACAAGGTAACCAGTCCATCCAGTACGCATAATAATATAGTCTTTACTCGATTACTAGAATTTGTTTAATTTTGGATTTTTTCTGCCGTGCATAATATGCAGTAGCCTATGTATTGTATAACGGCACACTTGTTATTTTAATTCAGTTTTTTTTTCAGGCTTGGGCTCATTTGTATTTATATTTAACTAGGCAAGTCAGTTAAGAACACATTCTTATTTACAATGACAGCCTACCTACAGATACAAGATATCTGGAGTGCAAAAAAAGCTATGAAAAGACATTGCATAGTATGGGGTGGTTGGCTGAATATGTACACTAGACATTGGTGGATGTTGGATGGTTAACTATACTATACAGGTCGATGGCAGAGAAATACTTCAGTAGCTAAAAATGCGTATGATATGAGCGAGGGTAATAATAGTTTACTTAATAGACAGACTGGCTAAATGAACAGGTAAGTGAACATTTTGCATGGTTAAATTAGCTGTTGTCCATGATGGCCAGCAGTTTGGCCAGGATCCGTCTCTCCGCCACCTCCTCTAGAGTGTCAAGGCTCATCCCCAGGACAGAGCTAGCCTTCCTGATCAGCTTATTTACCTGAGAAGCATCACCGGCTTTGATGTTTGCTCCCCAGCACACCACTGCAAAAAAGATGGCACTGGCCACCACAGACTGGTAGAAGGTATGCAGTAGTTTACTACACACGTTGAAGGACCTGAGCCTCCTCAGAAAGTAGAGTCGGCTCTGGCCCTTTTTGTACAGGGCCCCGGTGTTACCAGCCCATTCCAGCCTGTTGTCCATATGGACTCCCAGGAACTTGTATGACCCAACCATTTCCACATCCATCCCCTGTATAGGGACTGCAGTCAGTTGTGCCTTGGTTCTCCTGAAGTCCACCACCATCTCCTTTGTTTTGCTGATGTTGAGCTGAAGGTGGTTCTGCTCACACCACAACACAAAGGCACTGATTGTGCTCCTGTACTCCTCCTCCTGCCCAACCCTGATGCACCCTACAATTGCGGAGTCATCCGAGAACTTCTGTAGGTGGCATGTTTCAGAGTTATATCTGAAGTCTGAGGTGTAGAGGGTGAACAGGGAGGGGGACAGGACCGTTCCCTGAGGGGCCCCTGTGTTGCTAACTGCCCGTTCTGACAGGGTCAGGGGTCAGGGTCAGCCCCTGGAGCAAATTAGAGTTAAGTGCCTTGCTCAAGGACACATTGACAGGTTTTTCACCTTGTCGGCTCTGGTATTCAAACCAGCAACCTTTCAGTTACTGGCCCAACACTCTAAATGCTAGGCTACCTGCCGCATATATAGATAGGCATATGCATGTTTGTTTTGGCTTTGAAGCAAAATCCACAACGACCATGTTTTCCACTCAGTTTCAACCCGTTGTTGAGCTTCTTTCTTCAAATTGATCAATCACAGTGAGGTGAGTTTTAAAAGCAAAACACTGTTGTGATGATGTGTTTGATGTGATTTTCAACTGCATATGCATTGATGTCAGAGTGGTTAGAGGGACAATAGAGCCCTGAGTACCAGGCCATTAGCGGCCCGATGGTCATTAGCAAGTTGGGTACGACCAACGCATATCCAGAGTGCATAAGAAATTGTTTAAAGAAATGTACTTACTGTGATGGAGATGTGGTTGTCCCACTGGCTATCCTAAGTTGAATGCACCAATTTGTAAGTCGCTCTAAAATGTAAATGTAAATAAGAGGGAATTTCTGTGACTCAACAGTCACATGGAATTTTACTGCGGTCATGACTCATGCCTGCCGGTATGGCGGTATTACGACCACCGCAACAGCCCTAGTTCTATATCATATCTAATGCCGGTTTCCAATATCACTCGGCTTTCGGCTTGTCTGCAGGTGAGGCAGAGAAGCCTGACAAAGGCCCTGTCGGCTGTAACGAATTCAGCTGCTGTAACAAACATGGGAGTGTAATAGGAGAGATGACCACTCTCTCCCTCTACTTTCCTTTGTGTTAGAAGTGCCTCTGACTGAGATTCAACAGGCACTGAGGCTGAGCTGACTGTCAGAATGCTAATGTCACGCTTTTCAAACATTAACATTCAACTTCCTCCCCCAGCTGTATCTACTTGATATGCTGATTGCCAAAACATCTGAGAGACAAAAAAAATATGCTTACTGAGTAGAACACTTATATAATGCAAAAAGAAAAACAAGGACCTGCTTAAAAAAATAATAACATTATACTGAACTTCACGCCACCTTTTACACTCCTGGGAATTGGCGTATATGGATAGGGCTTAATTGAAATGTTTCTTACAAAAGAAATATGAAAAGCAAATGCATAACCATGGTAGCAGTTAAAAGGGAACAGTTTGGAGAATATGGGAAAATTATTAGACCAAACAGTTCACCTGAAACAATACTGAATTTTATGGGCATTTTACATTTACTGTACCTTTCGCCACATTTTGTTGATAACGAAATCAGAAAATACTCAATTCAGAGAAACAGATCGTAATTTTGGTGCCCATAGAAATGAGTCATGAGTGCATTCAGGTGCGTGTTCTGCTGCAAATTTTCTTCACAATAAACAAACATAGGCTCATTCTGTTCAGAACAACCCAGGGTATGATGCCATGTCATCTTGTAACTGAACATCAAACATTACATTTGTTTTATTGTGGGGAAATGTGAAGTGGTATTTATTTTAATCCTCAACGTCTCATCTTTCAAAATACATCGAGTCAGACAACAAAGTTGCCCAATTAACGGGAGGTATGGGGGCAATTTCTTGTTGCGCGCGGTGCTCAAATTCAGAATGGCTGTCAGTCAAAACCCATACAGAGCTGTGAAGAGCCTGAGCTCTGTAGAGCCACTACATTCCAATTTAGGCACTTATTAGCCATCTTGTTTTTTTACTAAGCAAGTCAGTTAAGAACAAATTCTTATTTACAATGACATCCTAGAAACAGTGGCCTAGCTGCCTTGTTCAGTGGCAGAACAACAGATTTTTTACCTTGTCAGCTCAGGGATCTGATCCTGCAACCTTTCAGTTAAAGGCCCAACATCAATAAAGTACCTATCTATCTATCTATCTATCTATCTATCTATCTATCTATCTATCTATCTATCTATCTATCTATCTATCTATCTATCTAACACTCTAACAACTCAGCTACCTGCCACCCAAGTGTGAAGGGCTACTGAAAGATGAAAGTGCTCTGATTAGTCTGAAAGACTAATTAACATTTCCAACCCAATAATTATCATGTCCAAGGACAATCTCCAGCTAATCCTCTTCCTCTTCAAGGAAAATGGGCCTGTGAGCCCACACCAGACCTGGGTTCAAATACTATTTAATATAATTTCAGATACGTTATCTATGCTTGTTTGAGGTTGTCTGGCTTAATGGACCAACTGAATAGTCCCAGAACTGCTATACCTGCACATCTGGCACCTTAAGCAGACTAGAGCAAACGCTCAAACTATTTAAAAGATTTCAAATAGTATTTGAACCCAGGTCTCACCCCCATACCACCCTGTAGAGACTGACTAGAGAGGACTGGACAGGTGAAATCTGTGGTGAAGCCCTTGCGTTCGCCAGTAAAATCATGTTTAATCTGTGATTACCTCAAAGAAGGGAGGAAGGAAGAATGCAGAGACTCAAAGACATTCTTCAGGCTCTGATATTCGGTTTGATATTAAAGGGGTAGGATGAAGTAACCCCTATGCAGATGTAGCATCTTAATTTGAGCCAGTTTGCTACAGCAGGAAAATAATGCTGCAGCAACA
Source organism: Thymallus thymallus (assembly GCA_023634145.1). Classification (NCBI taxonomy): domain Eukaryota; kingdom Metazoa; phylum Chordata; class Actinopteri; order Salmoniformes; family Salmonidae; genus Thymallus; species Thymallus thymallus. The sequence goes on along the minus strand of CM042380.1, from coordinate 9,543,475 downwards.
GGAAATGTGAATTATTATGTGGATTATAATTAATGGACATTTTTGTAGGGGTTGATGTGTTTTTCTTTGGGGAAAATCAAGTCTGAAGTTTGCAAGGAAAATTCTCAGCAACAAACATGTGATCAAATTAAGATCCTATATCTGTATGCTGATCTGTGGTCAGTTTTTATTTGTCCCACCTAATGGTTAAGGTTGGGATTGTGGTAGAGTAAGCTGATCCTAGATCTGTCCATGTGGGTAACTACTGTAACTGTCACCCAGAGCATTATAGTAAAGCCAGAGTAATTTTCAACCCAAGGCTCAGATTCAGTTTTAGCCTCCAAGCATACAGGGGAGGAACACTGGTGTGTACTGAGGAAATAAACCTGTGAACTTTATCTGAACTTTATTTAACCACAGGGTAACTATTGCTTATCCAAACCACCAGTCTATCTGTCGACTATATTGGAGTACTTTACTTTGACTAAGAACACATTTTTCATTTTACCTGATGAAAACACTAATTTGACTACTCTCCTCTGCACCATATTGGAGAACAATTGTTTTTGTTCTACAGCTGAATACTGACATGATGATTGCTTTCTTGCTTTTATTACTCCGTTGAAACTCTTGACTGTGTTTAGCAGATGCTTTCATCCTTCTGTAGCTTGATAACTCACTCTGGAAGAGAGCATCTGTTAAATAAATCAAATATAAATATAGGGTGGGTGACTACTCTCACACGTGTAGTCACCCACCCTATATTTGTGGGTCCATTCTATAGGCCTAAGCCTCTTATGGCCCTGGAAAAACATGTCTGCGTCCCAAATGACACCCTATCCTCTATATAGTTCACTACTTTTAACACGGGACATAGAGCTCTGGTCAAAGGTAGTTCACTATGTATGGAATAGGGTGCCATTTGGGAGGCAGTGGTGGTCTAATTAGAATGCTGTCAGGCTCAGAGCTGATCCTATTGTCCAGCTAACACCCTACTATCACCTTATAGTAAACACACCCACAGGGAGGGCGGGAGGGAGGAAGGGTGTGTGTGTGTGTGTGTGTGTGTGTGTGTGTGTGTGTGTGTGTGTGTGTGTGTGTGTGTGTGTGTGTGGGTGGCGCAGAGTCAAAAGTTTCTCCAAAACATTTCATAACAACAACCAAGATTGTGAACTATTGGTGTCAACACACCCACTCAAATATTTATATGAGAACAATTTTTAATCAACTGTATATGCACTGTGTTGTGACATCATGAGGGATGATTCTATTCCTCCGCTCACTGTGTTGTGACATCATGAGGCATGATTCTATTCCTCCGCTCACTGTGTTGTGCCATCATGAGGCATGATTCTATTCCTCCGCTCACTGTGTTGTGACATCATGAGGCATGATTCTATTCCTCCGCTCACTGTGTTGTGCCATCATGAGGCATGATTCTATTCCTCCGCTCACTGTGTTGTGCCATCATGAGGCATGATTCTATTCCTCCGCTCACTGTGTTGTGCCATCATGAGGCATGATTCTATTCCTCCGCTCACTGTGTTGTGACATCATGAGGCATGATTCTATTCCTCCGCTCACTGTGTTGTGACATCATGAGGCATGATTCTATTCCTCCGCTCACTGTGTTGTGACATCATGAGGTTTGATTCTATTCCTCCGCTAACTTTGTTGTGACATCATGAGGCATGATATGGACAGTGTAACAATAATGTTTTAATCTCCACCCGGCACAGCCAGAAGAGGACTGGCCACCCCTCAGAGCCTGGTTCCTCTCTAGGTTTTTGCCTTTCTAGGGAGTTTTCCTATCACGTGCTTCTACATCTGCATTGCTTGCTGTTTGAGGTTTTAGGCAGAGTTTCTGTGTAGCACTTTGTGACATCGACTGATGTAAAAAGGGCTTTATAAATACATTTGATTGATATTGGAGGGATGTGACACCATTCTTCCACAAGAAATTCCATCATTTTGTGTTTTGTTGATGGTGGTGGAAAAAGCTGTCTCAGGCAATGCTCCAGATTCTCCCATAAGTGTTCAATTGGGTTGAGATCTGGTGACTGACACACACACACACACACACACACACACTTTAATCCCCCTATGCTACTTTGAGACCCCTCTTTAAAACTGAGATCTCTTCTTTTAGTCAAGTGTTTCCTTATGGCAGTTGTCTACTTATACCACTGCCAGCATTAATATCTGATGTTTTTGTGTTATTAATATCTGGTGGACAGACACACGTAACATATTTTATCGTATTTCAACAGACTGTGGGATGCGACGACTAACAAGGAACATAGCTCCGCTGGATTTTCGTCACTGATCATTTAGACAAATCACAACTTTGCAGGTATTCGCATCTTTCGAATTTCCGAAGGGAAGGGACATTCGGCCCGCAGACTTTCCAGAAACTTGCAGAGAGAGGGGGGTGGAGCTAAGGCCCTGCTTCTGCTTCTTGTTCTAGTACCTTTTCCAATATGTCTCCCCCAGAACTAAATTGTGTAGCTGGCACAAGATTTTAGTTCTTGATTGGCCAGATTAGTTGGTTGGATATTCAATATTTTTTTCTGATTGAAAGACACAGCCATACTGCTGTGTATACAGAGATGTAAAGCCAAGCTATTCCTAATCCCCAAAGAGCAATAGCTGGCTTTCTAGCAGGTAAACGTTTAATCCCTCAAAACTGCATTATCTGCACAGCTGAAGTCCAGACAAATTGCTTTTCGAGGGCAGCTCAAGGTTTCTACATTAGTTTATCCCTCAATCATACCATGAGTACTTTTATTGTAAATAAAAAATGCCCCTCATTACATATTGCTCCTCTCACTTTCAGAACCATGGACAGCGGCCTTTGCAACATTCTAATCCAAGTGAATTAAAAAGAACACTCAATTATTTGTCAAGACAGGTACTCCCGAGACCCAGACCAAGTCCAGACCACTTCAGGCCCAGACCAAGACCCAACCTCTTGAGTTGAAACCCAAAGTATTAAGACCATGACAAGACTAAGACCTGTTTGTGAAAAAGCAAGACCCAGACCAACCCTCTTAAAACAGCAGAAAAATAAGGTATTTCAGTAAGGAATTTCCTCTCTACTCCTTATCAGTTGTGTCCCAGCTTCACTTTCTAATCTAAAGACGTGTACTTTAGTAAGTATTGGTGGCCACTGCTTGTTGAAACCTTCATATTGGTCACACCCACAGCCAACATGGCTCCTGTTCAGCAGGCACGAAATGGAAGAAAGCATTCTGAAACAGGAAGGTATACAATCTGAACTTGCCCTATATTTTTGCTACGGTGATGAATGAACATGACGCTGACTAAGCGCTTTAGCGTCCCCACATCCAAAAAGCAACCAAACATATCCCCACAACCAGCAACAGCCAATCTAATCTCAGAAACCCAGAACTAAAATCTTGCGTAACTGCGTCAGATGCTCGTTTAGGTTTCTGGGAGGAGATATTGAGAGAAAGGCCTTTTCTCAATTGGATTTGCTCAACTCCTGCGTCCTCTCTCCTCCGTCTTCTCTGGCCTCCTTTTGAAAAAGGTCAAAGGTTATCGAGGAGAGGCGGCGAGGAAAGGGGAAGTGGGCGAACATGTGCTTGTATGAAATGACTGTCCTTCTCCAATCGCAAGTCATCAGGCAAATTACGTTTACAGGGTGGAATCCCAAATTAAATGTATAAAGTGATAAAAACTAATTGAGCTAGCTGAGCAAGACATTTTATAGGATGACTATGAAAAAACAGGGACTGGGAAAAATAGGAGCTGAGAGAGAAAACCGCTGGTTGACTTGGCTAACAAGACGAACTGGCATAGAGAGACAGAAAACACAGGTATAAATACACAGGCACAAGGACAGGTGAAACAGATCAGGGTGTGACACTCTATTCCTGAAATGAGCCAAAGAGTGCGCAGATATGTATTTTCTTTTCAGGAAGTGGAGAGTGAGCACAGGGTGACTGTACTAGGACATGTGTATGGTTTTTCTGATGTGACAGTGTGTTGTTTTGCCAGAGGTGTTTGATGACTAAACATAATAGAATTTAGCCAAGGAAGCAGTTTAGGCTATTTTGCTGAGTCCAAGAGTGAAGGAGACATACCTTTATGTGAAAGACACTGGACTCTATTACTAAATAATATATGCAAAGATTGTGTCATTTTCTACTGTGACATGAGCTGAATTAATATTTAACAATTAAGTATTGTATACAAATGCTAAAAAAAATTGCCATAGATCCTTGTTTGTGGTTTATATTCAAGCTGTCTTCTATTGGTTGAGTAGCAATGCAATCATTCTGAAATAACTCTACAACGTCATAACATTCCTTTTATAAAAGATGCAAATGATCAATCTCATTCTAGTTCATTATTGCCCTATTAAATTACAGGCCAGGCAGGAAACCATTTTGTGCCTTTGCTGCCATGGTGATGGACAAAAAAAGAGAACCTGTTTCCAAAACAACTGTTTTGCCGGGTCCATCTCATTCCCTTCTCTTTTTAAAAGAGCAATAAAATCCAACCAAAGTCTTGGACTCACCACTTGATAAACACAAGTGAGATGTCTAAGAGTGAGTGGGTGATGGGAAGGTGGGAGGGTGGGGGAATCAGCAACGGCCCTCCACAAAGCATCAAGGGATGAGAGAGAGAGAGAGAGAGAGAGCGAGAGAGCGAGAGAGAGAAAGAGGGAGCGAGAGAGAGAGAGAGAAAGAGAGAGAAGCCTACATAAAGAGCTTGCTAAGCCTCTGACTGATTGCTGATGAGTGAGCAACAGGCTGCGTCTCAAATGACACCCTATTCTCCTTATAGTGCACCTCTTTTGACCAGGGCGCATAGGGCTCTGGTCAAAAGAAGAGCACTATATAGGGAATAGGGTGCCATTTGGGACGCAAAACAGTAACAGGCTGTCTGGCTGGCTGGCTGGCAGAGATGCATTTTTCTGCCCACTCATCACTGAGTCCAGCAGCTCTTGATGTGCTCTTATGCCACCTGACCAATGTTAGCTGTGAGTATTTGGCCTGGCAGCACAGGCAACAGGATGTGTGCGCATTTGTACACTGAGTATACAAAACATTAAGAACACCTGCTCTTTCCATGACATAGACTGACCAGGTGAATCCAGGTGAAGGCTATGATCCCTTATTGATGTCAATTGTTAAATCCACTTCAATCAGGGTAGATGAAGGGGAGGAGACATTTTTAAGCCGAGACAATTGAGACATGGATTGTATATAGTGTGCCATTCAGAGGGTGAACGGGCAAAGACAATAAATGTAAGTTCCTTTGAAGAACTGCAACACTGTGGTCCACCACCCAAAGGACATCCAGCCAACTTGACACAACTGTGGGAAGCATTGGAGTCAACATCCCTGTGGAACGCTTTCGACACCTTGTAGAGTCCATGCCCCGACGAATTGAGGCTGTTCTGAGGGCCAACTCAACTCAATATTAGGAAGGTGTTCTTAATGTTTGGTATACTCAGTGTATATACATTTGTGTGTGCGTCTACATTTGTGTCTACGTGCATGTGCGGTGTGTTTGTTGTGTGTGTGTGTGTGTGTGTGTGTGAACCTCAGTGGCAAAACTAGACCATAACCCCATATACTGTATCTAACGTACTCTGACTCCATAACCCCTGCATGCAATGTTCCCTGACTCCATGTGTCATGATCCTCCTATAACCCTGCATGCAATATTCTCTGACTCCATGATCCTCCTATAACCCTGTATATAATGTTGAGTGGGTGAGAAACATTGCTTGCGGCCTTCCAGAGAAGGATTTCCATAACTCTGAATAAATGGTACAGATATAGAGGACAATGAGAACATGGGATGAATAAATACAATACTCAGAAAACCGGTTAAATCACCCCTTAATCTGCTCAATGACCAGGTTTTATTTTATAGATAATTTAAGAGATAATTCCCTGGGGGCGAAAATGTAAAGCTCAGCTTTTAGGGAGCAGGAAATGTTGGAAGCAAGCAATTGAAATATATTTATTTATTTATTTAACCTTTATTTTAGTAGGCAAGTCTGTTAAGATTCAATCCATCAACCTTTCGGTTGCGGGCCCAACACTCTAACCACTGAGATCAGCTGTGCGGGTGATTCCAATATTGTTTACAAAGATTGTTCTTGTCAGAGTGCACTTACCATACATTCAGATCATTAAATACACTTAGTGGGATAGCTCAGAGAGAATACTATTGTTGAAAGGCTGCCAGCTTCTGAATCTGAGACATATAAAACCAGTTAGCACATTTTGCCCCTCCTTAAAGATCTTGGTTCTGGAACTGAAAGTATGGCTGTGTGGCAAATGGCACCCCATTCCCTATGTAGTGCACTTCTTTTGGTCAAAAGTGATGCAATGCATAGGGAATATGGTGCCATTTGGGACACAAACTATGAAACACTGACCCAGTGGCACAGGTGTGGCATACTCAGAGTTAATAGCTATCATATAGGGCACCAAATGTGACCCAGCTACAGATGTTAGATCTTAATATGACCAGTATTGTAGCAGCAAAATAATCCTGCTGCAACAGGGTTTGAACTTTTAGTCCATAACGTTGTCTGATCGGTGGTTAGGCTACTAGCTGGCCAAAATTAGGCTACATGAAAAGTGCAATACTGTTAATATAACTGTGTGTTAGTGCAGGTTTTCAGTAAATGTATGTAAATCATGAAGCTCATCTGCAGGAAAATTCTCAGCAACAACGGAGTGATCAAATTAAGATCCTACACCTGTAGAGGTTACTATGTTCTTTGTCATGGTATCTGCTTATTGGACACTGAGATATGACTGAGATGACAGTTCTTTAAAGGAGAGAAAGAACCCATAGCTGATATGAACCATGTATGTCCAAAAAAGGTAATCTCACTAAAAGCAAGAAAATGCTTGATGTGTAAATGTATGCAACAAACTAGGCCTGCTCATTTAATATGACTACATTGACTCGAGGGTCATTCAAAGTGCTCTGTCCTAGTCAAAGACATCTCAAAGACAGATCTATATGTAGCCTTGTCATGTAGTGTGTAGACCTACAAATATGATGCTGTGTTGACAAAACATTATTTCTTTAGAATGAAAGGAAGGACAGCATGTAAGAAGCATCTATACTGCATTTTGATGGACATTGGTATACTTCGGTTTGTGATTCACAGACCATTCGGTTTTTCTTTTGGTTACGAAACTCCGTTGCTGCCTAGGCCTATTGGTCGGCAGATGCGCTGTTTTTAGACAGTTGGATAAATCGCGAAATTTGGGTCACCCAATTCTTCTCGTCCGAATTACACGCAAGACAGCACCATATCTTGACACTTCATTGATCATGCTGTGGACCAACATCGTCGACATAGTGCTCGTGGTTAATACGGTTGGTGAATATGCCTATTTTTGTGCTTTTCAAAATCGGTATATTTCACATAGCCTAAACTACATCATCATCGTTTGATCCCTCTTAAAATCCACATGTTATGTGAAATAGGCTATCATTAACATTTCCATACAGAGCTGCTTCATTCCAGAATGTGTTTTTCATATAGGCCTTTAGCTCTTAAAACCAGGGTGGAATATTAACACACTGGCAGATTCCCAAATTGGTTAATCCTTCCTTTCCTATGCAATCGGAGTCGGGATTCCTCCACTGTCTCTACAAGCAAAACCAGAGTTGCGATTGTTTTTTCATAGCTAGTTTACTAAAATAACCTACAAAATATTATTCGGATGTATTACATTTTGACGGTACAAATAGGGAACACAAGGAGTATTCACTGACACGCAATCCGACACAGTGCAGAGCAGACTACCATTACAGTCTAGTAGGCTAATCCTTTTCTTTTCTTTTTTAGGAAGGAACCATGCACTTCCACCAGGAAGAGAACATCGGAAATATGACATGACACAAATAGACTATCGAGGTAAAATAAATATTCACTGACACCTACCTTCAGTGACGCTGGGGAGAGCGCGCGGCACGAATGATATGAACGGGGAGTGAGAAATCTCGTGTGTTCGTGGGGCTGTTGGCGAGTGAGTGGGAGGGGCACCAATGTGAGATAATCGCCTCGGTGGATGAGAATATTGAACGTGATGATAGAAGGCTGTACGGTACCGTATAACAGTGACACAACCGGGCCGGTGTTAGGCCGCTGGTCAGGGACAAGCTCAATGCCCCAGCAGACATTTAACCCTTTTCACTGGCAGAGAGAGGAGTGTGGCCATTGACTAGCCAGTATTTTCAGAAATACATTCATATCTGTCTGGTGATCGAGCATATAATTACATTTATATTTTGATATACAGTTGAAGTCGTAAGTTTACATAAACCTTAGCCAAATACATTCCCTGTATTAGGTCAGTTAGGATCACCACTTTATTTTAAGAATGTGAAATGTCAGAATAATAGTAGAGAGAATGATTTATTTCAGCTTTTCTTTCTTTCATCACATTCCCAGTGGGTCAGAAGTTTACATACAATCAATTAGTATTTGGTAGCATTGCCTTTAAATTGTTTAACTTGGGTCAAACGTTTCAGGTAGCCTTCCACAAGCATCCCACAATAAGTTGGGTGAATTTTGGCCCATTCCTCCTGACAGAACTGTTGTAACTGAGTCAGGTTTGTAGGCCTCCTTGCTAGCCTACGCCTTTTCAGTTCTGCCCACAACCTAGGAAGTATGCTTGGGTGTCATTGTCCATTTGGAAGACCCATTTGCGACCAAGCTTTAACTTCCTGACTGATGTCTTGAGATGTTGCTTCAATATATCCACAGAATTTTCCTTCCTCATGACACAATCTATTTTGTGAAGTGCACCAGTCCCTCCTGCAGCAAAGCACCCCCACAACATGATGCTGAAACCCCCGTGCTTCATGGTTGGGATGGTGTTCTTCGGCTTGCAAACTACCCCCTTTTTCCTCCAAACATAACGATGGTCATTATGGCCTAACAGTTCTATTTTTGTTTCATCAGACCAGAGGACATTTCTCCAAAAAGTACAATCTTTGTCCCCATGTGCAGTTGCAAACCGTAGTCTGGCTTTTTTATGGTGGTTTTGGAGCACCATAAAAAATGTAAAGCAAAGAGACACTGAGTTTGAAGGTAGGCCTTGAAATACATCTACAGGTACACCTCCAATTGACTCAAATTATGTCAATTAGCCTATCAGAAGCTTCTAAAGCCATTACATAATTTCCAAGCAGTTTAAAGGCACAGTCAACTTAGTGTATGTAAACTTCTTAACCACTGGAATTGTGATATAGTGAATTATAAGTGAAATAATCTGTCTGTAAACAATTGGAATAATTACTTATGTCATGAACAAAGTAGATGTCCTAACCAACTTTTTTGTTAACATAACATCTGTGTAGTGGTTGAAAAATGCGTTTTAATGATTTCAACCTAAGTGTATGTAAACTTCTGACTTCAACTGTATCTCTATGCCCCAGTGTGCCCAGGCCTAATCTTGGTTAACCCAGAACTCAAATAATTTGGTCAGAATATGGCCATGAGAGATTAGCATCAGGCCCTGGCTGTCACGAGTGGGTGTTATGACAGACCAAGGTGCAGCGCAGTAATTGTTTGACATCACTTTAATGAATTAACTCAATTCAATAACAAACTGAACAATGACGCAAACGAACGTAAACACACTTACTTCTCGGACATGAAGATTAATTAACCACACCTAGGGCGTGGAACATACAAACTTAAGTAGGATCCCTAATTAGAGACAATGCATAGCAGCTGCCTCTAATTAGGGATACAACACAAAAACCCCACACAGATATAGAACACATAGACCTGCACCAGGCACTGGAGACACCTGGCTGGGCGCACGCACAGGAGGTCGGGTGCGGGGAGCTGGCACGGGACGTACCGGACTGGGGAGGTGCACCGGAGGTCGGGTGCGTGGAGCCGGCACTGGAGGCACCTGGCTGGGCGCAGGCACTGGAGGTCGGGTGCGGGGGGCTGGCACGGGACGTACCGGACTGGGAAGGCGCACCGGTGGAACGGACTGCGCTGGTGCGGGAGCAGAGCAGAGGTCCGGACCCGGACTGGGCACCGGTGGAGCTAACTGCTCCGGCATGGGAGTGGAGCAGACGACCGGACCCGGACTGAGCACCGGTGGAGCGGACTGCTCCGGCATGGGAGTGGAGCAGACGACCGGACCCGGACTGGGCACCGGTGGAGCGGACTGCTCCGGCATGGGAGTGGAGCAGACGACCGGACCCGGACTGGGCACCGGTGGAGCGGACTGCTCCGGCATGGGAGTGGAGCAGACGACCGGACCCGGACTGGGCACCGGTGGAGCGGACTGCTCCGGCATGGGAGTGGAGCAGACGACCGGACCCGGACTGAGCCACTCCGTCATCTCCTTCTCGACCTCTTCCTCTATTTGCCTAATTTCCTCCAGAATCCCTCCAAAGTATGCCAACAAAAACACCTCTTCCTCCTTACTCTGCGCCCCCCCATTGGTACTTCGGCCTCTCCATGTTCCACATGGGGAGTGGTACTGGCGCATCTTCCTCGCGGCCAGACCACCCCCATAGCCCCCCCCCCCCCCAACATTTTCTTGGGGTTGCCTTCGGGCTTTCCTCCTTCCTCCCGAGTAGCGCTGCTTGGTCCTTTGGTGGTTCATTCTGTCACAAGTGGGTGTTATGACAGACCAAGGCGCAGCGCAGTAATTGTTTGACATCACTTTAATGAATTAACTCAATTCAATGACAAACTAAACAACTGAACAATGACGCAATCGAACGTAAACACACTTACTTCTCGGACATGAAGAATAATTAACCACACCTAGGGCGTGGAACATACAAACTTAAGTAGGATCCCTAATTAGAGACAATGCATAGCAGCTGCCTCTAATTAGGGATACAACACAAAAACCCCACACAGATATAGAACACATAGACCTGTCAGACTCTGACCATGGCCACATAGAGAAGCAAAAGGCTGACACTGGCACGTTTTGTTCACACTTATGTTAAGGTCCCTTCCATGTACTAAACATTATGTTCTTGTCTTGTCTTGGACATAACAATCTGGAATTCATTAGTGGTACTGGCTCGCATTCTATAACACACTGAAACAAACACAGGTCGAAGATCTAAAGGGGAGTGAACCGCCGCCGGGAACCATTCGTAATCTGCTGTAAAGGTGCTTTAAAAATGGCATTTCCAAGTAGCAAAAATACTGAGAAACAGAGACCCCCCCCATTTCAGAGCCAGTCAAAGGTTCTGAACCGCTGTATTCATAGCTGTGTTTTAGTTTTCCTCCATCAGCCCCAATGTATGTGAGCTACTGTACTGAAGACCGTTGCTGCTCAACTGTGCTGTTGGCAGCCAATTCCCTTTCTGATGGGGATTTAGCATTGGCACACACAGAAACCCCTCACAAACCAGCTCTCCAACTCCCTGTCAGATTAACAATCTTTGGGTGGGTCCCAAATCGCACCCTATTCCCAGCTATGAAGGGCACTACTTTTGACCAGAGCAGAGCCTTATGGGCCCTGGTCTCAAGTAGTGCACTATATAAGGAATACGGTGTGATTTGGGACACAACCCTTCTAATTACCCCTAAATGGCTGGTATGCATCAGCTGCTGGAGTGAGTACACACAACTACTGAAGGACCTGAAAACAAGATTGGTCATCAAGCCTCAAATATCTCCCAATCTGCCTTGAGCCCTGCCCCTGTTTATATCCAAACATCCAATCTGCATGTTGATGAATGCTCCCCGTCCCAGGTGGCTCTGGTCCTCATTTAATTTCCCATCCCAGCAACATGATGGCTTGATTACCATGTTATTGATTATTGCAGCGACCCTACCCACACCCCTCTGTTGAACTGGATGGGTGGGTCTAGGTGGGGGGGGGGAGAAAAGCTGCACTTTGATTGGCTCATATATAATCATCCAAATTATGCACATACTGTATCCTGCCATTATGTTAGATACAATACAAATAAATAATACATAATCTTAAATTAAAAGACAATGATCACCTCAATAACTTACTAGTCCGGACTCCTTTTCCTGGAATGTTTGTAGAGCTATGGTCATCATAACATTGTTAGAGATGTCAGACTCGATCTTGGGGCGGCAGGTAGCCGAGTGGTTAGAGTGTTGGGTTGCCGGATTGAATCCCCGAGCTGACAAGGTAAAAATCTGTCGTTCTGCCCCTGAACAAGGCAGTTAAACCACTGTTCCTAGGCCGTCGTTGTAAATAAGAATTTGTTCTTAACTGACTTGCCTAGTAAAATAAAAAAGTATTTTAATAAATACAGTGGAAATGGCCTGTCGTGGGTAGAGTGATGCTGAAGGGAAGGGATGGGTTGGACTAGTGTGAAGGGACTTTCAGCTGTGACTCAAGCAGCAGCTGCTGGGTGGGACAGCCCTAACTGAAATAAATTCACGGTGCCACAACGTCCACACTATTACACTTGGCATAAAGGGGGAGAGAGAGCGAGAGAGAGAGAGAGAGAGAGAGAGAGAGAGAGAGAGAGAGAGAGAGAGAGAACATATAAGCATAGGCAGGAGAGAGATGGAGAGAGATAGAGATAATGTTTGTGTATGTGTGCACGTGCGAGCGTGTGTAAGAAAGAGAGATAGAGAGCGAACGAGAGAGAGAGAGATACTAGAATTCATTGGACCAATATGATATTTTAAGTGCCTCTGTCTCCCAGTAGGAAAGGCAGTTTAGACATTGTACACTGTCTCTGTTTTGACTGGATTATGGTATGACTATTCTCTGATGTAAAAATAGTCTTAAATAATGGGTTCCGGGAAATAAAAGCAACCTAACAGAGGGACAATATTAGATGATATTACTACTTAGGAATTACAATGAGTATCTCTCTATCGGTTCTTCCTGTACTTTATCATCAGATCACCTCAGAATCGCTGTATAGAATAGTAATGTATGACTATTACTGTAGCCTGTAACGTCATGGTAGTTACAGTAAAAGTATGTTATATCAAATGTAATTTGTGAGCAGTAGCACCGGATCTTCTGCTATAACCCCATCTCTCCCTATTGAAATCAATGGTACTAACAACACCCAGGGCTGGCTATAGGCTACGGTACAACTGCATCACCTCCAATGAGTTATGGGCTGTTAGAGCAGAGATCAGCCTGCCTGCCTGCCACACCCTCTCCTCCAGACAGACATGCTGTTTCTCTCTTTTATGAATTATCTCAGCTATTCCACCCTTCCTCCTCCTCCCTCCCCTCCTTACCATCCCTCAATCCCTCCAAACATACGCACGTCTGCATGCCCACACAGACAGACATACAGACAGACAAACACACGTGCATAGACGCACGCGCACATACACACACGTGCACGGCAGCTGGCCAAGGTCAGTTGGCTGTCCACAGTGTATGTGTTTCTGAGAGGATGAAACATTAACACCATCCCTATAAAATCAGAATAGTTTTCAACTGTTGTTTTGTAATCGGATCCTATCAACTGTGATTCCATGGAGGGATTTACTGTCATCTGTCTCTTCCAAGGATACAGGTCAGAGAGTTAAGGGATATTCTTAATTTTACAATCCCAAGATAAATATGTTTAAAAAGATGTGCGTTATCCAGAGCCATATACTGTAAATACAACTCTGGTGTTAACCACGAGTTAACCATTATTTAACAATTAGTTAATAATTAATTAACCATTTGTTAATAATGGGTTAACCATTAGTTAATCATTAGTTAATACTTAGTTAACCATGTTTTAATCATTAGTTGACCATTAGTTAACAATTAGTTAATCATTATTTAACCGTTAGTTAACCATTAATTAATCATTATTTAATAAATAGTTAGCCATTAGTTAATAATTAGTTAACAATTAGTTAACAATTAGTTAACAATTAGTTAACAATTAGTTAATCATTAGTTAATTATTAGTTAATTATTAGTTAACAATTAGTTAATTATTAGTTAATTATTAGTTAACAATTAGTTAACAATTAGTTAACAATTAGTTAACCATTATTTAATCATTAGTTAACCATTAATTAATCATTAGTTAACCATTAATTAATCATTATTTAATAAATAGTTAGCCATTAGTTAATAATGTGTTAACTATTAGTTAACCATTATTTAATCATTAGTTAATTATTAGTTAATTATTAGTTAATTATTAGTTAACAATTAGTTAACAATTAGTTAACCATTATTTAATCATTAGTTAACCATTAGTTCACCATTAGTTCACCATTAGTTAATCATTCGTTAACCATTCGTTTATCATTTGTTAATCCTTAGTTAACCACTAGTTTATCAGAATAGTTTTTATGGCATTTATGAAATGTTCTTAGTTTTATACAACATTTCTGTGTACAATAATTTCTTAAAATATGAGAAGGGGGAGAGGAGGGGGAGAGGAGGAGGAGAGGGGAAGAGAGAGAAGAGGAGGAGGAGGAGAGGAGGGGGAGAGGAGGAGGAGAGGGAGAGGAGTGGGAGAGGGGAAGAGAGATAGGAGGAGGAGAGGGAGAGGAGGGGGAGAGGAGGAGGAGGAGAGGGGAAGAGGGAGAGGAGGAGAGGCAAAGAGGGAAAGGAAGAGTGGCTCCTGAGTGGCGCAGTGGTCTAAGGCACTGCATCTCAGTGCTAGAGGTGTCACTGCAGACCCTGGTTCGATTCCAGGTGGTATCCACAACCGGCCGTGATCGGGAGTCCCATAGGGTGGCGCACAATTGGCACAGTGTCGTCAAGGTTAGGGGAGGGTTTGGCCGTGGTAGGCTGTAATTGTAAATACGAATTTGTTCTTAACTGACTTGCCTAGTTAAATAAAGGTTAAATAAAAGGACATCTCTACTCCTGTATCCATCATATGGTGTCTCTATCGACTGAGCCCAGACCCTCTGATTGACGTCAGGACCTTGTGTGTGTGTGTGTGTACAGTGCAGCACCCAGTAGGGCAACAGAACAAAGGGACCGGACCAGAGGAGACCCTCTATGCTGATCTATGGTCCTTGGTCCTACTCATGTGTTGACTGCAGAGGAGTAGATCAATAACCTGTCTCTGTATTATTAATCAGACTTTATATTGCTGAAAAGACTGATGATGTCTTTATGAGGACTGGGATTTTACCAGTTATAGGGTTTTGACACTACAGCACTTAACAATGATTAAAAAACTAACGGCATGCTCTATAATGACTCTGTGTCCCAAATGGCAACCTATTTCCTATAGTGCACTACACTCTTAGAAGTAAAGGTGCTATCTATAACCTAAAAGGGTTTACACAGAGGGTTCTACATGGAACACAAAATAGTTCTTCCTGGAACCAAAAATGGTTCTTAAAAGGGTTCTCCTATGGGGACAGCCGAAGAACCCTTTTTTTCTAAGAGTGTACTTTGACCAGGGCTTATTCTCAATAACTTACAGTAACAGTACTGTAGAGGACATTGGATTGTTATGATTGTAATTGAGCACTCAATACACTGTGTGAGGGAGCTTTACATTACATTTTTGAAGTCTTGTATTTTAATAAATATCTAAGGCATTGGCTCTTTCTCAGTCTATCTTTCTGCAATTCCTCGCTTTCTATCTTCTTGCCTCCTTTTCAACTGTAATGGAGGAGAAAGTCCATGGTCCCTCCTCTCACACCTTCTCACCCAATGCCTTTTGAGAAGGAGGTGAGGAGAGGGGATGCGAGGAATTGAGGAAAGATTAATTGAAAAAGAGCCGTGGTGATTTGAACTGTGAATAAACTAGAATAAAAATCAATGTAGAGCAATGTAGCTAGCCGTAGATGTAGTGGTGGAAAAATAACACAATTGTCATACTTGACTAAAAGTAAAGATACCTTCATATATATATATATATATATATATATATATATATATATATATATATATATATATATATATATATATATAAGAGAGATAGGAGGAGGAGAGGGAGAGGAGGGGGAGAGGAGGAGGAGGAGAGGGGAAGAGGGAGAGGAGGAGAGGCATATATATATATATATATATATATATATATATATATATATGTATATATATATATATATATATATTAACCTTTATTTAACTAGGCAAGTCAGTAAGAACAAATTCTTATTTACAATGACGGCCTACCCTGGCCAAACCTGGACGGCGCTGGGCCAATTGTGCGCTGCCCTATGGGACTCCCAATCAAAAAGTGAAAGTCACCTGGTAAAATACTACTTGAGTAAGAAGTAAAAGTATTTGGTTTTAAATATACTTAAGTATCAAAAGTAAAAGTATAGTAATTTCAAATTCCTTACATTAAGCAAACAAGATGGCACCATTTTCTTGTTTTTTAATTTACAGATAGCCAGGCTCACAAGAAGCATTTGTGTTTAGTGAGTCCGCCAGATCAGAGGCAGTAGGGATGACCAGGGATGTTCTCTTGATAAGTGTGTGAATTTGACCATTTTCCTGTCCTGCTAAGCAATCAAAATGTAACTTTTGTGTTGTCAGGGAAAATGTATGGAGTAAAAAGTACATCATTTTCTTTGAGAATGTAATGAAGTAAAAGTTGTAAAAAATATAAATAGTAAAGTAAAGTACAGATACCAGCAAAAACTACTTCAGTAGTACTTTTAAAGTATTTTTACTTAAATACTTTACACTACTGAGTACAGTAGATGTTGTATAGAAAAAACGACAACTGGTCAGTATTGAGCAGGGATCATTCTGGCGTTCTACCCGGTCAGCATTATGACCAAAGATTAGAACGGATGGAGAGGTAGAAGGAAAGAGAGAGTGAATGAGAGAATAAAGAGAGAGTGAGCACAGTGTTAAATAAAGTAATCTCAACACCAGAGACAGACAGCTTAGCTGACACTGCGATACCATGTTATTGTCCACTCTGGTATCTGGTACCATCAACGAGCAAATATAGTTTGCTCTGCCTTTTTATGTGAGAAGAATACACAGTGAGGTTTGTCTGTGTTCCCAAAGGGCTGTGTGTGTGTGAGTGAGTGTATGTGCGTGCATTCATGCTTGTGTGTGTGACTGTGTGTCTGCGCATGTGTGCATATGTGGATTTATACAGAGCAGCCTCACTAAAGCCTGTGTGTTTTCTAATCTGCTGGGGTTTAAATGTGGATCTCAGCTCTCCTGTGTCAGCCTCTCTTCTCCGGCGGCCATCCATCACTCATCACTTCCTGCCTGTCGCTTTCCCCTGGTTACAGTGTCCGCTATGCCTCACACGCCCAGTCAGCACTGCAGGTGCTGTGTGTGTGTGTGTGTGTGTGTGTGTGTGTGTGTGTCATATTGCGTATCATCTCAACACTTTACTGAATTTCCCAGACAGACAAACAGACAGAGAGACAGACGGACGGACGGACAGAGACAGACACAGACAGACGGACAGTCATACGGACAGACAGAGAGACAGACAGTTAATCCGTTGATCTCTCGATCCCTCAATGTGCAATCAGTTAGTGACATGTCGTCTCCAACATCATGGAGTTCCAAACACGTCGTCTCCAACAGCATGGAGTTCCAGACATGTCGTCTCCAACAGCATGGAGTTCCAAACACGTCGTCTCCAACAGCATGGAGTTCCAGACATGTCGTCTCCAACAGCATGGAGTTCCAAACACGTCGTCTCCAACGGCATGGAGTTCCAGACATGTCGTCTCTAACAGCATGTAACCACTGAGCTCCACTGCCACTATCGGCTATAGTTCCCCTGAGAGCTCCTCCAGAAGGATGAGGATGGTGATGGAGACAGTCCGGCTTTGTGTATACACCATCAGTCTGTACTGTAGCACTGTTGAGCCTTAATTCATTGAGCGGTCCCTGCCTCCCCCTCCTCCCCCCGCCTCTCCCTTCTCTCCCCCTTGGCAGTAAGTGATCGTCCATGTTGCCAGATTCTCCCTGAGCAACATCAGTCAGAGGCTGTGTGTCCCAAATGGCACCTTGTTCCCTATATAGTGCCCTGGTCAAAAGTAGTGCACTACATAGGGAATAGGGTGCCATTTTGGACACAGAAGTCAGTCCATGGAAAAGGAGACCACCATCAGTCTATGGAAGGACCAGGTAATACAGTAGATTGATATTCCCACAGAGACATCGCTCACTATTGAGCAGACCATGATGGATAGGCTGATTACATATGTGGATGTCCTGGTGTCCGTTTCATCCTGATGTTATGCTGTCTGTCAATTTGTAACATATTGCAGTAAGGAAGTAAAGTGAATCTAAACGATTTGAAATGAGTGGGTAATGTTTATGCTATCTCACGGAACACTCCTATACGTTGCAATCCGAAGTAGTAGAAAGAATTACAAAAAATGGTGGGTAAGAGGGGACAAGAAACTATGTCCCCTTAATCATGTCTGGCCACTTCCTTGGTGGTTGCATCTCAAAGACACCGCCCAAGGCATGACATAATAAAATGGATTAACTCAATAAAGAGTGAATCAAATGCGATGTGGGTTTTCGTTTAACGCCTGGTTGTCTCACTAGCCAACAGAGTCCAATACCAGCATGACCTCTACTGTAACACTGAAGCAGATCATCACACTCTCTCCATCTCCTCACAGAGATACCTCCGACCTCTCTGTCTCTAGGAGTTACCCTCCCCTCCCTTCTCTCTGTGTGTATGTGTGTGTGTGAGAGAGAGAGAGAGAGAGAGAGAGAGAGAGAGAGAGAGAGAGAGAGAAAGAGAAAGAGAAAGAGAGAGAGAGAGAGAGAGAGAGAGAGAGAGAGAGTGAGTGTGCGCATATGTGTGTGGCTCCTCTAATGCAGTGAGGCAGAGTGAAAATAAATCTTGGACTAGAGCAAGAAGGACGCTGGCTCCCTTTCAGGACATATGTCCCCCATCAGGGGGCCAGTGACATCTCCCCCTGCCCTCCGTGATCCTCCATGGTCCCTACCAGGACTAGCCAGCCTTTCATGTCTGCTAGAGAGAATCTTAGCCTGGGGGAATCTGTCTGTAAGGCGGTGGGGTATTCATGGATCAACCAATGGTTAAAGCATACAGTCATGCAGGTAAACTATAGTCACTAGTGCTGTTACAATAAACATTCTGTTGCAATTATGACTCTTGATAAATGAATGAAACTGTATGTTTGACAGTGAGGGATAAACACAGAATGTTAGTCAGTAGGTGAAAACCTTTCTGTTTCTGTTGCTAAGCGACCACACCTCTCCCTCCACATGCTGCAAGACGGAAATCACAAACAACAAACACACATTCGTAAGTACTGCTTTAATTGGATCTGCTTTAGCTAAATCAAATAGGTAACACTCCAAAATGGATGTCTGGTGATATCTGGTGAGGAAGGCCCTCGGCTGATATAGCTGTGCTTCTTGGTATCCTTGTACCATGTAGCATCAACTGTGTTATATTGTGTCAGCGGTCCTGTCTAGTTGAGTCACTGGTCATATCTATTTGTGACAGTGGTCGTGTCTAGTTGAGTCATTCGTCCTGTCTAGTTGAGTCAGTGGTCCTGTCTAGGTGTGTCAGCAGTCCTGTCTAGTTGAGTCAGTGGTCCTGTCTAGGTGTGTCAGCAGTCCTGTCTAGTTGATTCATTGGTCCTGTTTAGGTGTGTCAGCAGTCCTGTCTAGTTGATCCAGTGGGCCTGTTTAGGTGACAGCAGTCCTGTCTAGTTGATCCAGTGGGCCTGTTTAGGTGACAGCAGTCCTGTCTAGTTGATCCAGTGGGCCTGTTTAGGTGACAGCAGTCCTGTCTAGTTGAGTCAGTGGGCCTGTTTAGGTGACAGCAGTCCTGTCTAGTTGAGTCAGTGGGCCTGTTTAGGTGACAGCAGTCCTGTCTAGTTGAGTCAGTGGGCCTGTTTAGGTGACAGCAGTCCTGTCTAGTTGAGTCAGTGGGCCTGTTTAGGTGACAGCAGTCCTGTCTAGTTGAGTCAGTGGGCCTGTTTAGGTGACAGCAGTCCTGTCTAGTTGATCCAGTGGGCCTGTTTAGGTGACAGCAGTCCTGTCTAGTTGATCCAGTGGGCCTGTTTAGGTGACAGCAGTCCTGTCTAGTTGATCCAGTGGGCCTGTTTAGGTGACAGCAGTCCTGTCTAGTTGATCCAGTGGGCCTGTTTAGGTGACAGCAGTCCTGTCTAGTTGAGACAGTGGTGTCCTTATTTTGTGTACATCTCTTGTTGCAGTTTATTTTAAATGCACTGTAGCACTTTAAATGGTTTTTCAATGAAAAGCCATTATAAATTAAAATATAAATTATTATTATTAATAATGTCAAACGGTACTGATAAATGGTACCAGTGAGGAAGCATAGTATCTTTCTCCTACCATGCTACAGGTATGAAGGCTCTGACCTGGGAGTGGTATGACCTGGGTCTAAATCCATCTCTCTTTTCTCTGACCTGGGAGTGGTATGACCTGGGTCTAAATCCATCTATCTTTTCTCTGACCTGGGAGTAGTATGACCTGGGTCTAAATCCATCTCTTTTTTCTCTGACCTGGGAGTAGTATGACCTGGGTCTAAGTCCTCCTCATGCACACTCTTCATAAAATATTATTTAGATTATATAATACTAAAATGAGGAAAAAATACATATAAAGTGATAAAGAAAAGTATATAGGGAAAATTAATTTCTTAAAAAATTGGTGAATGATTAGGCTACACTCCATCAAAGTCATTTTTTATAATGATTCCATGCAAAATCAGCAAAATCAACAATTTATTTGGAAAGCACAATCTTTTGGGTAAGACCCTTCAGACCTTAGTGCACACTTCAGTTGATTGCCAATCACAAGTGAAGTGAGCTTCCTTTAGCCCCTTCTTAGCATAATGATTGTATTCCTCTGCAGATTAACATTTGAAGCCAAATGGCAGTTCAAAGCCAAAATGCGTTAGTTTTCAATAATAATGAAGCATTTGCTACACTCTAAAATTAAGGGTTCAACAAGGATTCTTCTAAGATCCTCACATTTCTTTGAAGAACCTTACATTTCTTGGCACTGAAAATTGCCACCAAAAGGTTCTTCCAAGAGGTGGGGTTCATCGAGGAACCTCCTTAGTTGGTGGTGGTTCTTGCAGGAGCCTAACTGTCCAACTGAAACATTAGTATTTGAATTTGAAAGGACAGCTGGTGCAGGCACTTAACTGAACAATTTTAACATCTCCTCAATTTAAGGTAATGTTTGTCCCTTGTATGATCAAAATTGTTTTGTGATGATACCATCTATTTTTCATATTTGTGCAAATCTTTCTAAAACAGAAAATGGACACAATTTAATGGATATCAATCAACAAAGAGGTATGAATATGTAGGCTATAAGAATATGTTGAAGGCTAGCTGGGTGCAGATGACTGAACTTCTCACTTTTGTGTCTGTGTCTGCAGGTATACAGACAAGGAGGCATACAAAGGTATTGGTATTGGTATGTTATGCTGATCACATTTACCATCCTCCTCCCTTACCTCTTCAATGAAAAGCCCATAGGCCTCTACATTATGGACAAGTTCTGAGTATGAAAACCATTATCAAAACTTTTTTTTCTTTTCACATTTACCACAAAAAACAAGGTATGAATACTGTCGTGAATGTTTTGTTAATCATCTGTATAATTAAACATTATTAGGATTCACAGACTTCACCCTCCCTACACCTCTGATGAATATACCAGGAAACCTGTACAATCAACATGCACTGCAAAATAATTCTGTCTATGGATACAGAGAACATCAACACATTAATATCAACACACCAGAGGGTATACCCATTGGACTTGGGGCTCTGCTGGGAGTTTACCTCGTATTTTTTATTCTGCTTTGCCACTAAAATCATAATAAACAGACCTTAAATTGTTTTGCATATTATTATTATTATTATTATTGTTATAATAATAATAATTATTATTATTATTATTATTCATAATATTGCCATTGTCCTCCATGAGAGGCTGGGTATTTGTATATGCCTAAGACAGTTGAGTCGGCCATGATGACTGTGCACTACTCTAACAGACAGCTCAGTATTAGTATTCTAGTCACAGGCGATGTAGAGAGAGAATGAGGGAGAGGAGGGAGGAGGGAGAGGAAGGGGGGAGAGGAGGGAGGTGGGAGGAGGGAGAGAAGGGGGGAGAGGAGGGAGGAGGGGAGAAGGGGGGAGAGGAGGGAGAGAAGTAGAATTGTAGTATCTCTCTCTCTCTTTCTTACACACACTCACACGTGCACACGTGCACACATACACAAACACTCTATCTCTCTCTAACTCTCCTGCCTATGCTTATCTGTTCAATTCAATTTCAATTCAATTTAAGGGCTTTATTGGCATGGGAAACACATGTTAACATTGCCAAATCAAGTGAAGTAGATAGTAAACACATTTTTTTACACTAAACATTACACTCAGAAGTTCCAAAAGAATAAAGACATTTCAAATGTCATATCATGTATATATACAGTGTTTTAACAATGTGCAAATAGTTAAAGTACAAATGGGAAAATAAATAAACATAAATATGGGTTGTATTTACAATGGTGTTTGTTGTTCACTTGTTGCCCTTTTCTTGTGGCAACAGGTCACACATCTTGCTGCTGTGATGCACACTGTGGTATTTCACCCAGTAGATATGGGAGTTTATCAAAATTGCTATCCCAGTCACACACAATGCCAAAACAACCACACTGCTATATAGATATGTATTACTATATTCATTATTATTAAACCTTAAGATCCTATAGATTCAGATTGAACTTTGAACTCTGAGTACTATATAGGCCATATCTATCCGTATTATAGGTGCTTTGTCCCTTCCTCCCAACCCATTGCATAAATATTGATTTGTCCCTCAACTCTCTCATACTCATCTGATACTTCTGGAATTCTCTGTTTTCCTTTTGTGTCAGGATCATTGTTAGCTTCCAATACATACAATGTATATTTTGTATTCACAGATAGTTCTGGATGAGAGAGTCTGCTAAATGACTAAATATAAATGTATGTCTATAAGAGCTGGTTTGGAACAGACACGTATTCTTAGGTATCTCTTGATGTTGTTGGCCCATTTGAAGTGCTGACTGCGGGGCAAAGCTTTTGAACCTGACCTTCTAAACCCATTTTATGTTGAGAGATCTGTAGGGAAGCTTAAAGGCTGAATATCCAGAGTTCTCTCTCTATTTACACATTAGAGAGACTATCTGCTGTGTAGCCTCACTTTCTTTGTACCTCTTTCTCTCTCTACCCTTCCCCTTGCCTCCTTTTCTCCCTCACTCCCTCTGTATCCTCTTTTTTTTCTTCCTCCGTAAGTCGGTCCTTCCCTCCCTCCCTCTCCCTCTCTTTTACACACACTACAGAGTCTTCTTTTACACACACTACAGAGTCTTTGTCCACTGCCCAGAGACAAAGCCAGCCTCACAGCACCTCTCCCTGGCTTTACAGTCCCAGAGACCCCTGGGACGATGCACTCAGACTCTGTTTCATCCTGCCTCATTCTGGAAACTCATCACATTCATTTGTAGTTTACGCTTCGTACCATTTGAGTCCATTAACATTCATTTAATCTCTGGAGTTGGGGGGTAAGAAAACATGGTTCATACTCAATTAAAAATACAAATACATTTTAACGGTTGCAAGGCTATAGAGTGTGGTTATCCACAGTCCTACATGAATAATTTACACATCTACACATCTGCAGCATCCAAACACAATCTGAACCAAATCCTCAGATTGATTGATATATAATCCTGAGCACACTTTCTATGTTTGGCCAGCGCTTCTGGTGCAAGTGACCTGAAACTGCAGTGTTCTGGCAGTGTTGATTTAACTCTGCTAGAGCAAACACACCTCCATTCACACTGGTGATGAACTGTCTAGTATGGCAGGTATTCTACTGCATTGTCTATCAAACCTGAGAATATATTAGCTAACACTTCACCTGAGTGATGCCCTAGTTCCTGTACTTTATATGGTTGTCTAAAAGGAACCAATGAACTGAGAGGATGTAGTAATGACGCTGTGTGCTACATGATGTTTTCTTTAGGATGATCATCAGTGAACACTAGTTCCTGTGACATATTTAGTGGTAGAAGGGGAATGGAATCAAGAAACAGATCAGAAAACAGATGATCACCTATGACAGAGGTATTCAAATCTTACCCTACGATGTCCAGACTACTGCTGCTTTTCTGTTCTACACTCTTATAAAAAAGGGGGTTCTACATGGAACCCAAAAGAGGTCTACCTGGAACCAAAAAGGGTTCGACCTGGAACCAAAAAGGGTTAGACCTGGAACCAAAAAGGGTTCGACCTGGAACCAAAAAGGGTTCGACCTGGAACCAAAAAGGGTTCGACCTGGAACCAAAAAGGGTTCGACCTGGAACCAAAAAGGGTTCTTCTATGGGGATAGCCGAAGAACCGCTTTGGAACCCTTTTTACTAAGAGTGTAACTGAATATTACTTGCACCCACCTGGTCTCCCAGGTCTAAATCAATCCCACTCCCTGATTAGAGGGGAAGAATGAAAGAAAAGCAGTGGAACTGGCTTTGAGGTCCAGATTTGAATTTGAGGGTTCTATACTGAGTATTAATGCAGCACTAAGAATCACATCATTCCAGTTAGTTAGCCTGACTAGTTTTAGTCAGATGATACAGCTAACCTGCATACTGTACACGTTTATATAACATACAGAGTTTCCCAAACTCAGTCCTGGGGATCCCAAGGGGTCCACCTGTTGTTTTTTATTCCCTAGCACTACACAGCTGATTCAAATAATCAAAGCATGATGAAGAGTTGATTATTTGAATCAGCTGTGTAGTGCTAGAGCAAAAACCTAAATGTGGACCCCTTGGGGTGAGTTTGGGAAACACTGATACAAGGTGATAAACTGAATAACATACAAGGTGATAAACTGAATAACATACAAGGTGATAAACTGAATAACATACAAGGTGATAAACTTAATAACATACAAGGTGATACACTTAATAACATACAAGGTGATAAACTGAATAACATACAAGGTGATACACTTAATAACATACAAGGTGATAAACTTAATAACATACAAGGTGATAAACTTAATAACATACAAGGTGATACACTTAATAACATACAAGGTGATAAACTGAATAACATACAAGGTGATACACTTAATAACATACAAGGTGATAAACTTAATAACATACAAGGTGATAAACTGAATAACATACAAGGTGATAAACTTAATAACATACAAGGTGATAAACTGAATAACATACAAGGTGATAAACTTAATAACATACAAGGTGATAAACTGAATAACATACAAGGTGATACACTTAATAACATACAAGGTGATAAACTGAATAACATACAAGGTGATAAACTGAATAATATAGAAGCTCTCTCTGTATTGTCCCTGCTGTGTTCTGGCAGTAGCAGTCTATGGTGGTCTGCCAATAACAGTCTATGGGGGTTTGAGTTAGTGCTCTCTGCCTGAAGGGTGAGTCATGGAGGGATGGAAGATAGAGGGAGAGTAATAATGGAGGGATGGAAGATAGAGGGAGGGTAATAATGGAGGGATGGAAGATAGAGGGAGGGTAATAATGGAGGGATGGAAGATAGAGGGAGAGTAATAATGGAGGGATGGAAGATAGAGGGAGAGTAATAATGGAGGGATTGAAGATAGAGGGAGGGTAATAATGGAGGGATGGAAGATAGAGGGAGAGTAATAATGGAGGGATGGAAGATAGAGGGAGAGTAATAATGGTAAAACAGTCAAGTAAAACTGTCATAGAGACAGAGAGAGAGAGGCAGGTAAAACAGTCAAGTAAAACTGTCAGAGAGACAGACAGAGAGAGGCAGGTAAAACAGTCAAGTCAAACAATAAACAGCAGTGAACAGAATAAGTGTTTGTCTGAGGTGTTGACAGACAGAGAACCCAAAACAGGCACTCTGACTGTGACAGTGCATACTAATCAAATGGATTTGGATTGGTTGATGGGTCGAATGTGTGATTATGCAGAGATTGGGAGATCAAACAGCAGTATGCAAATAGTGCTGTCAGACAAGACATGCAGTCTGGCATACCAAAGGAGAACGTCACTGCGCTCAGTGCTCAGTATTCAAATCCACTTCCTGAGGGACAGACGCTATCATCTTCCCCCCCCCCCTTTTTTTATCAAAGCCTTACATGGTTATGGTATTTATTTTTAGGTAAGACATATTTTTGATACCTCCTAAGGATGGAAAACAACATCCTTTTAAACCCCCCTCCTCCATATTCCAACCCCTTTAGACAGAGCTGCGTCCCAACTGGCACTCTATTCCCTTTATAGTGCACTTTAGATATCACGCCCTGTTCACATATCTCTATTGCAGGTAATGTTCACTTCACACTATGCTAACTGACTTATTTATTCCCTTGTCAATTATTCAGTGGTCTGAAAAAAGTATATACTGTATGTTCATAGTGTATAGCTTGTGTCTCAAATTACACCCTACTCCCTATATATATAGAGCCCCTGGTCAAAGGTAATGCACTATAAAGTCAATATATAGTGAGTGTGGTGTCATTTGGGACAAAAACAGAGCCCTTTTCACTTTTAGCTTTGCTTTACTGCCTGTTTCCTTTTTTGCTAATGATTTAGAGTTCTGAAAACAATCTATATATTTATACAGATGTAGGATCTTAATTTGACCTACAGTATATTGTCACAGCAAAATAGTCCTGCAGCAACAGGATTTGAATGTATAGTTCATAATGATGCTTGATCAGTGATTAGACTATTAGCTGGCCAAAGGTACACTACATGAAAAGTGCAATATTGTTAATATAACTGTGTGTTAGTGTGGGTTTTCAGTGAATTTATATAAATCACAAAGCTCATCTGCATTTCCTGCAGTGCAGGAAAATTCTCAGCAACAAAAGAGTGATCAAATTAAGATTCTACATCTGTAGCATGAGTCAGCACTGGCTATGTGGGTGATGAGTGGGTGGGTGGAGAGAGATATAGAGATCTAAAGGCTCCTTTGCTTTGATCAGTTGAAGGGTTTCTCACACAGGATCATGGAAAGTGTCAACAACATATGCCCAACGCTGCTGCGTCAATAATTAGATATATCAGTGTATATCAGGAATAGGCACACAAAAATAAAGAGTATTGTGACTGCTTATACAGGAAGGACCAATGAGGAGGAGATGGCATAAACTCATGGTTTGACAGTTGCTGCTGTAAGCAACAGGCAGGATAGTCACCAGAGAGCAACAGGCAGGATAGTCACCAGAGAGCAACAGGCATTAAGGATTAAGGCTAATCTTAAACTAAGGGTTAGGGTTAGCTATAAAATCAGCATTTGTGAATAGAAAACGTTGTACTTCCGTCATCTCCAGCAGACACACAGACACACAGTAGTTCAACAGCTCCAGTGGCTCACCACAGGCCCTGGTCTCATCTTCACCCAAGGGAGATTGTGTTCACTTTTGACATTAGAGCCATTGATCCACAGTCTCCTATACCCTTAATATGAGAGTCTGGTCAATACGCAGCATATCGTCTACAGTTCATCCCCATGGTGCATTCTCTTGTCTGGAGAATAGTGACTCCATTCCAGGACTGCGTTCAAACGGCACCCTATTCCCTACATAGTGCTATATTTTTGTCCAGAGCCCTACGGGCCCTAGTCAAACATAGTGCTCCCGAGTGGCACAGTGGTCTAAGGCACTGCATCTCAGTGCAAGAGGTGTCACTACAGTCCCTGGTTCGAATCCAGGCTGTATTACATCCGACCGTGATTGGGAGTTCCATTGGGCGGTGCACAATTGGCCCAGCGTCGTCCAGGTTTGGCCTTGGGTAGGCTGTCATTGTAAATAAGAATTTGTTCTTAACTGACTTGCCGAGTTAAATAAAGAGTAGATAAATAAATAATAGAGATGTCTGCTGAGCAAGGACATGTGTGACTGTTCTGGAAGCCCAGACTTGACACCTGTATTTTGGTGGCAGCATCATGTTATGGGTATGCTTGTCACCTGCAGCGACTGCGGTTTGTCAGGATCAAAATAAATACGAAAGGAGCAAAGCCCAGGTAAAAAGTTTGAGGAAAACCTGCCTCAGTCTTCTGAATACTGAACCCTGGGATAGAGTTGTATTTTTCAGTGGGACAATGAACACACCAGAAACACACCAGCAACTAACTACAGCTCTGAAAGAACACCTGGTGCTTTAGCCGAAGTGTTGGTCAAAAAAAATCCACAGCGGTAGAGATGAGTATGCAACTTCCGTTAGAGCCCTAAAAGGAACCATGGCTCTGGTAAAAAGTAGTGCACCAAATAGGGAATAGGGTACTATTTGGGACACAACCCATGAATTCTCTCCAACGGCTCCTGTCACCAAACTTTTTATTTACTCTGGCAAAACCTTTCAAAAGCTACTTAGTGTAATAACAGAGCAAAGGGGATGACACTGTTCGTCAGTTCCTCTCCTCTCGTTAGATTGCATGTTTAAGATTGACTGACTACATTGCAGTCGGACTGCTCAGAATCACTAATCTACAAATCCCCTTGCATCCCGGTTAACTACTCATTACGTGATCAAGATGAGTGATTCTGCCTCGCCTTCCTCAAACTGATCCCTTCTAACATGCTAATTTATTGCAAGGCCCGTTTGTCCATGTGAGACATGCAACCCCAAACTGTCACCTTTGACCCTGAACAGGACTGACCTTTGACCTCTGAGGAGAACTGGGCGGAGTGTCGCGTCTCGAAGAGCTGCAGCTCCCTGTTCAGGTCGCACAGAGACAGATCGATGTCCCACGACCGCAGTCCTGTTAACACATGATAACCAATGTAGCATGATGCTCTACAACCATATAACAAACACATTACTGTTGGAGTAGAGGTGCCTGTCTAGGGGCTGATTTCTGTTGCGTGACCTAACGAACATGACCCTGCTGGTTGTTATTGCTCCTTGGCACTGATTGGTAGATCTCTACTGATAGGCTGGAGAGGGCTTTCACTGTCTAAATCAACCACTGATTCAAAGGCATGGATTAAAAACCATTAAACACCATGGCCTTCGAGCACTGAGCTGATAAACCCTGATGTACAGTAACATCTGGAAATTACTGGGTTGGCAAATAACCCCTTGTAGGAAGATGATTGTTATTAATATCGGCAGTTATATGATGAAACTTATTACGCCCCCTGTAAACAGGGAGCTACTCAGTATGCAAGCTGTTTCCCTGTTGTGAATGATGCCAGTTCTAATTTAACAGAGTGTCTATTGGCACAGGAAGAGACATCATTGCAGGGTTTGTTTTTTGTCTTGATTGGCCAGTGTATTGCCTCCATGCACAACCTTATTCTATTCAATGACCTGTCACAGTTTTCTCTAGAATAATTTAACATCATATTCACATCATGTTTTTTTGTCTGGGATTATTTCTGGTCATCTATATTCAGTGTTTCAGATAACCCAGTAGGGCCTACTGATTGCACATTTTCAAATTCTTAGTTATTCTAGCCAACTGCAATAACTATGGAGAATAATGCATTGTAAACTATGAAGAGTAATACAACCCTTTATACCAGAAACCACTACAGTCATTCAGGATATCACATATGGTAGAGTAGTTTTGTGTTCCATATTGCTATATTCAGCCCTATAGTGGGCTATGCATCTGGTGCAGTGTTCTCTATGTATGCATTACCAAACAGCTCTGCTCAATCTTAAATCTAACCCACTCATGCAGCAGCCTGCGTTTGAGATAAAGGCGCCATCCGCTCCCTTTTTGATCCGCTGCAATGGATGAATTAGATTACAATATTCCTAACAAAGTCACAGCTTGTTCAAAAAAACAATTCGGTTTGATTTTTGTCATACATTTTAATATTACAAGTGCAGGCCAATGCATAGGGGTCAAGCCTCTGACATCTAAACAAACTACATTTTTACATAAAACAAAATCTTTGTGGTTAATCTTGAACTTCAACAGTTTAGAAATATGTGTAAAGATTTATAATACCATGTCAAGTAGCCTACTCACCCTGTTTTATGTGTTTTTTGGCAGACTGAAGGTTGTGATCCGTTGAGATTTCTCCGATAACTATTAGCATATAAAATCTCCCGTGGTTAAAGGGCGGTCTTGTCCTATGGTGCTGTCCGCGGTGCTGAACGGGTAGGGCGGGCTCGCGCTGCTCCTCCAGTTCTCCTGGCGCTACAGAGAGCGATGCTGCTGCAACGGGGATTTCCATGGCAACAGCACGACGAGTGGACGCTGGGTCCTTTTCCATCTCCATGACAACTGTATCCGGCGGCAGCAGAGTGCATGAGGGAGGGTTGGGGGATTACCAGTGGGTGTGGCTCGTGAGGGGGACGCGATTTGATTGGTGCAGAATTATGTGGCTATTTGATGTCACAGCAAGCCATTGGCTACATCCGAAATGGGGGTTATGAGACTGTTAATCAAGTTTATGTTTATGTGAATCGACTGCCATGCATCGGTAGTGGTGATGATGATGATGATGATGATGATGATGATGATGATGATTATGATTAGTGGTATACTACATGGTCCTCCTCATTTGTTACATCAATAAGTTAGTTAACTGACTTAAGATCCAAAATACAAAAATGGTCAAATAAACATCACTGTAAACCACCTGCTTTAGGCCTACTACAACTAGTCCTGTAGTTTCCTAATAGGCCTAGCCACCATATATCTTAGAAAACATCTGTTCTTGTGACTCTCTTTGATATATCTTTGTCTGGAGAAGCTGAAGTTGTTTCTCTTGAATAAATATACAGTATATACTTATATCACTGTCACTGGATGTACCACCAGGAGATGTTTCCAGTAGACTACCACACTGACACCTCTTTGTTCCCACCCTGAACACAACAACCCTTCATCTGTGCAGAGACATTGACAACAAAAGGCCTCGGAGACATGTTCATGTATTAGATTATCTCCTAAAATATGGGAAATGGTGGCCTGAAATTACCAGAAAAGTGGAGGAAGTTCATTGAGTTCTCCACTTGTCATATTTCATAACAGGAAACTCAGTTGTTGTGGGACAAAAATGATAAGTCCATCTTGAATCGGGATGCATATTAGCCTACATATGTAGATCAAGTACATTGACCGTTGCTTTGGAAACTGAGAACTAATAAAAAAAATAGTAAGACTTCATTCTTTTCACCTTTGATTGACAACAATTCATTCAAATGTTGTTTGTCCTCATAGTAGGTCTATGTAACTCATATAATCACCCTATGACAGAAACATTTTGATAGAGATGAAGTTCAATTCAGAATATGCAAACAGATTCCAATCTGTTTTAATTGTCATTTTAAGGCCATTTTGAAATTATAATTTAAAGACCAAATTCACTGTTTGACTTGGACCCTTATCTTTTAGTTGACACTAAAGGTTCTATACTATAGGTTCAGTTTCTATGTCTGTTAATAACCATGTATAGGTGGTTAGAAGCTATATAACCAGGAGCTTTACGTCATATCATCTCCCCAGAGAGTAGCTATGCACTGCACCAATTAGCCCAATCTGGGCAATTATCCAAGAAAGAGCGAGAGAGAGAGGGTGGAGGACAGGAATGGAGAGATTTGTAGAGTAAGACAAAGATTCACACAATTTGGCATGCATGTCATGCACATGATATGAACGGCTGCCTTTCAGAACATAAATAATTTCTGAGTTATATATATATATATATACACAGTATATTTTTAAATGTAACCTTTATTTAACTAGTCAATTACGAACACATTCTTATTTACAATGACGGCCTACCACGGCTAAACCTGGACGACGCTGGGCCAATTGTGCGCCGCCCTATGGGACTCCCAATCACGGCCGGATGTGATAAATTCTACCCGTGGAGGTTTCGTTTGAAAACCTATATACCACATGACCTAATCTGAATATGAAGGGGCATCTCGTATTTCTTAATTCCCTTGATTGATCTCTGATCTGACGTTCAATATCTGGCTGTATTATCAATACACATATGAAGAGTTGAACATTCAGCTTTGAAAGGACACAGCAAATCGTGAAGAGATTGTTTTAGTATTTGGTATTTTATTAGGATGCCCATTAGCTGTTACCAAGACAGCCGATACTCTTCCTGGGGTCCAAACAGGAATAAGACAACACATCACAACAAAACAATAGTCTACATCATAAATAAAACATCACAACAAAACAATAGTCTACATCATAAATAAAACATCACAACAAAAAAATGGTCTACATAAATAAAACAACACATCACACAAGACATTGTGCACTATACACATGTTCACTGAGACACAAACAGCCAGTGTAACAGCCCACAATGAGGCAGCACTCATAGATCTCACGCTGAGACAGGCCTGATCAAAAGATCCTCTCAAACTGAACCTGCTGTGCTTGTAAACAAGAGTATCTACTGCCCTCTGCAGGACTAAATGAGAGAACGTTTGGTTTGATCGCTAATAAAAGAAGATTCCTTAAAAATATGTGTAATATTAAGTTGGTTGACCAATAGACAAATCAGTACCATAAACTAAAATATTAATGATAATTTTCTTACATAATTTTTGTAAATGAAGTAAACGATTGTTAGAATGTTGATTGGTATGCAGGATATTTCAGATTGTTGTTTAGGTTGTACACAGTTAAAGCACTGACCAAAACCAACATACTGGGGTTGACAAGTTTAAATTTTTTAAAAACAGTAGGCCAGTAGCCTCTTACAAGCTCACGAGATCAGGATGGTTCGTACGAGGCTAGTAGGCCAGTGGTTCCCAACCTTTTTCGGTTACTGTACCACCAACTGAATTTTGGTACACCCTCATGTGCATTTTATCAGTAGGCCTATGGTCTCATGATTCCGATTCCGATTCAGTGTTTAATAGTCACATGTACAGGTTTGCAGGTGTGATGGCAGGGTACAGTGAAACTCTTAGGCTCTGAGCTCCAACATGCAGGACTAAGTGAAATACATTTTTGAAAATGACAATAAAAACACAACTATAGAAATAGATATACACTATATACATCATAACAACTGTAGCAGTGATTAATAAATACACTATATACTATATACATCATAACAACTGTAGCAGTGATGAATAAATACAGTATATACATTATAACAACTGTAGCAGTGATGAATAAATACACTAAACACTATATACATCATGACCATTGAGGGGTGTGGGGACCAAGTGAAATAAAAACAATACAAATTATATATATATATATTTAAGTATATATACGGAACAAAAATATAAACGCAACAAGTAAAGTGTTGGTCCCATGTTTCATTCAAATAAAAGATCCCAGAAATTGTCCATACGAAAAAATAAAGCTTATTTCTAAAAACTGTGATCTATCCATCTGACATGTTGAATGTTCATTTCTCTACCATAAGCCGCCTACTACATTGTTTTAGAGAATTTGGCAGTACATCCAACCAGCCTCTCAAACGCAGACCACGTGTAACCAAGCCAGCCCAGGACCTCCACACCCAGCTTCTTCACCTGCGGGATCGACTGAGGAGGGATGCTGAGGAGACTTTCTGTCTTTAATAAAGCCCTTTTGAGGGGAAAAACACATTCTGATTGGCTGGGCCTGGCTCCCCAGTGGGTAGCTGACTAGTGGTGGCTATTCAGCAGCCTGATGGTCTGAGGGTAGAAACTATTGGCCAGTTCCAGTTTTTGCCATGATGCTCCTGTACTACCTGCGTCTGAGTGATTGAAGCGGGGAGAACAGGGTATGGCTTGGGTGTCTGGGGTCACTGATGATCTTCTTGGCCTTCCTGCGACACCTGGTGTTGTAGGTGTCCTGTAGGGCACGCTGTCGTGCCTTCTTCACCACGGTGTCTGTGCGGTTAGACCATTTTTTTTTTTACCTTTATTTTACTAGGCAAGTCAGTTAAGAACAAATTCTTATTTTCAATGACGGCCTAGGAACAGTGGGTTAACTGCCTTGTTCAGGGGCAGAACGACAGATTTTTACCATGTCAGCTCGGGGATTTGATCCAGCAACCTTTCGGTTACGGGCCCAACACTCTAACCACTGGGCTACCTGCCGCAGAGAATTTCAGCTTCTCTGAGATGTGTACGCCAATGAATTTGAAGTTATTAACCATCTCCATCGCTGCCCCGTTGATGAAGATGGGGGCTTGTCCAGCCTGGTTCCACCTGAAGTCCACACTCAGCTGCTTTGTTTTGCTAATGTTGAGGGAGAGGTTGTTACCTGGCACCACGCCGTCAGAGTGCCTACCTCCTCTCTGTAGGCTATCTTGTTATTGTTAGTAATCACGCCTACAGCTGTTGTGTCGTCAGTGAACTTGATGATGGAGTTGGAACTGTGTGAGGCCCAAGTACCCCCAGGGCTCCTAGTACCCCTGGTTGAGCACCCTAGATTTTACATTTCTAACATCAGTGAATCAGACATCCTAAGTACATTGAATACATTGGATTCCCAAACTTGAGCTGTCCCAGTAGGCTATATATTTTTCTGAATTCGATATTTCATAAACCTATACCATACAGCTAATGACACTTTGGCAAAAGTGATGAAAATATAGCCTAACATAATTATGTGATCAACGTTTTAGATCTATTCAAAGTAATCCCAGCCCCACAATAAATAAGACACACATGTCGTCCTACACAGGTTCCAAAAGGGGTCTTCTGCTGTCCCCAAAGGATAACCCTTTTGGGTTCCAGGTAGAGCCCTTTTGGATTCTGTGTAGAAACCTCTATGGGAATGGTTCTACATTGAACCCAAAAGGGTTCTTCCTAAAACCAAAAATGGTTCTTCAAAGGGTTTTCCTATGGGGACAGTCGAATAACCATTTTAGGTTCTAGACGGCACCTTTTTTTCTAAGAGTGTACGCACCTCAGCACCTACATGCACTAACTATGCCAACACAAAAAAACTGCCATTGCATCTTTAAGTGGCACTGTCTGTATCCACACCCTGTCTTCCTGGAAAAGAGAGGAAGGGGGGCGAGAGAGAGAGAGATGTGAACGCAGTCAACGCCGTACTGCTGCAAAGAGGGCAAAACAAATCTCACACTTTCTGCTTGCAAAATAGAAAATCAACTTTTCAGGTAAAGTAATAGTTTGTACTTTCTAGTGCCTAATACATTTTGGGGGAAAATGTGTCATCATCTAGGCCTATTTGAGCATCAATGTCACTGGTTTGTGTTCAAGGACAGGTTCAGAATAGTGATTTGCGTTCGGATTTTCGTGCTCCAGCTGCTGCGCATTTCTTATTTTCTGTTCCAACTCAACTGGTCTGCTTGGCAATATGAGCGCAAGCACGATGCGCCGCACCGTGTATGTATGTGTCGCCTATAGCCATATGATGTTCATACCAGTGGTGCTGTGATTAGGGTTGGGCTTAAAGAAAAGTATCCATGACCAAATGCTGTTATTCCGTTTTTTAGGTTTTATTAAAACAGCTGAATCATATTTATGTATAGGCTAGCTTATTTGAAACATTTTGATTAAACATATTATGCGTATATTTTATATTGTTTATCAACGAAATTAGGCTATGAATATCATCAGCTCATGAGGTTGCATGATGTCCAAGGGCAACCCAAAATGCATAATCTTCAATGCAGGGTAGTGGTGTATTATGGGTGCCTCAATAATGTGACAAAGATATCCTACCTGTGATTGCTATTGAGTTGTACTGGCTCAAATAACCTTTGTGAGCTGCATGTAGATACACGTTTAAACAAATCTAATTGTTTGAATAAACTATCACCACCTAAGCTATTTGTTCCCCTGCTACACTAAGGGAATGATCATATCCTGTTCTTTCTTAGCTGGGGTAGTTTCTGAGTACCCGCCGGTCAATTCGACTCAAGGCTCTCTGTGTTAAGATGTAAAGTCTAAAGACTTTGTTATAACTACTTATTTAAATAGAGTTGCCATAGCATCATTAATGGACTTGGTGTCCCCTGACAAAAAATAAGTGAGACATTTCAGAGTCAATTCACTGAGGATGTGGGAATTTGTATAAAGCGCTTTCCTACATTCAAACTTTTTTCTGTGGACTATCCCAGAATGAGATAAAAATGTGCCTATGACTGCGTCTTAAATGGCACCCTATTCCCTAGACATTTCAGATGCAGCCCATGTCTGGGTAGATGATAGTAGATAATATAGTGTAAACTATCAGTAACAGTAATGCAACATCCTACATCTGATCCAATTGATTTCATTAGGCAAAAATGGATAAGCAACTGCATGCTGATTACATACTTGGTTTGAGTTAAATGCTAAATGACCTGGGTCCTGATGCACAAGGAATATTTTCTAATGTCCTACTTTTGTGAGAAACAGATTGTGGCATCACCATAGAAACAGAGATAGTTAAAGAGATAGTTCACCTATGTAATTAAATGAAAATAAATCCATGCTAGGCGAGACAGCAATCCACATATTGATTTTGTTTACATAGCTACTGCTGCCACCAGCTGCAAATGTTGGCATTCTTTACCCCCCAAAAAACTGGGGGAGTGAATGAACTCTGGACATCCTGTTAACTTGAAATAAAGTAATTAATCTATGTGCAGATTATATACCTACTATATTAAATAAAGTAATTCATCTATGTACAGATTATATACCTACTATATTAAATAAAGTAATTCACTTCTAACGTGCTCATAATGGGCAGAGCAAGGAATTCACTTCTGACGTGCTCATAATGGGGAGATCCAGAAGGAACTCACTTCTAACGTGCTCATAATGGGGAGATCCAGAAGGAACTCACTTCTAACTTGCTCATAATGGGGAGATCCAGAAGGAACTCACTTCTAACGTGCTCATAATGGGGAGAGCCAGAAGGAACTCACTTCTAACGTGCTCATAATGGGGAGAGCCAGAAGGAAGTAGATGAGGGAAAAGGAGGCCATTTCATAGCCACCGACAGGCCTGATTGGAGTGTAATGTTATAATGATGGATTGTATTTAGGTTTTCTACCAGTGTCTCAAGCACTTCATATTCTGGGAGGAATTCACTCCATCTATATAACTGCTATTGAGCACATCCTGTGACTAACCCTAACTTAACTCTGTGCCCTATCCACAACACCACCCCCTAACCTAACCCTAACTCTGTGCCCTATCCACAACACCACCCCCTAACCTAACCCTAACTCTGTGCCCTATCCACAACACCACCCCCTAACCTAACCCTAACTCTGTGCCCTATACACAACATCACTCCTTCAAAGGTCCACTCTACCACGTGTGACATTATGTAGTTGTACCGTAGCCTATACATCAACCAAAGTTCAAATATACATTGTCAGTCATATATTTTTTACTCCCAACAACCTGTTTATTTCAAGGAAATACAAACATCATTACAGATATTCTGTAACCTCACTCTCCAGACAGAGGATTTCTTCTTCTTCTGTTGGGCTGTAGAAGGCGGCTGTGTGCTGTTTGGAGATCAAAGTGAATGAGGGAGGCAATGGCTGACTGGGAAAACTCTGATCCGTTAACACATTCTCAATCGTACAAATGTTTCCTAAGAGCCCCCTCGTCTTCCTGTCCTCCTTACGAATGTTCCTGAGCATGCTGGTTATCTGGGGCGGCATTTTACCCAGTCTTTACCACATTGACGCATGTCTAAACAGCTAAACTTGGCGGCGACAAACTGTCTTAGGGCAGAAAGTTTGTCCTGGTCCAGTTTGTTAAGGCCCAGTGCAGGAACGCCCATGAGACTGCTAGTGGCGAGTTCACATTGGGAAAAGACTGAGTGTAGAAGGTATTGCACTGTTGCCCTAGGCGTCTGAAACTTGCGTGGGGTTCTAATTGTGCTTGCAGGAAGACGCACGTTCCACTTCATGTAGCCCAGCCAAAGCAATTCATCCTTCTCTGTGTTTGTTCTGCTTCTCTGAATTTGTTTGCCTGCAACAGGTGTCCTACGAGCTGACAGAGGAGTCTTCTGCAAAGGCTCTGCGGTGGTTTGGCTGCCAGGCAGATGGTTAGTCATTAGGTGGGTTTCTACTACGGCTTTGGCAAGCTGGATAGGGTTATCCTTGGGGACATGACTTGGGAGCTTGCGAGAGACATCGGTCACTTTGTCCTGACTTGCCAAGGCACTACAAATTTCTATTTGTACCTGTTGTTCCACTTCCTTAATCAACATTTGATCATAGTCCACCTCAACCTTCACATGACATGACTCCTCAACCTTCACAGAACATTGGTCGTTAGTTTTGGCAAGCTGGATAGGTTTATCCTTGGTTACCTGACTTGGGGGCCAAGGGGCTACCACTCTAGTGAGTGACATTGTGTTGACTATCTGGATGGGTTTATCCTGGGCTAACAGACATGGTCGCCTGGGGACCTTGATCATAGTCCCCCTCAACCTTCACAGGACAAAGGTCCTCAATCTTCACAGAACATGACCCCTCAATCTTCATAAGACATGGCTCCTCGACCATCACAGTACATTGTTTGTTCATACCATTTGGTTTAGCCATGCTTGGCACTTCTCTCAATGTATGCGATACATTGTCTCTGTCTGTAAAGGTGTCAGCAAAGAGAGGATTGAGATGCGTTCTCTTTGTAAAAGTCTCTCTCCACCCTGAGATTGACAGCTTCGACTTGCAGAGCATCATGCCTTGACTGCAAATAATTTAAGGCCTTCCTCAGGACATCACACAATACACAGGTGCCCAGGTCCTGCTCTTCAGTTTCTTCTGCATTGTCAGCGTCACGGTCCCTCAGGTCAGCACCTCCAACCTCACTCAGGTCAAGGCACTTCTTCACTACCATGTCATAGCTCCGCAGTTGTCTTTTGCCTTCTGTCTGAGCTGTGTTCGGTCTCAAGGCATAGTCATCTGGGAAAAGGAAGAGGGACAGTGCAAAGTCAGGGTGGTCAGGATCCAGGTTTGGTTTCTCTGAAATAAATAGGAACTTAAGTCTCTTCAGACAGACACTTGAAATGTGGTTTGCTATGCAGTTGCCTGTGTGAATCATGGTTTACCGGTCTTTGACAGTTTACCTTCCATAACTTCCTTCATGAAAACTCTGTAGCTAGCTAGCTAGTCCTTTGTCAGGAAGCCAACCACTTTCTTAGGGTATGCATCAAACTGACTGGCCAGCAGATCCGACCAATTTGCTTACAGCTGTGCTAGGGTGGTACAGGCTTCCTGTGTAGATTAGATATGGCTCAATCCAGGGATGCGAAATTAGTTGTATTTCCGAATTGTCCCATTATTCCTACTGTTACACTGAGAAGATTGAACGACTGCTAAACACAGAGAAGATTGTCTTCTCGGTGTAACAGTTGTGATAATGGGACAATTCGGATACAACGCATTTCTCATCCCTGGATTGAAGAGGTACGCTTTCTGACCCATATCTCACGCGGCCTCAGTGGCGTCTTAATCTACACCGAAAGCCTGTCATACCCTAGCACAGTTGTAAGTAAGCGGGTCGGAACTGACCATCAATTTACTTAAAACAAAGTGCCTCCCACAAATGCGAGAGGACATAGTAGGGTACCAGTCGTTTCCCATATGGAGTACCAATTTACCACCACCACGGGAACGCAGATCTGGTTCGGGTTCTTCTCTCGTCACCCATTGTAGCCAAGCATTCCTTTGACTTTGAGCAATTTCGTTCTCTCCCTCCTTTTCGATATTGGGCCTTGCACCCCCAAACACAACATTGCATTTTGAAGGTCCGGCGTAGCTAAATTAGTTGTTCACTTCTGGAAAACGACGTTAAGTTAGTTAGCTAACACATTACCTAGTTAGCTAAACTATCGCATGCTTATGCCAAATATGTCCCCTGTGAATGCGTTTGCGCATTCCGAGATTCTACTGCAAGAACAGCCTTGCTTACAAATATGATGATTTCGTGAAATATAGCTAGCTGTAGAGTATGAAGCTAGTAGTTTTACTGTTTAATGTTTTACTCTACTAGTGTATCACACGGTATCTTCCAAATGTGTTGGTATAACGACAGAGCCAGAAGCGCCCGGGACCAATCATATGCATCCGTATGTGTCGTTTTAATGCGAAGTTGGAGAAAGGGGGATAGGCTTATGCCGTTATTGGGCTAGTTGTTGGACCACCAAGGTAGCTAGCTAGCTATACCAAGAGGACACTAGCTCAAATTGTGGTTGCAATAGTAATTCTGAAACTTTTTTTTGTTGTTGTTGCAAACTAGCTAAGTAAACCAATATTATGCATGGCTGTTTTTTTTAAATCGATTAGCTAGTTGGCTCAACGTTTTGCTCTCAGTCATACCTTTAGCTAGGCTAACTCGTTAGCGGTAGCTCGCTAGTTAAACTAGCAAATTCTGTTGTGGTTATCTAACTAGCTAACTATTTATCGGCAAGGGGACTGCGAGTCCATGGCATCACAAGGATCGATTCATTCGTATTATATTGATCAGCTCTAACTAAACGTCGGACAGTTGTTGCTATAATATCTGTATTTGCTCTTTGATTTGGCGCAGCAGCTACGCTACCTGCTGTCCTTGCATGCCTTAATCAGATGGATCCTAGCGGAAGTGAACTGGATTCGAGTCTACCCCATCCCGAGAACCCGTGCTTGATCGTGGAGGACTCCCAGCCCGACAGTGCGGCACTGGAGGACGACCCGGACAGCAGCTACCGCGCCCTGCTCGCCCGCCGCTTGTCCAGCCTGCAGCCTGCCACCTCCCACAGCCCTGTACTGGTGAGTAGCACGGTGTTGTGACAGCGGAAGGTAACAAGTGGACATGGGCTTGAA
The DNA here is from genome assembly GCA_023634145.1 of Thymallus thymallus. Classification (NCBI taxonomy): domain Eukaryota; kingdom Metazoa; phylum Chordata; class Actinopteri; order Salmoniformes; family Salmonidae; genus Thymallus; species Thymallus thymallus. Next base: position 9,502,817 of record CM042380.1, on the reverse strand, counting down.
TCAGTGGTTATGCGGAGAGTACAGTTACTTAGAGTAAACCTCCTGTGTCATAATGATCCATGTCTAGTGGCAGGAGTAACGTTAGTACCGTAGATGACAAGAGAGAGCCATGTATTTGTATTTAGTATGAATCCCCATTAGCTGCTGCCTCTTCCTGGGGTCTGGCAAAATTAAGGCAGTTATACATTTTGAAAACATTACAATACATTCATAACATATTTCACAACATATTAAGTGTGTGCCTTCAGGCCTCTACTCTACTACCACATATCTATAACACAGAATCCATGTGTGTATAGTGTGTATAGTGCGTTTGCTATCGTGTGTTTGTATGCATGTGTCTATGTTTGTGTTGCTTCACAGTCCCTGCTGTTCCATAAGGTGTCTTTTTATCTGTTTTTTAAATCTAATTTTACTGCTGCATGAGTTACTTGATGTGTAATAGAGTTCCATGTGACTATGTAGTACTGTGCACGTCCCATAGTCTATTCTGGACTTGGGTACTGTGAAGAGACCTCTGGTGGTATGTCTTGTGGGGAATTCATGGGTGTCCTAGCTGTGGGCCAGTAGTTCAAACAGACAGCTTGGTGCATTCAACATGTCAATACCTCTCACAAATACAAGTACTGATGAAGTCAATCTCTCCTCCACTTTGAGCCAGGAGAGATTGATATGCATATTATTAATATTAGCTCTCTGTGTACATCCAAGGGCCAGCCGTGCTGCCCTGTTCTGAGCCAATTGCAATTTTCCTCTTTGTGGCACTTGACAACACGACTGAACAGTAGTCCAGGTGCGACAAAACTAGGGCCTGTAGGACCTGCCTTGTTAATAGTGTTGTTAAGAAGGTAGAGCTGCACTTTATTATGGACAGACTTGTCCCCATCCTAGCTACTGTTAAATCAATATGTCAAAATGATTTGTCCCAAATACAATGCTTTAAAACATTTTTATTTGGGACTAACTTATTCCTTGCCCATTCTGAAACTAACTGCAGCTCTTTAAGTGTTGCTGTCATTTCAGTCGCTGTGGTAGCTGACATGTATAATGTTGAGTCATCCGCATACATAGACCCACTGGCTTTAGCCGTTAGTAAAGATTGAAAAAAGTAAGGGGCCTAGACCTCTGCCCTGGGGAATTCCTGATTATACCTGGATTTTGTTGGAGAGGTTTCCATTAAAGAACACCCTCTGTGTTCTGTTAGACAATAAACTATTTAACTACATTATAGCAGGGGGTGTAAAGCCATAACACATATGTTTTCCAGCAGCAGACTATGATTGATAATGTCAAAAGCCGCACTGAAGTCGAACAAAACCGACCCCACAATCTTTTTATCATTCATTTCTCTCAGCCAATCATCAGTAATTTGTGTACGTGCTGTGCTCGTTGAATGTCCTTCCCTATAAGCGTGCTGAAAGTATGTTGTCAATTTGTTTATTGTAAAATAGCATTGTATCTGGTCAAACACAATAAAAAAAATAAAAAAAGTTTACTAAGGGTTGGTAACAGGCTGATTGGTCGGCTATTTGAGCCAGTTAAGGGGGCTTTACTATTCTTAGGTAGGGGAATAACTTTTGCTTCCCTCCAGGCCTGGGGACACTCACTTTCAAGTATGCTTCAATTGAAGATATGGCAAATAGGAGTGGCAATACTGTCCTCTATTATCCTCAGTAATTTTCATCCAAGTTGTCAGATCCCAGTGGCTTGTCATTGTTGATAGACAACAATAATTTTTTCACCTCTTCCACCCTTTACAGAATTCAAAATGACAATGCTTGTCTTTCATAATTTGGTCAGATATACTTGGATGTGTAGTGTCAGCGTTTGTTCCTGCCATGTCATGCCTAAGTTTGCTATTCTTCCCAATGAAAAAAATATATATTGAACTAGTTGGCAATATCAGTGGGCTTTGTGATGAATGAGCCATCTGATTAAATTAATGATGAAGTGGAGTTTTTTTGCCCAAAATGTCATTTAAGGTGCTCCAAAGCTTTTTGCTATCATTCTTTATGGAATTTATCTTTGTTTCATAGTGGTTTCGTCTTCTTTTTATTCAGTTTAGTCACATGATTTCTCAATTTGCGTTACGTTTGCCAATCGGTTGTACAGCCAGACCTATTTGCCATCTCCTTTGCCTCATCCTTCTCAACCATACAATTTTTCAATTCCTCATCAATCCACAGTGATTTAAGTTGTTTAAGTCATTTGAAAATATCTCTAGGATATATATGACTGGGGGCTTGGGAGGTTGCCCATCTGTACAATTACTTTTTCCCTACTTGCACCAACGTCACTTGATGTATCCAAAATTCTATGCAAAGATGGCCATTTCTGTGATTGACATACTGCAGCGTGGGAATCAGGAGAGTAGCCACTGAGGAAGGACAGCCAGAGCAGGACTTGAACCAGTGACTCGGAGGGCAAGTACACTAACATTACATCCTGTAACATAAGGGTCTAGAGACCTTTTGAGAGGTGGTAATATGCTTTCTGGTCATACAGACAATAGTATTGTTTTTGTCAGTTCCTCCTATCATGGTCCCAGAACAGTTTGTGTTTTTGCCTACTCCATTGTCATTGTCAAGCAGGAGAGCAGAAATAGACTTACACCCAGGCTAAGTTCCTCCTACTACATTAGCGCAGGAACAGACCGGCATCCAGGCTAAGATCCTCTGACTACCTTAGTTTGTTTTCTGTTGATCTCAAAGGAACTTTGGGGCATATCAACTTAGGTTGGGACATGACATTACTTACCTCTATAAGTCTTAACAACTGATCTAGGACTGGTTTTGTTGTGAAGCTCATGTTCATCAATGTTAGAAGTGTGGGGAAAACCGATCTCAAGTCAGTTATCAAAAGCAGAATATCCCTTGACCCAATTTAAATCCTTTGAAAATACATCCCTCCATCCCGCATGCCATGTAGTCAATACTGACACAATTGGATAAGTGACAGCAGGGGTTTCATCACATAACTTTCACCAATCCAGTCATGTCAGATCAGTAATTGTCCTACTTCATGAGGAGTGATGCCTGTTGTTCTAATATGAACAGGGCCACTGAATCAAGCCTTCTCTCTCCCCAGGAGCTGATCTCCTCTCCGGCAGGAAACAGATACTCCGAGACGGACAGCCAATCAGAGAGGATCCAGAACAACAATCACAACGGGCCAGGTTGGTCTCTCACTCTGTGACCATAAAGGACAGAGGTTGGATACCTGGGGCCGTATGATAGTTTTCCCCCTTCCATGTAATCATATTCACTGTGATCTAAAAGGCCAAACTTATCCTAAATCAGCACTCCTATTCTGATACATTTGATACATACGGCCCCTCACCATTTGAAGCTGTGGTTCTTTGTATGTGACTGCTGTGATGAGTAACCTTGCCTGGGACCCGAAGAGTTGCATTGGCTCCCCAAGACTACGCTTTGGTTCGACCCCGTTGCTTACATAGATTTGGAACATTTTGTGGGGTGTTGGTCACTCCTATAGCAAATGAATGTACCCTCTGAAACACTAAAAGTCCAGGCTGCTAAGTTTACAGCAGAAAAGTATGTGTGAAATGTAAACCATGGTTTCAACCATTGCAGCCATTTTCAGAGTAATAACATGCATATAGCCTATTGATAAAATCAAATCAAATGTTATTTGTCACGTGCGCAGTGACAAAGCACTGGTTTCTCTGTGATAGCATTGAAAGCAGTTGATAGTATTTGTCTCCCCATAGCAGACATTGTATTTTGTCTTAAACTAATTCTATTAATTTTCTTTAGTCAACCAGGAGGAAAGTCAAGTCCTAGATGTTTGCTCTCTCCCCAATACAAGGAGGTAGGTACTAGGTAAACATTGTCACCAAGATGCAGTAAATTGAAGCATTTTTTAGAGCATTGAGACAGACAGCCAGCTGAGATGTTTGAGAATTATGTTGCATTCCAAATTAGGGCTGGGCGATATGACCAAAATCTCATATACTGATTTAGGTCATTTCATATCCCGATAACGATACATATCACGATATAGCACATTTTCTGTAAATTCAATTAATAAATAGTTTATATAAAATGACCACATGTAAAGGCCTATTTCTTATTACATTTTGAATAAAAGTTACTTACTCATATTTGATTATTTCTCCTTTTATTTAGAACCTTTGTGCAAATTTTCAATTAAGCATGTAACAAAATATAAAATATGAATGTATAAAATCTAAAAAGGTAAATAGAAAACACTTCAACTATAGTTACAAACAAAATAAATATAGGCCTAAAATGTGAATATGGTCCAAAATATCAAAACCAAACATATAATACTATAACAGTAGAACTGTTTGAATTGTAGCAGCAAACAAATAAATATATAAAATATAACAAGTAAGCAAAACACTCCTTCAAGTTTGAATTATAGCATTATATGACAACAACCAAAGTGCCGCAAACAAAATAGATATTTGGCAACAATGCCTCTTGCAACGTCTGAGTCAGGGGTTTGTTTTGAGCCCTCGACTGTACTTTTGTGGGTCTCATCCGTAGACTCTCCCCGTACTGTTTCACATGATTCTTGCGTTGGTGGTAAAAGAGGTTAGTGGTGTTTGAGCCTGTTGTCGGGACCGGCCTGCAGAGGACGGTTTTCTGGTCCGTGTCAGACTTTTCATACCGAAACCACGTCCATGCGACCGAAGTAACCTCTCTTTTAGGTACGAGCTCCGTGTCTCTGTGCACTGTGTCACGTTCACTCCTCCATGTTTGTTTGTGTTGCAAAATTTCTTCCACGAGGAAGGAATTTGTAAAAAATATTGCCGTTAAGAGTGTGATTTGCGACACATCGAAATAAACGATAGAGCATAATATGAAACGATAGACATTTTTCTATCGTGACACGATATATATCGTCATATCGCCCAGCCCTATTCCAAATCGACCCTGGCCCCTGCCTACTACCTAGACACTCCTGTAGATCTGAGAGGTTTGGGTAGGTGGACGCAGTATGGCAACATTTCCACCTAGCCAATCAGAAGGCAAGATGAAGCTATAATGCTTATATCTATCCAATCACCTCCAATCTGCAGGCGTAGCTAGGTTGTAGGGGGCAGACTAGGGGCCGGTTTGTAATTCAGCAATAGTCTGCTTTACATTGACATCTTGATCCCTGAAACCATCAGGTGTGCTACGGGAGACGTGGAGTCTGGGGCGGACTCCACTACACACTGCGCCCAGTCTAAAGGTAAGAGCAGTTTTTAACCTTTACCAAAGTGAAACATATTTTGTTGACTTGTCATTGTTTTGTTGTCACCAGGTGAACAGAAGAACACAACAAGGAGCTTGCCTTCAGGGAGTCAGGACAGCAAATCCAAGAGGTGAGAATATCCATCAGTAGGATGCATACCTACAAGATCATATTAAGTCAAAAACCTCTGTGTACTACAAGGGGTCAAGCTTTAAAGGATCAGTGTAGTCAAAAACATGTTTTACCTGTGTTTTATATATATTTCCACCTTATTTGGTTTGATTAATACTGATAATGCCCTTTTAGCGTAAGAGCTGTTTGAAAAGACTGCCTATACTTTCTTCCTATTTTGGTGGCATGGAGTTTTGGCCTGTCTGGTGACATCACCAGGTGGTTAATTAGTTAATAGACCAATAAGAAAGAGAGTTCCAAACCTCTCTGCCAATAACAGCTAGTATTCCGTTTTTATCTCCCCACGTTTTCTCTCCCAGACAGTCCTAGCTGGGAAATTGCTATTTTCTAAGAAGCAATTTTTGTTTCTTTTGAAAATTGTAATTGAAAACAATCACAGTAAGTTACTTAATTGTTACCCAGAAATGATTTGATATTGAGATAAAAACAGCTGCATTGGGCCTTCAATAAGAAGGGCTGAATCTGGACATGAAAGGTGCACACCTTAATTGGAAGATTCACTTGAATCACACATTGATGTCAGTGGGACATTGGTAGTCATTTATAAAGCTAGGATTTACACATGCTAGTTCTGTTGCTCAAATCCCAAATCAAACTTGTAGACGCTGTCTAATGTACCTGTGGAGCTCTGGGAGGATTTGATAGATGTAAGCAATATGGTAATGAGTCTATCTTGCCCAATAGGCTAGGTGGAATTTTCACCATATTGCTTACACATTAACTTCTCTCAGATCTCCAGAAGTAAATCAAAGGTCTAAGAGTTTATTTGGAATTGTGCATTAGTTTAATGAAGTGTCTGGTTCTTCCCCCAGGTCGGAGGTGAGCTCTAGCAGCTCGTCGGAGCCCCTGGGTCGGGCCGGCCGGGAACTGAGTGTCCAGGCTTTGCTCCACTCCCAGGGCCTGCAGGCCTCAGAGGACCAGGATCCCAAAGGGGACGACTCTGAGCTGCTTTCCTCTCAGGAGGACCTCTTCGATGCTGACAAGACAGGTGGGTCATCCATCCACCCACCCTAACTATCTGTCTGTGTTATAGATATATTCTGTCAGGGCTTACAGTACTTCTCCAGTTCGAGCAGCTCTTGTTGGAACAGGTAAAAAAACAAAAGTGTAGTCTGTTGTTCACAAAACTATTTGATGGAGAGCAGTTATTAACAGTTGACATGACCAATTGATCACAACATTGACAGATGTTAATGGAGTTCTCTCTCATTCTTTCTCTCTCTCTAGGCACAAGGGTGGACAGCACAGTGTCAGAGCCAGAGAATCAAGGCATGCCCACCCTGACCCCCGCCCACACCCTGCGTCTGCTGCACCTCTCCGGGCAGGGGACCCTGGTGCAGGAGAGCCTCTCCCAGTAAGACCACTTCACCCTCGCCTCAACACTATACTGCACTCTCCCACTGAGTAGTTGTCCTGTTGTTTGGGTTGGCCTGGGTGGCGTTCAGTAGGACAAGGCATACCAAAGCGTTTTGCAACGGAAAAGGAAAATCTGTGTTCCAAAACGTTTTGTCCCTACCGAACACAACCAGCGATTCTGTGTTGTCCTCCTCAGAGGAAGAATGATTGTTGCATTCATCGTTGCCTTCTCTTCCTATAGGAACTCTGACTTTGTAGCACCCACCCAGGAAGATATGAGCCAAACACCTTTTATTGTCCCCAATTCACCGACAGAACAAGAAAATGAACTGGGTGACTAAACTTTATTTTATCCAGTTGACATGTCAGTTGTTTTAGTGTCTATGCTGAAAAATAGAACTCAGTGATACACTTCTGGTAACCCCGCAGGTGCCGATGAACCAATGGACACGTCTATGCCTCAAGAGGACCAATCGGATGGCAAGGAGGAGGAGCCAATGGACATGGACCCAGCTCCTAAGTCACACCCCTCGGCATCCACCCCAGTATCCCAGGACTCCCCAAGTTTTGTGTTGGAGAGGACCCTCTCTCTGCCTACCCAGCCTGAGTTATCTCATGTACGTATCTTTACTCCATTGACCAGACAGTGGAAAAAATAGATTCAGTTAGCACTGAACTCAATGGCCGTGTCCGCTTACCCTTGGTTGCGTACTAAATAGTAGGCTATTTGGGAATGGGACAAATGTAATGTTTTATAGGATGTGGAATTTCGAAAATGTAGTTTGCTTTAAATGCATGGATGTCATACTCATGGCTTTTCATGTAGCAGGAACTCTCAGACCCATGTGTGTTTGACAACCACTGATAATCAGGTAAGGGGTTGGGCTGTACCAAAATGAATGGCGAGGGAACGACCAAATTGTGCATTAGATTCTCAGTATGGATGAGCCTAGTATTACATTTTGATAGTTTAGTCATTTAGAAGACACTCTTATTCAGAGTGACATACACTTAGTGCATTCATCTTAAGATGGCTAGGTGGGACAACATTTTCCTCAAAGTCTGACAGTATGTTGATATTTGTTGCTTACTGCATACTAATAGTATGATTAGTATATCCTTTCAGTAAGTAGTAGGCAAGAACGAGGTCTTTGCATTTCTGTACTGACATTTTACAAGTACACAACTTTCACATTTGAATGTAATTATATATATCTACATATATTTTTTAAACATTTTAGTCATTTAGCAGACACATGTGTCGGGACTTACAGTAGTGAGTGCATACATTTTCATACCTTTTCGTACTGGTCCCTTGTGGGAATCGAACCTACAACCCTGGCATTGCAAGTGCCATCCTCTACCAACTGAGCAATACGGTACCACATGTATGGAGACCAGGGACCTACCCTTGCCTCTCCATATCCTTCCCTCATTATGGATTCTATTGGTTTATTATGATGATCAAGAATCTCAGTATTCAATCAGGTTAAGTCCTTCTATATGTTCATAAAATACCATCAATTTAGTTTCTTATTTATCTCTTTCCAAAGGATGTATTTGTCCCAACCCAGAGCCAAGATGCTGGAAGCAGTAGCACAGCTCCACAAGAGACGCACAGCAGGAAAGTAACATCATCATCCCAACTCACAGCACTGGAGTCAAGCTCATCCAAGATGGCCGTCGTAGCCGCCCAGCCCAAAGCACCCACAACAACTGCCCGAGAACACTCTGTGACTGATTCTTTCCAACTGGAACTGTCTGCGAATACTCAGAGCTATAGTCTGGCCCAGCAGGCTTCAATGCAGGCTGGGGGGAAGGATGTCGAGGAGGACAGCCAGGCTACACAGATAGAAGAAGGTCTGGACTCTGTGATTTCACATAACAGCCAGAAGAGAGAAAGTAACAGGGTCCCCTCTGACCCAAAAACCCCTGCTATTTTGCCTGAAGTTCCTCAGGTGCCTGACTTGCTGAAGGCGAGCGGGGAAAGTGCCAGGAGAGAGGTATGTAACACTTCACAGAAGTCTGACACGCACAAACAGACAACCGTGAATGTACGTAACGTGAATGTAGGCGACGATGGTATCAATGTGACCAAATCAGATAGTTCTCAGAAGCAGACTGCCAAGGCCTCTTCCCCTTCCCCCTCTGCCTCCTCCCAACAGAAGATTGAAACCACAGGCTTATTAACCCCTACCAGCTGTGTGCAGGATACGCCTTCTTCCTCGAATAGCGCTCCCTGTGGTTTAGCCTCCCTGTCTCACTCTCAATCCCAGTCTGTTTTCTCACAGATGTCTCACGTGGGCTCAGTGAAGGCTCTCTCTCCGAGTCCAGGTGTTTGTGTAGACTCTAGAAGAGACAGAGGAGGAATGAGAGAAGTAGGAGAAGGGGGAGTGGGAAGCCCAATAAGCTCACAGAAAAACCGGGACCCGGCTAAATCCACACAGTCTTTGTCGCACACTTCTACCAACAGCCCAAAGGAGAAAAACATAGCAGATGAAGAAGAAGAGGAGGAGGAAGAAGAAGGCATGGAGGAAGAGGGAGAGAAGCAGCAGGACAGCACATTGGGGCCCGAGGGCTCAGGCCTCTATCTGTCTCTCTCTCAGAGCCAGGTGCTTTCTCCAGAGCCCATGGAGGAAGAAGGAGAGGAGGAAGAGAAAAGAGTGGAGTTCCCTGTCTCGCACTCCAGGAGCGAGGGAGGAGGAGAGGAGGAGAGCTGCGGCAGCATCATTGTGCTGGTGGAGAGCGAGAGGAGCTCCCAGCTCTTGGAGAAGGAAGTGACGTCGCCGTCGAAGATGGGCACGTCTCAGCCAGTGGCAAGCCGGCGGGGGTCGGTGTCTTCCAATGGTACAGGGTCACAGCTGAAGGTACCAATAAGACTCTCCCAGGCTGAAAAAGGAGGGTCTAGGGAAGCAGAGGGGCTCCGAGACAAGAGCCTCAGTGACAGCTCTGGAGGTGAGACGCCTAGATGTGGAGATATAGGGTGACTCAATAGTGTTTCCTTGTGTCCTCTCTCCTTTCTCTCCTTCTCAAAACACATTGTAGGTTAAGATTAGAGGGGAGGAACCTCAGACCTTCTTCCCTCAGACCTCCTCCAATGCGTTTTGAGGAGAGAGGATACAAGGAATCGAGGAAAGACTAAGAATCTATAAAGAAGATAAAGTTTATTTTTGTCCCCCCCCCCCATGTGCTTGCCTGGCTGACCACTGATAGGTGAAAAGACTTGACAGGTTTTCATCCAGTTGCTTTCATGTGTCCTAGTCCCTTCATGTGTGCTAGTCCCTTCATGTGTCCTAGTCCCTTCATGTGTTCCATCCATCCATCCATCCATCCATCTATCTATCTATCTATCTATCTATCTATCTATCTATCTATCTATCTATCTATCTATCTATCTATCTATCTATCTATCTATCTATCTATCTATCTATCTATCTATCTATCTATCTATCTATCTATCTATCTATCTATCTATCTATCTATCTTCATGTGTCTTCATGTGTCCTTCCTTCCTTCCTTCCTTCCTTCCTTCCTTCCTTCCTTCCTTCCTTCCTTCCTTCCTTCCTTCCTTCCTTCCTTCCTTCCTTCCTTCCTTCCTTCCTTCCTTCCTTCGTCTTAGTCCCTTCAGATCAGTGACCATGAAGGGAAGGCTGTGATGAAAGGAAGGAGTTGGCACTCAGCCAACTCTATTTATTTCAAAGTGTATTGTCCCAGCAGTGAATCTATTGGGCTACTAGGACTACTGTATATATACCTTAGTTTTCTATGGCCGATAGCTTGTCATTTTGAAGCCATTTCAGTCTGTTAAGAGATTGTAATGGTTTTTGTTTGTATCAATATTTGTCTTCTGAAGAGAACCCATTCCACTTCACTCTCCCCAAAGAAGGCGAGCTGATTGGCCCTCCTGTGAGTGCCACTCCCCCTCTGATCAGCCAGTTGAAGCAGACACCGAGACACAGCACTCCAATTGGTGGGTTTCGCCCTCTCAGGAAATATCACCTGGCTCTCTCCATAGCCATCTTTTCCGTGTGAACGGAAGTAAAGTATTCTAACCACCCACCTAAACATTGCCATACCTCACTTCAAACTCATTCTATATCCCACCTACCTAACCACACACACACACACACACTCTCTCTCTTTCTCCCACCCACCTCCTTTACACAAACACTGTTAATCTCCCACTCACCTCATCTAATCATTCCAATATCATGGTTTACTACTAGAATCCCCCAGAGATGCTCTGTTCTAAGCCAGATTACATCGTGGTGGTTGTCGGCACTTTTTGTTTTCTTCAGAGATGACTTCCTTCTCTGAGAAGTCTGAGACGGCGATGGCGACCAGCGAAATCACGGCGGGGGAGAGTGGCGAGGACACGGCCGAAGGGGATGATGGGAAACTGAGTTTGCGGATGAAGCTGGTGACCCCTGTGGAGGAGGGCAGCTCGGAGCGCTTCAGCCTGCAGAGTAAGAGCTGTTATAGGCTGCTTATTAATGTGTTATTACAACGTTATTACCACGTTATTCAAATAACAGAAACAGGACAGCACTCCGGTAAATAAACTTGAATTGATATATTTTTATTGCCGCTCGGGTATGAGCCCTTCTTCAGCGTGCAAGACAATGGCAATCAATGTCACAACAACAATACCACAGGTGGGCATAATTATAAATTGCCAGTCAGTATTGACCCAATCAAGAGATCCCAGCAGAGGGATCTGTAGGGGAAACATGACAATCAAATAAAGATAGACAATACACATCCATTATGATGTCATTGCCTATTTAGAACCAAGTACAAAAAAATAAGAAAAATAACATGCCTCATTAAGGCCTGTTGGGTTACCACGTTCTTACCACTGGAATAGGAATTATAGCTGTTGTAATGGTTTATATTCCAATGCCTGCTTATAAACAGGTTATGACCACTGTGACATGATATGACCACCTATGTGGCCTTTTTCTTTGCCTATGGATGTTCAAGAGATCTGTATGTTATTTTCTTACAAATCTGTGTGTTGATGCCATAGAGGGGCAAGTGACTATCTTTCAGATGGTACAGTGGTCCATAGAAAATGCACAGAAAATGCAAACAATCTCTAACAACTATGTACATAGAATTAAAGGGGTTTCATATGACTACTGAAGCGTATCCATTGATGTATAGAAATGTGACATCCTCTGTTGACTCTCACACCTTTACTGCAAGAATAGATGTCTCAGTTTGTTGATTTCTTTTGTTCAACCCCAAAAAGCCCAAATTAAATGCTTTTCTTTTCCTCCCAGAGCCACTGCTATCAGACGAGGAAGGCTCTGTCTCCAAGGTTACCACCGTTGTCAAGGCTGTAACCAGGTAACCCGCTTTGGTTTCTATGCAAGGCAGCCCAATTTCAGACTTTTTCGCCTGCCTGGGATTTGAGCTGTGTCTCCAATGGATTCTTACAATTCATCAAGATTCAGCTTAATTTATTTTTTACATTTGAGTAATTTAGCAGACGCTCTTATCCAGAGCGGCTTACAGTAGTGAGTGCATACGTTTTCATACTGGGATACCTATTTGTTCACAACTTTGTACCCCAAATAAGAGTGTTGAGAGTATTATAGCATAATAATTATCATATATACAAAGATGCTTAATACAGAATGTTACAACCATCAGATGATGTAAGTGAATGATAATGCATTACATTTTCATATATTTAAATGTATTTACATATACAGTGGGGAGAACAAGTATTTGATACACTGCCGATTTTGCAGGTTTTCCTACTTACAAAGCATGTAGAGGTCTGTAATTTTTATCATAGGTACACTTCAACTGTGAGAGACGGAATCTAAAACAAATATCCAGAAAATCACATTGCAAATGAATTATTTAAAAATCATACATTTTATTGCATGACATAAGTATTTGATCACCTACCAACCAGTAAGAATTCTGGCTCTCACAGACCTGTTAGTTTTTCTTTAAGAAGCCCTCCTGTTCTCCACTCATTACCTGTATTAACTGCACCTGTTTGAACTCGTTACCTGTATAAAAGACACCTGGCCACACACTCAATCAAACAAACTCCAACCTCTCCACAATGGCCAATACCAGAGAGCTGTGTAAGGACATCAGGGATAAAATTGTAGACCTGCACAAGGCTGGGATTGGCTACAGGACAATAGGCAAGCAGCTTGGTGAGAAGGCAACAACTGTTGGCGCAATTATTAGAAAATGGAAGAAGTTCAAGATGACGGTCAATCTCCCTCGGTCTGGGGCACCATGCAAGATCTCACCTCGTGGGGCATCAATGATCATGAGGAAAGTGAGGGATCAGCCCAAAACTACACGGCAGGACCTGGTCAATGACCTGAAGAGAGCTGGGACCACAGTCTCAAAGAAAACCATTAGTAACACACTACGCCGTCATGGATTAAAATCCTGCAGCGCACGCAAGGTCCCCCTGCTCAAGCCAGCGCATGTCCAGGCCCGTCTGAAGTTTGCCAATGACCATCTGGATGATCCAGAGGAGGAATGGGAGAAGGTAATGTGGTCTGATGAGACAAAAATAGAGCTTTTTGGTCTAAACTCCACTCGCCGTGTTTGGAGGAAGAAGAAGGATGAGTACAACCCCAAGAACACCATCCCAACCGTGAAGCATGGAGGTGGAAACATCATTCTTTGGGGATGCTTTTCTGCAAAAGGGACAGGACGACTGCACCGTATTGAGGGGAGGATGGATGGGGCCATGTATCGCGAGATCTTGGCCAACAACCTCCTTCCCTCAGTAAGAGCATTGAAGATGGGTCGTGACTGGGTCTTCCAGCATGACAACGACCCGAAACACACAGCCAGGGCAACTAAGGAGTGGCTCCGTAAGAAGCATCTCAAGGTCCTGGAGTGGCCTAGCCAGTCTCCAGACCTGAACCCAATAGAAAATCTTTGGAGGGAGCTGAAAGTCCATGTTGCCCAGCGACAGCCCCGAAACCTGAAGGATCTGGAGAAGGTCTGTATGGAGGAGTGGTCCAAAATCCCTGCTGCAGTGTGTGCAAACCTGGTCAAGAACTACAGGAAACGTATTATCTCTGTAATTGCAAACAAAGGTTTCTGTACCAAATATTAAGTTTTGCTTTTCTGATGTATCATACTTATGTCATGCAATAAAATGCAAATTAATTACTTAAAAATCATACAATGTGATTTTCTGGATTTTTGTTTTAGATTCCGTCACTCACAGTTGAAGAGTACCTATGATAACAATTACAGACTTCTACATGCTTTGTAAGTGGGAAAACCTGCAAAATCGGCAGTGTATCAAATACTTGTTCTCCCCACTGTACATGTATTACCAGACTTTGTGTCAGGTCATTTGGTTTCCATATTGTGTTTGTGAGTAGCTCATCCTTTTACCATGTACGGTTGAGTTGACACTCGGGTTACGAAAGTAGTTTTGAATTCTCTGGAGGGTTGCTGGCGTCAGTATCGTAGATGCGTATCCTGCCGTTGTGCCCTCGAGCAAGGCACTTATCCCCTGACAGCTCAGGGGATCTCCGTGTGAGTGTTTGTGTGTGTGTGTCTCGGGGTTTGGTTCAAGTATAAAGACACATTTCTGTTCTTCCCCCAGGGAAGTGGAGAATACAGCAACTGCATTGCAAGGCAATTTGATGACATACTATTGGCTTGTTGTCTGACCAATGTCCCTGTCCCCCTCCCCAGCCCCCTGCCCAGCCCCTCTGTGTTCAGCAGGGTGAGAGAGGCTCACAGACAAGTGATGGAGGACCAGGCCGAGGGCCATCCTAGTGGCCCTGGAACCCCTGTCAGGTAAACAACGTGTATGGCCTCTGACCTGGGTCCTCCCTCATCACAGTGTGGTAGAACATTTTAAAATGTTGCATAATGCAAAACTAAAACGAACGTTTCTTAGTGGACAAATTTGAATTGTAGGCTACCTCCCAGTTTCGGACTGATCACTTCAGTTACATGCCTGCTGAATACGACCCTGCTTACTTACCCCATGTCATTTCTTTTGTTTTGTATTTTACCCACTTTTTCTCCACAATTGTTCAATCTTGTCTCATCGCTGCAACTCCCCAACGGGCTCGGGAGAGGCGAAGGTGGAGTCATGCGTCCTCCGAAACATGACCCGCCTAACCACGCTCCTTAACACGGAAGCCAGCCAAACCAATGTGTCGGAGCAAACACCATTCAACTGGCATCCGGGGTCAGCCCGCAGGCACTTTATTTAAGGAGTTGCTAGAGCGCGACGATTTGTCCAAGTAAAGCCCCACCGGCCAAACCCTCCCCTAACCCGGGCAACGCTGGGCCAATTATGCGCTGTCCTATGGCACAGCCCGGGATATAATCCGGGTCCGTAGTAACGCCTCTAGCACTGCATGCGATACAGTGCCTTAGACCGCTGCGCCACTCGGGAGGCCACCTCATGTCATTTCTGATAACGACGATAAGGATAGTTATTTTCAGCATGCCTTCGAAAACTGTAATGTTTGTCTCTGGCGGCAGTTAGCCTAGCGGTTAGAGCGTTGGGCCAGTAACCGAAAGGTCGCTGGTTCGAATACCCAAGCCAACACTTTTAAAAGCCGGGTAGTGGCACACATTTCAGCAAATAAAACGCCAGTTTCAAATAAACGCTAGATCTAAACTAATTGTTTACGAGGTTACCATGAATTGTTTGAGGTTTAATGTTTGATTTGTTACATTGAATAATTCAGCAATGACAAAAAATAAACTGGTAACCATTGAGAACTGCTAGCTAACTGGCGAGCACAAACACAGTCAACAACTTCGGGAGTACAGAACCCTAGAAATCGTCCGATCGCACTCTAGTGGCGAAAGTAGAGGCATACTAAGACAAACTAAATGTGTTTAAATGAGAACACATTAGTGCAGGAAATTAAGAACATTTATTAAAATGCTGGAAGTGAATGCTGGAATTGAACAATGAACTATGCAAATGCTGCTCCAATCTTGTGTCCATTTGACCTTGACACCCCTCCACCTGTCCTGGTATATCTTTAGAATTCGGGAAGTAGGTTGTGTGCGCGCCGTGCGTGCGAGAGAGACCTACATCTCAGCTATTTTGGGTACCATTTCATGCCCCCTCAGGCTCTGTCTGGTTTTGTCCTGTCGAGGTGTTATAACAAGGTCTTTTTCAAGGTGTCCACACCACACACCACAGCCCTAGTTGTACCTGCTCTCTGTCTCTGGCCTACCATTACAGGACTACAGAGGCAATACTGAAACCTTTATTAACATTAGGATGATCTCAGCCCTTCTATAAGTGTATAAACAGTGCCTTCAGAAAGTATTCCACATTTTGTTGTGCTACAGCCTGAATTTAAAATGGATAAAATGTGTATTTGTTTGTCACTGGCCTACACACAAATCCACATGATGACAAAAGGGACATTTTACAAATGAAAATCTGAAATGTCTTGAGTCAATTAAGAGCAGTCAGTTAAGAACAAATTCTTATTTACAATGACTGTCTACCCCGGCCAAACCCTCCCCTAACCCGGAGGACCCTGGGCCAATTGTGCGCCGCCCTGTGGGACTCCCGATCACGGCCAGTTGTGATACAGCCCGGGATCGAACTGTAGTGACGCCTCTAGCACTGAGATAGATAGATAGATAGATAGATAGATAGATAGATAGGTACTTTATTGATCCCCCGGGGGGGAAATTTCATTTAATTTCATTGTCAAGCAGCTACAACGCAGCTAGACCGCTGCACCACTCGGGAGTGTGGTGATTGGATGGTGTATCAATACACCCAGTCGCTACAAAGATACAGGCATCCTTCCTAACTCAGTTGACGGAGAGGAAAGAAACTGCTCAGGGATTTCACCATGAGGCCAATGGTGACTTTAAAACCGTTAGAGTTTCATGGCTATTTATTTAAACTTTATTTTGACAAGGAAAACAGACTGAAACCTAGATCTCTTTTACGGCTGTGCCCTGTGTAAACATGTTAACATGTACAATTTAGACACACAGACAGACATTTTGGAGAATAAAGATCTCAAAACATACAAAAACAGAGAAACATTTCAAGAAAAACAGAGTTCAACAGAAACAAACACAGAACATCATATTGATCCTCTAAAATATTTTTGAAATGTGCAAGGGGCACCAAAGTGTCTAGCTTGAGGTGGGTCTGCAATTTGTTCCACAGAAACGCTGCAAAGGAACTGAAGGCAGTTCTACCCAAATCTGTGTAGACTGCAGGCGTCTCTAATGTAATCCATGACTGTGATCTGGTATTACAATTAGTATGTCTATTGGAAATTAATGCTGAAATATATGGCGGGTGTTTTAAAAGGAGTGCTTTATAAATAAACAGAAGAGCATGTTTTTCTCGCCTCACAGACAGAGGGGCCCAACCCACATTTTGGTATAGAATACAGTGATGTGTTCTGAAACTATCCCCCCTGATAAACCTGAGTGCACAATGCTATGATAGGAGAAAACTGAGGATGGATCAACAACATTGTAGTTACTCCACAATACTAACCTAATTGACAGAGTGAAAAGAAGGAAGCCTGTACAGAATACAAATATTCCAAAACATGCATCCTGTTTGCAACAAGGCACTAAAGTAATACTGCAAAAAATGTGGCAAAGCAATTCACTTTTTGTCCTGAATGCAAATCCTGAATGCAAATCCAATAGAGCACATTACTGAGTACCACTCTCCATATTTTCAAGCATATTTCAAGCATGGTGCTGGCTGTAATGGGTATGGTTAAGGACTGGGGAGTTTTTCAGGATAAAAAATAAATGGAATGAAGCTAAGCATCCTAGAGGGAAACCTGGTTCAGTCTGCGTTCCACCAGACACTGGGAGATGAATTAACCTTTCAGCAGGACAATAACCTAAAACACAAGGCCACATCTACACTTGAGTTGCTTACCAAGAAGACAGTGAATGAACAAGCCAGTGACAGAGTTACAGTTTTGACTTAAATCTACTTAAGAATCTATGGCAAGACCTGAAAATGGTTGTCTAGCACTGATCAACAACCAATTTGACGGAGCTTGAAGAAGTTTAAAAATAATAATGGGCAAATGTTGCACAATCCAGGTGTGGAAAGCTCTTAGAGACTTACCTAGAAAGACTCACAGCTGTCATCACTGCCAAAGGTGATTCTACAAAATATTGACTCAGGGGTGTGAGTACTTATGTAAATGTCAGATGTCTGTATTTCATTTTACATTTTCTAAAGTTTCTAAAAATATGTTTTCGCTTTGTCATTATGTGGTATTGTGTGTAGATGGGTGAGAAAACACATCTATTTAATCCATTTTGAATTCAGGCTGTAACACAACAAAATGTGGAATAAGTCAAGGGATATGAATACTTTCTGAAGGTACTGTATATTTATGCATACATGTATTTTCATTAGTCCTGAAAGTGCTTTATAGTGTAGGGACTCACCCCATCCATGTGTAGCGCCCCTCTGGGTGATGCATGGCAGCCATTTTGGCTCTTGAACGCTCACTACACAATGAAAGTGATTGATTGTGCCTTTGACATATGTCTCTCACCTTTCACAGAGGGGAACTGTTCAGCTCACCCTCACAGCAGACAAGCTCCAAAAGACCCTCAATCTCCTCTCCCTCGCTGGGGCGCATCAGTCTCCCCAACAGCCAATCCGAGCCCCTCTCCAGCCCCCGCCAGGAAGTGAAGCATACGTTGCCATTGGGGCTCAGGGAGAAAGAGCCTCCAGCTGAACCATCCACCCCAGGCCGTCCAGCAGTGCCTACCCCACAGACAGGCACCGCAGCTGGGGAGAGAGAGCCGTGTGGACCCCTGGAGCCATCTACCTCCACCAGAGCTGCTGCCATCAGACAGAGGGCCATGTCCCAGCAGACAAGCTTTGACAACACCATCTCTCCCAGTTCACCCAGTAAGGTAAGAGCCACTGGGTTAGCTACAAGGATTGATCATATTGCAAGGGAATAGAAAGAGATCATAAGAGATTCCTGTCTTATTCTTCTAGCCTAACCGCAACCCCCCCTTCTCTCTCTGCCCTTTTTCTCTTCATCAACCATGCTTATCTCATGTCCTCATGCTCTCGCTCTCTTTCGCTCTCTCTTGCTCAACCTTGCCTGTTCCATGTGTTCTTCTGCTTCCTCCTCCCTCCCTCTAGCTTTGTCAGAGAGTGGCGTCTCAGCAGACCAGTTTTGATGCAGCTGGCCCCAGGTCTCCAACAGCCAGCGTAAGGTCCTTAGTTACCTCACCTCCTGTCCTTCTTACAATGTCAAACCGGAACAATAATGACATGTCGAAATAACAGAAACAAACCATTGTCCCTTCTGCTAGCCCTTACCGGTTAGCAGATAATGTTTTGAAAGATCAGCACTTCTGCTCTGAGATACTTGATACATACAGCCAGTGTCAAGGGGTTAACTCCACCCCCTTCTGTGTGACAGGGCGAGCCAGAGACCCCGCCCTCGAGGACAACTGCTGGCCCCGCCCATCGCAGACACGTGCGGACCATTCAGGAAGTGCGGACGACGGTCACGCGCATCATCACAGACGTGTACTACGAGGACGGGAGAGAGGTGGACCGGAAGGTCACTGAGGTGGGACCAAACCTTTTAGCTCATACACCTTTACTTTCTCCAACTCTTTCTTTTGTCATTGATTACGCCTCACTGTTGCTGTGTGTGTGTGTGTGTCTTCCCGGTGTGTGTGTGTGTCTTCTTGGTGTGTGTGTGTGCATGTGTGTCCCTTCTTTCTGTTCCTCAGGAGTCGGAGGAGCCGGTGATGGACAGCCGTGTGTTGGACAGCGACATCTCTCCGTGTCGCACCGGCAGCTCCATGACCTCCGGTGACCTGGGTGATGTCAGCTCTCTGTCCTCCAAGGCTTCCAGCCTGCAGCACAGCTCCGGGGGCACCAGAACAGTCACGGGTCCCGCCCAGAGGGGCCCTGACTTTATCATGCCGCCCAGCCGAGGGGCCAAGTCTGCCAGGTACTGTAATGGACATGGGTTTGAATTGGATTATTATATAAAAGAATGTGTGCATGCAGTTCATTTCCTGATCTGAATTGATGATCTCTGACTGTTCCGTCTAGTGACTGCCTTCTACCTTCTTGTAATGAGTGACCTTCAGTCTAATCTTTTGTAACATGATCTATATCCATGCTCTAACACTATTTCCTGTGCTTATGTCTTAGTCTTAATCTCTGTTGTCTTCACACTTACATTTGCACACCTGTCAACAACAAAATAAATCCTATGCTGAACAAGGGTTCAGTATCTTTAAGTTCCCTCTTAACCATAGTATAATTAACCTTAATATAATTACTAGAAGTGACATTCTAGGTCTATGCTCTTAACCACTCTCACGTGTTGACAGGTATGCATGCATGTCAGTCTTTGACTTTGTCCACTGTATAACTACCCCTCCGCCACAGCCTCAAACCCCCCAACCCAACACCCAGATAAGTTATTCTAAGATCCCCCTATCAACACTTATAGTAAGGCCCTATCCACAACTGCTCTCCTACATGGACCAACCCATGTGGCCACAATAGGGGTGTCCACCAACTGCCTCCTGTCTGCTGTGCGGACCGTCCCTCTCTTGGTAGATCTTGGCCTGGGCACAGATCTAGGATCAGCTAATACTCCCCCAACCCTAACCTCAACCATCATGAGGAAATACATAACACTGACCATAGTTTAGCTTTTATGGGATGATTCATCCTTCCCTGTCCCTCTCCTCTCTGTCTGCAGCCCCAGGAGGGGGAGTGGGCCGCAGCAGAGGGGCCACAGGGGTCAAGCGGCAGGGGCAGAGTTCATGGGAGAGAGAGTTCAAGGACTCCATGGGTCGCAGGCCTTTACCCCACTCACGCCCCGTGGAAGAGCCAGGAGGGGCAGGCCTCCATCCCGCTCACCCCTGTCCAGGTGAGCCCTGTCTAGGGACGCCACTGGAGCTGTAGTGGGTCAGAGTTCCAGAAACATCTAGTGACATCATCAAAAGCAGACATTAGGTGCATGTACAAACACAGCTACATCCACGCCAGCACGTACGTAGCCAATTGTGGCATCCCAAAATAGTAAAGTAACGTGATTCCACTGGTGCACAACATATGGACAGATGGAAGTTGTTTGCTTCCCGACATCATTCAGCATTCTAAAACATGTGTAGGTGCGTGTATGTTTTTTCCGAAAACAAGTAAACCTGAGATGAGACACAGAGATAGTTTAATGACACCTTAGCATAGAGTACAGAAATATAGAATATAGGGTTCCTAGCTTTATAACAAGGATCCTCTATCCTGCTTTTCCTAGAGAGCTGCAGTACCAAAGTTATTTGTTCTAGACCAGTGTTACGGTCTCTCCAATCCTACACATAATAATTTTCAGATTTTCACCAATCATCTCAATGCAACACAACTGTCCCTGTCTAGCATGATCCTGTTCCTATCTTCACCAATCATCTCAATGCAACACAACTGTCCCTGTCTAACATGATCCTGTTCCTGTCTTCACCAATCATCTCAATGCAACACAACTGTCCCTGTCTAACATGATCCTGTTCCTATCTTCACCAATCATCTCAATGCAACACAACTGTCCCTGTCTAACATGATCCTGTTCCTATCTTCACCAATCATCTCAATGCAACACAACTGTCCCTGTCTAACATGATCCTGTTCCTATCTTCACCAATCATCTCAATGCAACACAACTGTCCCTGTCTAACACGTACAGTATTTGATACACTGCAGATTTAGCAGGTTTTCCCACTTACAAAGCATGTAGAAGTCTGTCATTTTTATCATAGGTACACTTCAACTGTGAGAGACAGAATCTAAAACAAAAATCCTGAAAATCACATTGTATGATTTTTAAATAATTAATTTGCATTTTTACCCATCTTTAAATAATTAATCTGCTGGTACCCATCTTTTTTATTTTTTTTATTGTGTTTGACCAGATACAATGCTATTTTACAATAAACAAATTGACAACATACTTTCAGCACGCTTATAGGGAAGGACATTCAACGAGCACAGCACGTACACAAATTACTGATGATTGGCTGAGAGAAATTAATGATAAAAAGATTGTGGGGTCGGTTTTGTTAGACTTCAGTGCGGCTTTTGACATTATCAATCATAGTCTGCTGCTGGAAAACATATGTGTTATGGCTTTACACCCCCTGCTATAATGTAGTTAAATAGTTTATTGTCTAACAGAACACAGAGGGTGTTCTTTAATGGAAACCTCTCCAACAAAATCCAGGTATAATCAGGAATTCCCCAGGGCAGAGGTCTAGGCCCCTTACTTTTTTCAATCTTTACTAACGGCTAAAGCCAGTGGGTCTATGTATGCGGATGACTCAACATTATACATGTCAGCTACCACAGCGACTGAAATGACAGCAACACTTAAAGAGCTGCAGTTAGTTTCAGAATGGGCAAGGAATAAGTTAGTCCCAAATAAAAATGTTTTAAAGCATTGTATTTGGGACAAATCATTTTGACATATTGATTTAACAGTAGCTAGGATGGGGACAAGTCTGTCCATAATAAAGTGCAGCTCTACCTTCTTAACAACACTATTAACAAGGCAGGCCCTAGTTTTGTCGCACCTGGACTACTGTTCAGTCGTGTTGTCAAGTGCCACAAAGAGGAAAATTGCAATTGGCTCAGAACAGGGCAGCACGGCTGGCCCTTGGATGTACACAGAGAGCTAATATTAATAATATGCATATCAATCTCTCCTGGCTCAAAGTGGAGGAGAGATTGACTTCATCAGTACTTGTATTTGTGAGAGGTATTGACATGTTGAATGCACCAAGCTGTCTGTTTGAACTACTGGCCCACAGCTAGGACACCCATGAATTCCCCACAAGACATACCACCAGAGGTCTCTTCACAGTACCCAAGTCCAGAATAGACTATGGGACGTGCACAGTACTACATAGTCACATGGAACTCTATTACACATCAAGTAACTCATGCAGCAGTAAAATTAGATTTAAAAAACTGATAAAAAGACACCTTATGGAACAGCAGGGACTGTGAAGCAACACAAACATGGACATATGCATACAAACACACGATAGCAAACGCACTATACACACTATACACACATGGATTCTGTGTTATAGATATGTGGTAGTAGAGTAGAGGCCTGAAGGCACACACTTAATATGTTGTGAAATATGTTATGAATGTATTGTAATGTTTTCAAAATGTATAACTGCCTTAATTTTGCCAGACCCCAGGAAGAGGCAGCAGCTAATGGGGATTCATACTAAATACAAATACATGGCTCTCTCTTGTCATCTACGGTACTAACGTTACTCCTGCCACTAGACATGGATCATTATGGCACAGGAGGTTTACTCTAAGTAACTGTACTCTCCGCATAACCACTGATTCAAGCCCATGTCCACTTGTTACCTTCCGCTGTCACAACACCGTGCTACTCCCCAGTACAGGGCTGTGGGAGGTGGCAGGCTGCAGGCTGGACAAGTGGCGGGCGAGCAGGGCGCGGTAGCTGCTGTCCGGGTCGTCCTCCAGTGCCGCACTGTCGGGCTGGGAGTCCTCCACGATCAAGCACGGGTTCTCGGGATGGGGTAGACTCGAATCCAGTTCACTTCCGCTAGGATCCATCTGATTAAGGCATGCAAGGACAGCAGGTAGCGTAGCTGCTGCGCCAAATCAAAGAGCAAATACAGATAATTACTTAAAAATCATACAATGTGATTTTCTGGATTTTTGTTTTAGGTTCCGTCACTCACAGTTGAAGAGTACCTATGATAAAAATTACAGACTTCTACATGCTTTGTAAGTGGGAAAACCTGCAAAATTGGCAGTGTATCAAATACTTGTTCTCCCCACTGTATGTTTTGTTGCGGTCGGGACCCTGCGATAGTTCTTCCTACGTCAGTCTGTCTGCCCCTTTAGAGCAGGCAGCCTGCACTCAGAGAGACTCTCAAGCTCCTCTCACAGCAACTTCCTGTGTTGCTAAGAGACGATAGCTAACCGCCTAGTTTATAGACAAGATATCAAGTCTGTTCTTCTCTTCTTCTGTGAGTAACTATTAATTCTTTGGTTAGTTATCTCCTAGTTCCAAACTAGTTTAATGAGCCTGCTAACTGCCAGCCAAGTCCGTAGACTCAGAGTACTTCCTATTGTCCGCCTTCAATTATTTCATGAAATTTCCCCCCCGGGGGATCAATAAAGTATCTATCTATCTAATTAGTCTTCTCCCGGAGAGAGTCCTAATTGGCCGGTGTATAGGGTAACTTAGATTATCCGCTTTAGTAAGAGTTAATTACTTTTAAAAGATAAGTGCTATCGAGAGCTGGATGGCATCAGTCTTACGTCCATTGAGTATCTTAAGTTCATTGACAGCACTCCCGCAGTTGTCTACTTCGTTAGTACATAGTTTATAGTTTGCCTAACCTTCTATCCAAGTACAGTGTATTTCTCTAATTACCAGAGGATCCTGAGATCCTATCTAGCCTGTGAATCACCGATGGTCCTATTTGTCTGCCATTCATATGACAGTGTAACAGCTATGCCCGATTCCCCATTAGATCACAGATAAAATACTTTACTTTGCTGTTCAAGTCCTATATTGGTTTAAACTGTAAATAATACTTTAGTGCCCCAGTGAATGGTTCTCTTTCCTTGTGTCTCTCCAATTCAAAGACAGTTTTATCACTTCAACAAGACAGTCCCAGGTTTAACAAGGTCACCACAAGTTGTAAAGTTTAACAATTAAGTTTTAATAAAACAATTCAGTTTACAAAATTAATTCAATACCCACAATCCTACTTGTTGGTCTCTGGCAGTCAGATGTTCACAAGTGCACAAAGTAAAATAAATAGTGCACTACTAATCAAAATAAAAAGATTCTACAAAGTATCTATCATTTGTCTTCCATCAAGTTCTTCTCCCATCTCAGACCAGCCCCTTTTATACTCTCATTTTCCTTTATGTTAAAAATTGTGGCTCAACTCCAACTCAGACCTCCGCACCCAAGGTCACCACCTGTTTAACTCCAACGTGAACTCTAGTTGAACCTTAAAACCACAGCTCTCATCTCTGTGAGTCACACTGCACCCTTCTGGAAACACACACACGCACAAGACCATGTTTAGACTACTTGTTCCCCCTCCTGTGCACACCAGGCATATAGCCATCTAGACAAGCCCCCAATCCTACCAGTAGGGGTTCACTGTTCTAACTTGTACTATTCCCCTGAAATGTACACTAGACATGTGATCCTCCTACTTGGGGGCTACATTATCTATTGGGAAGGTTTGTTAGGATCAAAAGATGTCTATTCCATGTCTCGGTCTATGCTTCACTCCGGGTCAGTGTGAATTTCACCCTCATCCTACTCCTAGTCCTCTACATCACTGGCCTCATACTCCCAGGTTCCAAAACCATTAATAAACCTCATCCCCCTCAGATCCTCCTCCTATTGTTAGAAGATTTCCTAGGCTACTCAGCTCTCGGAGTCAGGACCATTCTCGTGGTGATCCCCAGGGCTAGGGTCAGGGGCAGTCCCCTGATCCACAACAGTTTCTTATTTACAATAAAGAACCAGAACTTTAAAGCACTACTGGTAGAAATGTACAGTATATAGAACATGACTGGTCTGTTCCACTGGAGAAGTAACGCTGATCTCTTCTTTACATAACGTTTCTAAACATGTCTGTAATGTTCAAAATGTTGATGGTGCTCTTTGTCCTATTGACTCTCCCAGGGGTGCCGGCGTCCCGCGTGCCAACGCCCGTGGCCAACCCCTGTCCTCCTCTGAGGATGAGCCCTATACCCGCCTGTGTCCCACCCTGCGCATCCCAGACAGCCCTGCGGTACCCAGCCACTCCTCCACGTCTCTCCTCACCACCACCTCCCCAGATGAAGGCAGCCCAGCCGGAAGCAGCTTTGTGGGGCTTCGCGTGGTGGCCAAGTGGTCCAGCAACGGCTACTTCTACTCGGGCCGCATCACCAAGGACCTGGGCGAGGGGCGTTTCCGGCTGCTCTTCGATGACAGCTATGAGTGTGAGGTCACGGGCAAGGACATCCTGCTGTGCGACCCCATCCCCCTGGACACTGAGGTCACGGCACTGCTGGAGGACGAGTACTTCAGCACAGGTGATGCCGCATTCAAAACATCTGGGAACTCTGAAAAATACGAGGTCAAATCATGACGTGAGTGATCATCAGGTCAGAAAGTCTGAGCTCTAGAAAGAGACCCGAGTTCCTGAGTTGGAATTCTGAGTTGGATGACCGTTCAAACCAATTTTTCCCAGTCAGAGCTCGTTTTTTCACTAGTTCTCAGTTGTTTTGAAAGCACTAAAGTCGGAGATTTCCGAGTTACCAGTTGTTTTAAACACGGCATGAGAAGTGGGCGGCAGGTAGCCTAGCAGTTATAGCGTTGGGCCAGTAACCGAAAGGTCACTGGTTTGAATACCTGAGCCGACAAGGTTAAAAACCTGTCAGTGTGTCCTTGAGCAAGGCAGTGTGTCCTTAACTGACTTGCCTAGTTAAATAAAATAAAAAAAGGGGAGGGGATTGTTTACACTCCCAAAGTTTCCACTTGAACAAGCCCTATCATGGATTTAAAAGCATTGGATTGGTTTGATGTAAGCATTGGCTGGAGGAAGTTTCCCCCATGGTTAAACCCATGACAGGGAGAAGAGAGGAGAAGACAGAAGAAGAGAGGAGAAGACAGGAGAAGAGAGAATGGGTTTGGAGTGGAGGATAGAAAAATAGGACAATTCAGTCACAACACAGACCCGTGGCTGAGAAGAGGTCAGGCTGTCACGGGTCACTAGTGTGGACATTCATTTATTTTCATGTGGATGGCCCTTTTCCCATTATGTCTTTAAATGGATAAGAAGCTCCGGCACATTGGTGATCCTGACTCTCTACAAATGTAATGGATCTTCAGTGGAGTGTTAACATGTAGTCTCTCTTCAATTGACTATTGGTTTTCTCCATGTAGCTGATATGATTATATGCAAATGTTTTTCAACTCTTCTCTGTCTTTGCCTTGTCTCTCCAGGTCTAGTGAAGGACTACAAGAAGGAGGGCGAGGAGGTGTTCTACAGTGTGGAGAAGCAGGGCCAGACTACAGCCACTACAGCTGTAGAGAGGGAGGGCCAGACTACAGCCACTACAGCTGTAGAGAGGGAGGGCCAGACTACAGCCACTACAGCTGTAGAGAGGGAGGGACAGACTACAGCCACTACAGCTGTAGAGAGGGAGGGACAGACTACAGCCACTACAGCTGTAGAGAGGGAGGGCCAGACTACAGCCACTACAGCTGTAGAGAGGGAGGGCCAGACTACAGCCACTACAGCTGTAGAGAGGCAGTGGTACAGCCGCAGCTCCGTCATCCTGACCATGGAGCAAGGCAACAGGCTGAGAGAACAGTACGGCCTGGGGCCCTACGAGCCCTCCACACCCCTGACCAAGGCCTCTGACATCAGCCTGGGTAAGACAACCACAAAGCTTTGAGGATTGACTGAGTGAGAGCCACATAGCCGTGACCTGGTGAGAACCACATGTACCCTTTCCACACTGAGTTGAGTCGTACTGCACTGGCCTGGTTACACTACCACAATAGTTGCTGGAACTGTGCTGGAAAGGACAATGTGAAAATACATTATTGGACCTAGCACAGTACAGTCTGGGTTGGCATGATCATGTTAAAGGGGTATAATGTGAGCACTGCCCAATAAGGAAATATATTACATTTGAGTCATCTCTACTTTTCACATTGCTTTCTAAAGACTCCCATGTGTCTGTGAAAACAGTGATTCCTTCATACAGGGAAGATCAACTAGAGTGATTCATCAAACAGAAGTAGGGTTAAATGTTAGTGTAATTTCAGTGTCAAGTGTGATGACGTGTGACATTGCTGTGCCCACCTCCACAGATTGAAATAAAGATATAATAGAATACATTCTATGGTGGTGTCTTCCACAGATAACCTGGTGGAGGGGAAGAGGAGACGGAGGGGGATCACAGGTGGGGCCCAGGGGACCCCCAACCGCAGCTCGGACAGCCCCCGCACCCCCGGGCCCTCTGGGAAGAGGAAGCTGATCAGCTGTGAGGACAGGGAGAGGACCCCGGCTAAGAGAGGCCGCAGGGGGGGAGGAGGACCCAGAGCCGGTACGGAGACCTGGTCACCCTGACACCATACCTTAACCCCGACCCTAAAACTAACCTCTGTGTCCTAAATTCTCAACTGTAACCTCAACCTAAATGTCAACCCAAAAGTAAAAAATGCCCAACCCCAACACCTGCCTTTAACACAGCCCTAACCTTAAACCTGAACCCCAACCTCAGAGCATAGATCACTGAGAAAGCCATACAGACCTGACCCCAGAAAAGTGGACTGAGAGCCCTTGGTGATGCTCTAGAAACATATTTCTATATTGATTAACATTTGGCTTAGTGGGGTGCATCATTTTTAGACATTTTAAATGCACTATTTATTAATACAATTGTTTTTAAGTCAGTATTGGTACTTTTTTAAATGTATGATTTTAATTCTGAATGTAATTACTTTCTGAATGTAATTATGAACTATAATGGCAGGGCATGCAATGAAAATGTAACGCTATCCCTGATGCAGTGAAAATAATTAAAAACCTTGAATAATGAGGTAAGCTTTATGCGACATCTTTTTGAGTGCCAACCCATTACACCTCTTTGTTTGTCATGCAATGAAAATGTAATGGGATTTCTTTATCACAAACATTTTTAAACAAACTAAGGTTTGGGATTTTAAATGATTTTCTGTAAAGAGTATTCTTAGTATTGCTAGCTCTCTATATAGACTATATAACCAGTCATATGAAAGCCTGTGAGTTTGTAGACATTTTGGACCGCCACGGTGCACTGTAACCACCATCCTCGCCTTATAATATAATACTATATGCCATTTAGCAAAGAGACTTAGTCATGCATTCATACTGCATACATTTTATGTATTGGGAATCAAACTGACTATCCTGGCATTGCAAGTGCCATGCTTTACCAACAGAGTGGCAGAGGACCTTAGGCTGAGTTGGTATGTGAATAAGTACTAATAGACTTGGTGTTAGTCCACATGTGTAAATAACTACTAATATACTTGGTGTTAGTCCACATGTGTAAATAACTACTAATAGACTTGGTGTTAGTCCACATGTGTAAAGGAGACAAGTAAAGGTATGTTTTTATATTATCCACTGGTTATTTGCTTAGAGTGGTGTCTAAGAGTGGTGTCTTTCCATAAACTTTTCACCCCTTGAACTACGTACGGATCCCATAAACATGTTTGGAGTAATGGCAGACAATGTTGCATGACATTGAGAGAAGTGTCAAGTCAAACCTGTTTTCCTTAAGTTGTTTGAAGGGCTGAAGCTCACTTTTTACTGCACCGATGGTGTTCTTGTTCTTCCTCAGTCTGTTCTAAAGCTATTTTGCTTCATAGACCTTTTCTCTCTTGAAATATACAATTCCTGCTGTTTCATTGATGGTTCCTAATTTCTTCTCTCTCTCTATCCATCCAACCATCACTCTCCACAGGTCAGCGGGTTGGTGTGTGTAACACCTCAGGGAGTGGTACTGACCTGCCCTGGGACCATAGTGACCTGGTGGAGACTCACGGCCCGCTGCCCCAGAGTGAATCTCTCTTCCTGGGCTTTGCCTTCATGCTGACCGCATCATCAGAGAGCGACCGCCAGACCAACCAGCCAATCAGTGACGGCGAGGAGGGTGAGCAGGCTATGGCCCAATCCCAAATCTACCCCTAAACCCTTGTGGAGATCGGAGAGGATTTGATCAGTATTAGCAATATGATGAAACTTTCATCCCGCCTATCAAAGGGCAAGGTGGAGCTATTACCAAATTGCATACACCTGTCAAATCCAGTCAGATCTCCACAAGTGCATAGGGTCTAGGGGTCGATAGTTAATTCCAGTGTTCAATTTATGTTGTCTTTTGGGGTTGCCCCACATTGATATTTTAATTCTTATGGAGTCTCTAATTTGCTGTTCATTCCAATATTACAAGTTTGACAGATAAATCGGTAGAATCCTAACTTTCAGACTTTGGTGTTAATCATTCAATGATGTCAAGGCAAAGATCTTCCACAGGGGTCTGCGCCGCCTCAATGAAATGTATTAATTAATATAACAGATACACCCACATTATTTGTATTATTTTAGCTTATCTAAATGACAGCTAGAGCTTTGGGCTCCCAAGTGGCGCAGTGGTCTAAAACACTGCATCTCAGTGCTAGAGGTGTCACTACAGACAACCTGGTTTGAATCCAGACTGTATCACAACCGGGTGTGATTGGGAGTCCCATAGGGCAGCGCACAATTGGCCCATCGTCGTCCGAGTTCGGCCGGTGTAGGCAGTCATTGTAAATAAGAATTTGTTCTTAACTGACTTGCCTAGTTAAATAAACAATATAAATGACAGCGAAAGATCTCTCCCTGTATATGTGTTTTATGTTGTCCTTTCCCTCCTATAGAGTATGTGCAGACGGCCCCCTATCACAAACACTACACTGAGACCCAGCTGGAAGCCGGAGGAGGCTTCATCCTCCACGACTTCAATGAGGAACAGGTGAGATGGAACACCCATAGACATAGAATTACATTTTATCCTCTGCCAAGAGGTCTGCACCTATGTCAAAGGCGGTATTGCACTTGCTCTGTAAACAAAGGGTCCCTGGTTCAAGTCCCATTTCAGCAGTTCTTCCCTCAATTGCTCCACTAAAAGAATGCAATGTTTAGCTTTCGTTCTACATATTCCATTTCTACGTCATATTGCCCATCCTGAAGTGTCCTCGCTTGTGACTCCCTCCGTCTGCAGTGCAAGGCAGCCTATCAGAGCCTGCTGATCACCGACCAGCATAGCCGAACCAGGAAGTACCTGCTGTGTGTGGCCAGTGGCGTGCCGTGTGTGTCTCACATCTGGGTGAGGGACTGTTGCAAGGAGGGCAAGCTGCTCAACTACAGGAACTACCTGCTGCCCGCCGGAGTGGGCCCCGATGAGCGCATAGTGGAATGGTGAGGATTCTAGTTGCTTATATCCAAAAATGATGTCAGACTACTCCTGTCACTATCATATGCACAGGAATTGTTATGCAGGCACTCTCAAGCGATACAAAATGTAAAAATTGGTAGTCTACTATTATGTCATCCATGGTCTATCAATCAATCACATTTATGTATAAAACCCTTTTGACATCAGCAGTTGTCTGAGTGCTTTACAGCCTAAAACCCCTAAGAGCAAGCAATACACAAGCACAGTGGCTAAGTAAAACTCCCTGGAAAGTCAGGAACCTAGGAAGAAACCTAGAGAGGAACCAGGCTCAGGGGTGGCCAGATCTGTTCAAGACATTCAAACAAATAACCATGGTGGTTATAGAGAGTGCAACAGTTCAACACCTCAGGAGTCATGCATTCAAAGTGAACAAGACACTATTAATATGGTCGTGGTGTTGAGGGGAATGCATTGAGTGTTTTTGTTTATTTTGATCAGGCATCCGCGCTGCAGCCCGTTCAAGGCCCTACGGGTCTTGTTGGTATTTGAGAAGCCAGTGGAGCTGTGGTCTGAGCTGCTGACGATGAGTGGAGCTTCCTCTGTGAGACAGCACCAAGCAGACAAGGACAGCTCTGGTACGTAAAGCACGGTACAATACCTGCTCGCCTGCCCCATTATTTTGGTGTGCCTGTATGGCCCCTAATACTTATTAGCCCTGAAGGTCACAGGTTCAATCCACCTTTTCCACTTTCTGTTCTCCTGTTCTACAGCCATGTTTGTGTTATATCTCCCTTTGTTTCTGTGTTACATTGTCAAGCACATTTTTCTATTCCTACGCAAAAAGTAGTTCAAGATGATCACTAGGTAACATTCTAGAGTAAAAGCCAAAAATATGACCATGAGCCTTGAGTGGACACAAATGTTCTGGATGTCTGCTTTCATAATGCCTCTTCTTACGCTTGGGTCAACAGACATTCCTGAGGACAAGTTTGACGTGGTGGTCACAGACCACACCTGTCCGCCATTGGTTCTGAAGAGTGTGACATCACAGGAAGTACCCATGGTGTCGCCCGAGTGGCTAATCCACAGTCTGATCTGTGGAGAGCGCCTGGGATACCATAGCAACCCCCAATATCGTCATGACTACACCTCCCCACCCTCATCCTAATCCGAGCCTCCCTTCGTACACAAAGGTTTGTTGTAGGTAGAAGATGCCATTAACCTCAGATCTGGGATCAGTTTCCCCAAATCTTATCATAAACATGAGGAATGATATATGACCCTGTGTCTGTGCTTAGGAGCCACTTGTACCTACACATATACACCTTCAACCATGTTAAATGTATTTTGTCAGTTTTATTGCATGCTTCTGTATATAGTTTTAACCTGTCTGTTTTTATGGACTAATAAACTGACAATTTCATTTGTTTGTTTCTTAATGAAAAGGCACACAATGATACAGTATTTACAATTTATACAATAGGATACGGTAGAGTAAGTAACAGATGGAGACAGCATGTTCTCAAATATGTTTGTGCTGTATAGCCAACTCATACAGCGCAAACAGATCTGGGACCAGGCTAGAGGAACCATACAAGCACAGGACAGTATGGAAAATTAATTGAAACGAAGAGAGTATCAAAGACATTTCAGGACACAATGGGGTTATGCAACAACACTGATTTAAGTCATTCCATCTGACTTAAAGATCAATGGTCTAGAATGCTTGTGGCTCAAGATCTCATCTGGAAATCATCCTCCATTTTCTCTCCCAATCAGAAACTGCAAATGAAGGCAAAATACCGGTATCAGTTTTGAGGGATGTGTAGGATGAAGTTCCCCCTAGATGCTTATCTTAGGTCAGTTTTGCATTTTCCCCACTATTGGTTAAGATTGGCGGAGGGCGAGCTGATCCTACATCCGCATAGGGGAAACTTCACCCGGAGCGTTGAGGGGTGCACCTCAACCTGAATGTCTATTTTGCAGGGTGTATGTAGTGTCATAAAGAAATTAGCACAATGTTCTCAGATATTTAGTGCAGCAACATTTCAATCAATGTAGTTCTTCATCATGCTTCTTACCTGCCCCCTGCCCAGGGTGTAGTGTAGTGTCAGGTCCCTACCTGCCCAGGGTGTAGTGTAGTGTCAGGTCCCTACCTGCCCAGGGTGCCTCCTGACTGGGTGTAGTACTTGTTGTAGTCCAGCCTGAGCAGCAGCTGAGCCAGGTCAGAGTTGATCTGGTGGTTTCTGACGCTGGACAGGATCTTGAAGAGCAGGAAGGACTGACGACTGAAACCCTGAAATGACAGGATGTACTTCACTGTTTGCATTGGCCATTTAGCCAGCACCAAAGACTGAACAAGCATATATAATATATATAATATATTTATATATAATAGTTGTTACAATGGTGAAAGGCTATTGTTACCAGACGGAGATCCTCACCTTGACCAAGATGTCCAGTTGGGCTGTTCCTCTCACATCCAGTGGAGCCACGTTCTGGCTGACCAACGAGCAGAAGTTATGACACAGCTCCAGGATCTCATTCAGACAGTGGAACACCTGAGGTGGGAGAGAAGACATTGGACGAAATTCAAAAATGAATGGGAAACTATGGCTAAGTTACTCAGGGCTGAATCCTATTTTGATAGTGTTGATGTTAATCTCCAACTGACATCAATGCATGATTAGCACACAAGCGCAAGAACACCTTCAAGGTTGTCTTCATTTCAGTCGCGTTGCGCCATTGAGTCAGGAACCATATCAAAGTGATATGGCAATCTGATCATCTGCATAATGTGACTGCAATAAAGAATACCCAGAAGTGGCCTTAAGTTACTGCCTCATTGTATTCACGTCAAACGCTAATAAATTGAGGACACTGTCGTGGATATCACATTATACCTGGGGCACAGGACACGGTCGTGAATATTACATTATACCTGGGGGACAGGACACCGTTGTGGATATTACATTATACCTGGGGGACAGGACACCGTCGTGAATATTACATTATACCTGGGGGACAGGACACCGTCGTGGATATTACATTATACCTGGGGGACAGGACACCGTCGTGAATATTACATTATACCTGGGGCACAGGACACTGTCGTGAATATTACATTATACCTGGGGCACAGGACACTGTCGTGAATATTATACCAAACAATGGTTATATACACTCACCGGACAGTACCGGGTCAGATCCCCCTTTGCCTCTAGAACAGCCTGAATTCATTTTTCTTATTAATAACCAAATACAAACCTACGAACAACAACTTACAGACGCACACAAACAACAAATACATCTCCTCTGTCTAGACCTGCATGCTCACACCTCCATCCCTAGTGCATGCATTACTGTTTGCCACATGGCCTGAAACTGCACCATTTTGTTTCTCTCTGTAGCCCACGCACTTTCAATATATAAATGATAAATCAATAGATTTTTCCATTGTGTTAATGATGGCAGAATGATTGATTTCCAAGTTTTTTGTATACGTTTTTGTCAAGATGAGGGATGAGCCTGAATTCTTCGGGGCCTGGATTCTACAAGCCGGAAATGTTCCACAGGGATGTTGGTCCATTCTGATGCGATGGCATCACGCAATTGCTGCAGTTTGGACACCGGTACACCACCGCAACCAGCCTGTACCGTTAACACCAGGCAGGATAGGTCTATGGACTCATGCTACTTACGTCGAATCCTAAATCTGCCATCAGCATGACGCAACAGGAACCGGGATTCTTCGGACCAGAAAACTGGAGCCATTTCTTCTTGTTTTTTGTTGATGGAAGTGGAACCCAGTGTGGTCGTCTGCTGCAATAGCCCATTCGTGACAAAGATAGGAGAGTTCTGCGTTCCAAGATGCCGTTCTGCACACCACTGTTGTACTGCAGCGTTATTTGTGGCCTAACTGCTAGTTGTCACGATTCTTGACATTCTCCTTCGACCTCTCTCATCAACGAGCGGTTTTCGGCCACAGGACTGCCGCTGACTGGATGTTTTTTGTTTGTTGCACCATTCTCAGTAAACCCTAGAAACTCTTGTGAGTGACAAGCCCAGGAGGGCGGCCGTTTCTAAGACACTGGATCCGGCGCGCCTGTCACTGACAATCATACCATGGTCAAAGTCACTTAGGTCACTCGTCTTGCCCATTCTAATGTTCAATCAAACAGTAACTGAATGCCTTGATGCCGGTCTGCCTGCTTTATATAGCTAGCCACAGCCACGTGACTCACTGTCTGTAGGAGCGATCCATTTTTGTGAACGGGGTGGTGTACCTAATAAAATATTCCATTGTCTGTTTGCACAAATATTTGCTAATGGATATCACTTTATGTTAAAGGTAGAGTCAATGATGCACAAAGTAAAAAGCAATATTGTGTCAATTTCCACAACTACTACGAGCATTGAAGCGCAACGCTAAACTTCTCCACTGTTACTGGTCCTGCAGCTATTACATTGGGCCCTAGTAAAAAGTAGTGCACTATATAGGAAATAAGGTGCCATTTGGGAGACAGACATTGCCTGCTGTAGAATACTCACTTCTCCAGAACGGCAGGGGTAAAGAGGATGTGCAGGGGCCACTGGACCTTGTAGGCCAAGCCCAGAGCAGCCCAGCCTGTCGGGGGCACCTCCCTGGGGGAGGACTCCTGTGGGGGAGTGGCCCCTTCCCTGGTCCCTGTGGCATCTAAGAACACAATCATACCGTTAGCCACAGGATGACTCCACACCAGAGTATATGAGCAGAGTTGAGCGGTTTGAAAAAACAAAACAAAAAAAACTCAGGGCTCACAAATTCAATCCATTCATTTGTTGTTTAAAAATATAATTTAAACACCCCATCTACTTTTGTATGACTATGAAGTAGGCTATCGTAAGAAGCTTCAACATAGGCCCTTGTTTAGTAGCCTACCTAGGTGATAGGCTATGTGGCCACTGTGTTAAAAATAAACCTTTTTCTCTTATCTATTGATGATCAGATACTTCAGTTGTAACTGGTTCTATTGCGCTCACATTTCACAGTTTAAATACAACTTTAGTATTGTTACAAACTTAGACGCCTCTTTTTTTTATAACAATAGCCTGTATAGAAACCAAAACGTCGCTGGTGCTGCTGCATGTGCTCATTGGTTGTCTTATTATCAATTACACAGGCTGTGACATATTTCTTGGTCGACTCATCAACATCTCTGCACATTAGTGGTGGGGTAGGCTAAATAAATACAACAGAATAGGCCTAATTAAAAGAACAGTGATGAAAGAAATGGAAAATGCTGGGCAGAGCATGGCCAGTGGTCGTTGGCTGAGCGGTACCGGAGCGTAATTGGGAGAGAAGGCCGATGCTCCTGCATTTAAAAAAATAATAATTGGCCAAATTACACACGCTCCACTCCTCTCTGCTCACATCCTCTGATCCACTCCATAGCATTGTTCACAAGATGGCACAAACCGGGTAGAAGACATAGAATGGATCATCCCAAATAGCAACCTATTCCCTATGAAGTGCACTACTTTTGACCAGAGCTTTTGAAACGTAGTGCACTATTATGTGGATTAGGGTGCCAAGTTCAGTAACTTTTTTTTCGTCTGCTTTCCTTCATCTGCTTTTAAAAAGATAACAGGTGAATTCCCAGTACAGATCCACCAAATTGCCTTCTCCCATCTCGTGTTTCCAGGTTATAGCAGAAGCAGATGAGGGAGAGAAGACGAAGACGGGCATTCATTTTAGTCTTACAATTAGCCACAAGATAGCAGTAACTGGTTACAAGATAATACACTGGGGCACACAGCCTCCAGTTCCAATATGTTCCTACCCCCTTGGCACTGACCTTACCATATTTACAGATCTGAAGGGTATAAAAAGGTATAAGCAGTGTCATGGTAGACCTTCCACCATATTGCTTACACACTACAGATCTGCAAACATGGAAGAGTAAGTTAGGGCCACGGTGGAATGGGTAATAGGGAGCAGACCTGTTTTCAAATACTATTTAGGGTATTTCAATTACTTTCTAAGACATTTCAAAGTAAATATTTTATTTGAAAATACAACTAGCTGAATATTGGAATGTTTTTGGAAATATACTTAAAAGTATTGGCATGTATTAGAAAATACACAGAAAATAAGAATTTCAAAAACAAATACTGAAATAATTATGTATTTGAACCCAGGTCTGGTAGAGAGTGAAGACAGAACCCCAAGCAGCGCTAGATAGACCTCCTAGACTCATAGAGGAGGGTTTCTGCTCCAATGAAAAGCCTCTGAGGAACAAACCTTTGCTATCCTTCCCCTGGTAGTCGATGGTGAGGTGCAGGAGAGGCAGGAGGTTATCGTCGTCCAACAACACCTTGTGGGCAGCTTGCTGAAAGGCCACATTTACGTCTGAAAGGGGTGGAGAAAACAGCCACGGTTGGATCCAAAGAATAACTGCAATAGACATGGGGCCTGTTCATATTCTTCAAAACTGCATCCTTCCTTCCTTCCTTCCTTCCTTCCTTCCTTCCTTCCTTCCTTCCTTCCTTCCTTCCTTCCTTCCTTCCTTGGAATAACAACGATCGGTGGGGTGAAATATATTTACTGGAACCCTTACTTTGACCTAGCCCGTGTTAGATAGTGATCACTTCAAGGAAGGTTGGAGTGATCAGTTTGACGTATTCCAACAGGACCATGGTTTGTGATTAAATAAAGGGTGAATTTTACATAAGATGAAGATGGCCCTTAGTGCATTCTACCTCCAAAAAAATCCAGTTTAGATGTCTGTTAGAGTAAACTGATCCTGGATCTGTGAACTTACCATGTTCAGTGACAGCCGTAGGCGGGGTCTTGAGCATGTGCTGAGCGTGGTCAATGAACACCTGGTACAGCTCGCCACGGCCCAACAGGTAAAAGTCCTTTATGATCTACAGGGAAAGAGGGGGGGGGGCACAGAATCACTCATCTTGATCACGTAATGAGTAGTTATTTGAGATGCAAGGGAATTTGAAGATCAGTGATTCTGTTCAGTCCGACATCAATGTAGTCGAGCTCAAACATGCACATTAAAACAATCTCAAATCAACTCTAAACTGTCAAAGCTAGATAGTCCAAACACAAACCTTAAGTTGCCCCAGGAGATCGGATTCCTCCACCATCAATGTCCACAGGTGCTACAAATAGAAGGACACATTGGTTCATGTATCCTTTATAGGAATCACATACCGATGACTAATGTATGGTGTTATTGAGATTAATGTGGCCCTAATAGCAACTGAATAGAACAGGACCTTTTTGTCCAGCTAATAGTGGGAAGTTGCAGCAGACATTACAAACACATTTCGGACATTTCCTAGATATGTTGACGTGCGAAGCCCACCTCTGCCACGGTGCTGCGGATGCCGTCTACGAGGTTCTCAAAGTCCACTAGGCTAAAGAGGGGCTGCTGTTTGAGACGGTGCAGCTCTGTAGCAAACATGTCCTCCTGGTGCTTCAGTATAGAGCCTGGACACAAACACAGGCAGAGGGAGGAAAACATTATCCAGCTAAAATCTTTCATTCCAAGTCGAACGTGGATCTCCTGAAGTGATATTGTCGCAATATGTTAGATTGAAGTAGTAGAGCTAGTTTGGTGTGTTGTTGTTGTTTTTAGAGAAGCATAGCAACCATATAGATGCCACAATCATAGCAACCATATAGATGCCACAATCAGCAATAATGCTAACATGATGAACTAGGATGAAACAAACAGTGGATTGCAATCATCAAAGAACTTCTAGTAATTATGTTATGTCATGCATTTTATTGCATGACATAAGTATTTGATCACCTACCAACCAGTAAGAATTCCGGCTCTCACAGACCTGTTAGTTTTTCTTTAAGAAGCCCTCCTGTTCTCCACTCATTACCTGTATTAACTGCACCTGTTTGAACTCGTTACCTGTATAAAAGACACCTGTCCACACACTCAATCAAACAGACTACAACCTCTCCACAATGGCCAAGACCAGAGAGCTGTGTAAGGACATCAGGGATAAAATTGTAGACCTGCACAAGGCTGGGATGGGCTACAGGACAATAGGCAAGCAGCTTGGTGAGAAGGCAACAACTGTTGGCGCAATTATTAGAAAATGGAAGAAGTTCAAGATGATGGTCAATCTCCCTCGGTCTGGGGCACCATGCAAGATCTCACCTCGTGGGGCATCAATGATCATGAGGAAGGTGAGGGATCAGCCCAGAACTACACTACAGGACCTGGTCAATGACCTGAAGAGAGCTGGGACCACAGTCTCAAAGAAAACCATTAGTAACACACTACGCCGTCATGGATTAAAATCCTGCAGCGCACGCAAGGTCCCCCTGCTCAAGCCAGCGCATGTCCAGGCCCGTCTGAAGTTTGCCAATGACCATCTGGATGATCCAGAGGAGGAATGGGAGAAGGTCATGTGGTCTGATGAGACAAAAATAGAGCTTTTTGGTCTAAACTCCACTCGCCGTGTTTGGAGGAAGAAGAAGGATGAGTACAACCCCAAGAACACCATCCCAACCGTGAAGCATGGAGGTGGAAACATCATTCTTTGGGGATGCTTTTCTGCAAAGGGGACAGGACGACTACACCGTATTGAGGGGAGGATGGATGGGGCCATGTATCGCGAGATCTTGGCCAACAACCTCCTTCCCTCAGTAAGAGCATTGAAGATGGGTCGTGGCTGGGTCTTCCAGCATGACAACGACCCGAAACACACAGCCAGGGCAACTAAGGAGTGGCTCCGTAAGAAGCATCTCAAGGTCCTGGAGTGGCCTAGCCAGTCTCCAGACCTGAACCCAATAGAAAATCTTTGGAGGGAGCTGAAAGTCCGTATTGCCCAGCGACAGCCCCGAAACCTGAAGGATCTGGAGAAGGTCTGTGGGCCAAACTCCCTGCTGCAGTGTGTGCAAACCTGGTCAAGAACTTCAGGAAACGTATGGTCTCTGTAATTGCAAACAAAGGTTTCTGTACCAAATATTAAGTTCTGCTTTTCTGATGTATCAAATACTTATGTCATGCAATAAATTAATTACTTAAAAATCATACAATGTGATTTTCTGGATTTTTGTTTTAGATTCCGTCACTCACAGTTGAAGAGTACCTATGATAAAAATTACAGACTTCTACATGCCTTGTAAGTGGGAAAACCTGCAAAATCGGCAGTGTATCAAATACTTGTTCTCCCCACTGTATATACAGACCTGAATGAATAAATAAGTCCTGAGTGAATGAGTGATTACAGACCAGAGTTACTCACGGATGGATGCATAAATGTTGAACTAGGTCCTAACACCAACAGTTCCAGGTCTGTGTTGCCGACGGCACGGCACCCCGGTGAGGCATTAAATAGTCTAATAGCCGCCGGCAGGAAGGATCTCCTGTAGCGCTCTCTGGCAACACGTGGTGGGATCTGTCTGTGACTGAAGGTGCTCCTCTGCGTCATAACCATGGCATGCAGAGGGTGGGTGACGTTGTCCATGACGGCCAGCAGTTTGGCCAGGATCCGTCTCTCTGCCACCTCCTCTAGAGTGTCAAGGCTAATCCCCAGAACAGAGCTAGCCTTCCTGATCAGCTTATTTACCCGAGAAGCATCACTGGCTTTTATGTTGGCGCCCCAGCACATCACAGACTAGCAAGTCAACGTAAATGGGGAAAAGCAAATAAGAAAGGTAAATGTGTGGACCAGGTTCCTACCAGCTCTGGACGGGCTGTGGTTGTGGTTCTCAAACATCTGGACGGACTCCCCCACAAAGAGGATCTTCTCAGCCACGCGGATGGGGATGTAGGAGGGCAGCATCTCAGCCCGCAGAGAGAACTGCTGCAGGGACAGAGCCAGCATGTTCTCTTCCTCTATCAGCTTCTACAAGAGAACACAGACAACAGCATCATTCATTAGGGCACGCAACGGAAAACAAAAATGAGCATGCTTTATTGGACCAGGCTGGGTACTCACTCCCTGTTTCAGTTAGCTTTGTGCCTTATGAACATGACCCAAATCAGCCTCCTGAAACTGACTAAGTACATACACATTACTTTTAGATCTTATACATCCTACAATCTTTACTCTAACAGTAGTGGTGCAAGCTTTACAAATCCAAGTGGACAGATAAAGTGACAAGGTATGGAGTAGGATGAAATTACCCATAGACA
This sequence comes from Thymallus thymallus, assembly GCA_023634145.1. Taxonomy (NCBI): domain Eukaryota; kingdom Metazoa; phylum Chordata; class Actinopteri; order Salmoniformes; family Salmonidae; genus Thymallus; species Thymallus thymallus. The sequence continues at coordinate 9,461,846 of CM042380.1, read as the reverse complement.
CTGATCTTAGGTCAGTTTTGCCTCCCCACCCCTGATGTTTAAGATTAGGATTTGGGGGAAGATTGCCAATAGATGCTGATCTAGGATTAGTTTTGGCTCTTACCTTAGATCAGCCAGTTAGGATTTGAGGAAGATAAAAGCTGATCCTGAATCTTTGCATAAGGGCTCTCACCAGGTCCTGTAGTTCTTTCAGCTGTTTACCGCTGAGGCCTCCAATCCCCAGGTCCTCATCGTCCTCCTCCTGGTTGGCGGCGGCCCCTCCAGCACTGGGCCCCTGCTTCACATAGAACTCCTCACTCTGGTCGAGCAGCAGACCGTGCAGCATCCACGCCGCCAGCTGCTTGTACATCACCCCGTGGCACACCGCCAGGATCCTGGGTGGGTAGACACAGACAGACAGACAGACACAGAGAGAGAGAGAGAGAGAGAGAGATCCTTTATGTTGTGTTGCCCTAAGAAACACCAGCCAGGTATCAGTAAAGATTCAAGTGTTTATGTGTAGGAGGATATGACATGTGTCATGGGAATAATTTATCCAGGGGTGAAATAACGAATTAGAAGAAAAAAAAAAACATTACTATTGTAAAATCACAGAGAATTCAAAACCCCCTTCAGATTTTGCCTGGAAATATGATATGCATATTTCACTTTGCAGCATCAGTTTCAGGATGACACCACACATACAGCAAAGATCCAAGTAATAGCATAAACAATGCATAAAGCTTCTATAAGAAGTTAACTTCACATTTTATTGAAAAAGTTGTGGCCGTAACTTACTTCTCCAGGGCCATGCGTACAGGGGGCAGGCCTCCACAGCTGTGCTTGTACACCGTCTCCAGGATCTGACAGCCGTGGATCTAATTAGGACAGACAGGATATGACCTCATTTCCATATTCCACACTAATTGATTCAACCGTGCCTGCCCAACATGCACTCTGCTCTGAGCGCTGTGACAACTTTGTGCCGCTGTACTACAGCAGCCACCATAGTGAACTTTAAATAAGTGGGAGAAAGAATTTTTCTGTGACAATAACAGGGAACATCAGAAATGTATTGACCCTTAGAGTTTGAGAATGCAAATAGTTTTTGGAGAGTGCTATGGGTGTATGAAAAGTGCTTTATGATTGTCTTAAATCATTTCCTCCAAAGTAATTGTTTTTGTGAATTCTCAGTCATATCAGAAGGAGAGTGAATACTTGTCTCCATTGTAATTCCATTACCTTCTGGGACTGTATTGTCTCCATTGTTACGCCATTACCTTCTGGGACTGTATTGTCTCCATTGTAACGCCATTACCTTCTGGGACTGTATTGTCTCCATTGTAACGCCATTACCTTCTGGGACTGTATTATCTCCATTGTAATGCCACTACCTTCTGGGACTGTATTGTCTCCATTGTAACACCATTACCTTCTGGGACTGTATTATCTCCATTGTAATGCCACTACCTTCTGGGACTGTATTATCTCCATTGTATTGCCACTACCTTCTGGGACTGTATTATCTCCATTGTAATGCCATTACCTTCTGGGACTTTATTGTCTCCACCACCACCATAACAGAGGGAAACAGCAACTGAAACTGGAGAAGAACAACATGATTATATAAAATTACTAGGATATATGGTTATATTAAAATTTTAATTCATTATTTTATGTGTGAAATATTGAAATATACTGTGGTTCTTCTGAGTGTAGGTGTGAAGGTTCACATTTAAAATCCGCATTAGGGGAAACAGCGCTGCTGTCTGGATTGCAGAACAAGGAAATGAGGAATATACAGTGGGGAGAACAAGTATTTGATACACTGCCGATTTTGCAGGTTTTCCCACTTACAAAGCATGTAGAAGTCTGTAATTTTTATCATAGGTACTCTTCAACTGTGAGTGACGGAATCTAAAACAAAAATCCAGAAAATCACATTGTATGATTTTTAAGTAATTAATTTGCATTTTATTGCATGACATAAGTATTTGATACATCAGAAAAGCAGAACTTAATATTTGGTACAGAAACCTTTGTTTGCAATTACAGAGATCATACGTTTCCTGTAGTTCTTGACCAGGTTTGCACACACTGCAGCAGGGATTTTGGCCCACTCCTCCATTCAGATCCTTCAGGTTTCGGGGCTGTCGCTGGGCAATACAGACTTTCAGCTCCCTCCAAAGATTTTCTATTGGGTTCAGGTCTGGAGACTGGCTAGGCCACTCCAGGACCTTGAGATGCTTCTTATGGAGCCACTCCTTAGTTTCCCTGGCTGTGTGTTTCGGGTCGTTGTCATGCTGGAAGACCCAGCCACGACCCATCTTCAATGCTCTTACTGAGGGAAGGAGGTTGTTGGCCAAGATCTCGCGATACATGGCCCCATCCATCCTCCCCTCAATACGGTGCAGTCGTCCTGTCCCCTTTGCAGAAAAGCATCCCCAAAGAATGATGTTTCCACCTCCATGCTTCACGGTTGGGATGGTGTTCTTGGGGTTGTACTCATCCTTCTTCTTCCTCCAAACACGGCGAGTGGAGTTTAGACCAAAAAGCTCTATTTTTGTCTCATCAGACCACATGACCTTCTCCCATTCCTCCTCTGGATCATCCAGATGGTCATTGGCAAACTTCAGACGGGCCTGGACATGCGCTGGCTTGAGCAGGGGGACCTTGCGTGCGCTGCAGGATTTTAATCCATGACGGCGTAGTGTGTTACTAATGGTTTTCTTTGAGACTGTGGTCCCAGCTCTCTTCAGGTCATTGACCAGGTCCTGCCGTGTAGTTCTGGGCTGATCCCTCACCTTCCTCATGATCATTGATGCCCCACGAGGTGAGATCTTGCATGGTGCCCCAGACCGAGGGAGATTGACCGTCATCTTGAACTTCTTCCATTTTCTAATAATTGCGCCAACAGTTGTTGCCTTCTCACCAAGCTGCTTGCCTATTGTCCTGTAGCCCATCCCAGCCTTGTGCAGGTCTACAATTTTATCCCTGATGTCCTTACACAGCTCTCTGGTCTTGGCCATTGTGGAGAGGTTGGAGTCTGTTTGATTGAGTGTGTGGACAGGTGTCTTTTATACAGGTAACGAGTTCAAACAGGTGCAGTTAATACAGGTAATGAGTGGAGAACAAGAGGGCTTCTAACAGGTCTGTGAGAGCCGGAATTCTTACTGGTTGGTAGGTGATCAAATACTTATGTCATGCAATAAAATGCAAATTAATTATTTAAAAATCATACAATGTGATTTTCTGGATTTTTGTTTTAGATTCCATCTCACACAGTTGAAGTGTACCTATGATAAAAATGACAGACCTCTACATGCTTTGTAAGTAGGAAAACCTGCAAAATCGGCAGTGTATCAAATACTTGTTCTCCCCACTGTATGTATAATTAGTTACATGTACAGTACATGTGAGCCAGAATAGCAGTAGAAGTAGTTTGGTCTGCTAGTTTACTCCAATCAGGGGAGGGGTGGAAGGGTGGCAGCGCCACTGTACACCTCCAGCACCTTTTTTATTGTTTTGGTTGTGTGGACCAAACGGAGGTGAGCTGTGTCGAGCAGTGTGGTCATATTCTGCTGTTTTATCGCGCGTGCAATGATGTTCGTTTCACCATTAAGTATTCCAGCTTTAAAGGTTTCAAACAATGAATTCTACTTCAAATGTATAACAAGCAAATCTAAAATCAGAGAAACTAGCAAAAACAGTAACTGCCATTACCTGATCCAGCATATAATTCACATAAGATATGGAGAGATGCGGGTCGCCAAGAAACTGCAATGAAGAGGACAATGGTGGGATTGATTATGACTTCACATTGTATTAATTAGTGATACAATCCATTGTGTAAATGATCTTCGCTACCTCTTGTTCGAGGTCCAAGAGAGCCTGTCTATAAGGCTGTAGCATGGAGTCTAGTCCCGTGCAGAAAGCCCGCAGGTAAACCCCATTGAATCCAGCCTGGTTTGGCTGAATGGAGTGGTGCTCCTGCAAAGTACAATCAGACCTTCTTAAGACTATAGTATTTAGCTATATTAGTATTTGAGGTAACTAGTACATCTCAATCTAAAAAACAACAACACATGGCACTCACTCTAAAGTTGGTTAAGATTTATTGTCACTGACTCTCACAGAATTTAACCAGTTAATCAGGATTCAAAATTATAAACCAATCTAAGAGGTTTCCCGGACACAGATTAAGTGTAATTCTGGACTCAAACTGGAAATTCTCCATTGAGTTGGCTTTTTAGTCCATAGAGGTCTACTACAAATAAGGTTTGAGGAGTTAGAAAAGTAACTTTGGTCACCTTTTAGGCAGGTAAATTTATATGGCAATGAATCCTTCAGAACAAACCTGCTCCAGGGGTAGGCTAACTCAGAGCTAATTTATCCTGAATTAAGTGTTTGATGCCGCGTTCAAAACAACTGGGAACTCAAAAAAATACGAGGTCAAATCATGACGTTAGTGATCTTCAGGTTGGAAAGTCAGAGTTTTAGAAAGAGGCCCGAGTTGGATGACCATTCAAATAGATTTTCCCCAGGTCCTAATCTGTGTCCGGGAAACCACCCCCTTCAGCTATAGGGTGAATCTCAAGTCTTTCCTCAAGTCCTCACCTTCTCAAAATGTCAGAGATAAGCAGGGAGTGCATTGGAGGAGAAGGAACCCCAGATATCCTTCAATGTTCTCCTCGCTTCCCCCTGATGTTTTGAGAAGAATGCAAGAAAAGGAAACTACTATGTAGATTCTCCCTTGCTTTTGACACTCCATCATCTGGGTATTTATCTCACCTGCTGGTGGACATGGCCTGTGTGTTGCTCTATGAACTCTGTGAAGCGAATGTAATCGGATCCCAGTTTGCAGAGGCGGTTCAGGACACTGGTCTCACTGGGATGGAGAAAGGGTAGGTCCTGGGAGACCTACAGGAGAAGCAGAGGTTCAGTTAATCCTTATTCAGAACTCCTTAACAGTACATTCTTGAGCTATGGTTATACTTTAGAAAAACATAGCTAGCCAGCTTCTTGCCGCATTGTTTGTACTTCGTAGAGCTAACGTAAGCACTGTAATTGGGTACACCGATATACCTGTAAACCTGTCCGTTTGTTCCATGTGAATATAGTCCCAGGGTATCCACTTAAAGCCAACAAGAGGTCGTGAATCATTTTTTATTCAATTAGTATAGGCAATCAGGTCAAAGTTGACATAAATTACAGTGTTGAGCCTGTCATTCAATCACAACACCGCGGATTCTGTCGCCGCCGCACCCCGATGACGTTTCAATGACGAGAGTGAAGAACTATGGAAACTGTAGTCTTTCCTTTGTTTTCCACATAAGTAAATTAAACGTTTTCTCCACTTGTACGATTGATTTATCTACTGTAGTGGACACTATTTGCGATCAAACTCCCCAACATATATAAATTATCTCGAAGTAGCTATATCTTTGATTAAAAAAAAAACTGTTATCAGTTGTTGCGGAATCGTGTGGAAGTTGTAGTTCGAAAGCCAACTTGTTTGCATCACTGGTCATGACTCATGTAGCAACGGCGCTGTCTGGACAGCTTGAGGTTAGTTCTGAAATGTATATTTGCTATCAATAAAACATTCTGCAACTTTGTATGATATAGTTATCCAGTTAGCTATATGTTGCTAAATTAAAGCTAACGTTCGCGTAGTTCAGCCACCAACAGACGTTTGTTGTGTTTGCTAGCTAAGCTAATACCGGCGTTTGTTTTAGAGTCGTATGCTAATTGAATGCTAGCTAGCCATTGGAGGATGGCTAGCTATGTAAAATGTATTTAGTATGTATGTTAATCACTGAATGATCTGCTTGAATTAAGGTAGCTAGTAACAAAATAGACGGTAACGTTAGACATCGGGCATTGCAACAAACAAACATTGACTTCCGTAATAGTTGTGGTTTTCTAATTTGGCCCTACTAAGTTACGTGATAATTGTTACGCTACCTAAATAGCCCTCTCCCCACAATCTCGAAGTTGCTTGTTAGACAGTGGTGACAATAATCACAAATAATAGCAGTGACTTGAAAAGCTGTCAGAAGACGACTACTTCAGCTTCCGTGACGTTATAATATTCCCTCTTAACAAGGAGCTTCAATCACACAGGTGCTGCTGACAAATTGCACGTGAGGTCTATGGCTTAAAACGTATTTCTAAAGCTATAACTGTCATAGAACAGCAACAGCTTCCCGTGCCTGATGAATATGTTGATGCCGTGCCTCTAGTCACTGTAACACTGATATAGCCTAACACATTGTGTCCTGCGTCTCTGCTCTGTGTTACAGTGATGGCGGAGGGGAGGAACGGAGAGGACATTGTTTCAGAGTACCTGGGCCAGAACCCTCACCTGGTCGAGTGGGTGGAGTCGCTCCGAGGAGTGCATGAGACCAAAAAGCAGTGGCACGCCAGACGAGAATTTTTCCTAAGGAACATGGAGACGTTCCCCACAGTCCAGCCGGGCTTCCCCAGCCCCAGTCTGGACAGGCTGCTCTCACTGTCCATATGCTGGGCCAACCACATATTCTTGGGCTGCAGGTATGTGTATTGTAGCCTGGTCCCAGATCTGTTTGTGCTGTCTTGTCAACTAGATCTCGAACAGGCTATGTTTGAGGAATGGATAGAAGAACTTGGTTTTAATGGATTTCAATGTGGAGCGTAAAATACTGTAATATAATTTTCACACTTCACACAAAATGTACGCACACACTACTGTAAGTCTATTTGGATGAAAGAATCTGTTAACTGGCATATACTACAGAGACGAGCTGAGCTACAATGGCCTTCAACCCCCCTGGAAAGGAGCCAGCACAGAATTTTTGGGGTCAGCACTGTTGATAGTGTGGAAATAGTATTAGTTAGAGTTACAATGGGGGGTGCTGCTGGTGCTCTTCCATAGCTTCTGGTTTAAAATCGTTCAACACTAGAACATGTACTCTCTAGTTTGGACCAACCAGAATGGAAAAACTACTACAGCGCCCTAGTGGCGCATCGGTCTAAGGCACTGTATCGCAGTGCAAGCTGTGTTAAGGGGACATTTGTGTTCTTCTGACTGTGTTGTTGTTTTGCAGATACCCTCAACCTGTCATGGACAAGATTAAGGAAATGGCAGAGGGAGTGGTTGTCAATGATGCTCCAGTTCGAAAGACGAGAGATGAAATCATGGGTAAAGGAAAGAGGACTGCAGGTATGACGCTGACATCCTACTGTATATTCAGTTGTAAACATACTTCTCATAACTTGTTTGTATAACTTTTTTCCCCTTCTACTTGTTACTACTACTTGTTATTTAGGACTTTGTATTTGGCATTTGATTCTTGATTAATATTGTACTGCATTGTTGAGGAGAGTTAGCAAGTAAGCATTTCACTGTATCGTTTATACCTGTATCCTGTGCACTTGACCAATAAAATTTGATTTGGATTGAATTTGTAACAATTTAAATATTTAGATCCCTTGCATAGTTTGTAGAGTCCAACTTTAAACGTTTTAATTGACACTAATATTATAGCCTTACTAAAGAAAAGTTGAGTTTGACCAATGGTCTTTCTTTGCTTCAGGGTTGTACAGTATGGTAATGATTTGAATACACAATTACTGTGATAACAGATGCTGTGTACCCGTTTCTGTATATTTGTGAGACAATTAGTTGGAAGCCTTCTGTACGTTTCCATCAAACATACTGTACATGGTTAAGGGTCGATGAGTCATCCCCGCTGTATTTTTTTCTGCTGCTTTTGCCAGTGTTGCCGGGAAGAATCCCTCCTCAGTTGTCTTTTATTTTGCTGATTGTCAGGGGGCGGCGACGACAGCTGTGCAAAGCGGACCAAGCCTGGGAACCCCTTAAAGCAGGGCCCGCCCCCGCAGGCGCCTGCTGAGCACCAGCCCTTCTTTAACCGCCTCTACAAGGCTGTGGCGTGGAAGCTGGTGTCGGCTGGGGGCTTCGGCCCCAACCTGGACCACTTTGAGATCCTGCGTGCCTGCACCGAGTCGTCCAAAGAGAGCCTGAGTTGCGTCTTCGTTCCCCTGAAGGACATCCCCGACCTGCCGGCGGCGCGCACCCAGAAGGAGGGTCAGGTGTGCGAGCTGCGCTGCCAGACAGTCTACCTGGGCACCGGCTATGGGCGTGATGAGGGGGCTGCCAGGGCCATGGCATCCAAGGAGGCCCTCAAGGCCTTCCAGGGGCGCAAGGTGACGGTGAAGATCTGCCGGCGGCGGTTCAATGGGAGGGACGTAGAGGATCTAGTGCTGCTGGATGATCAGCCCAGGAACCCGGGTTTCCCTCCCGCTATCAGCTATCCCTTCCAGCCAGAGCAGCAGGGGGACGGGCCGTCGTAGCACAGCCATGAGGCATGGAGCATCCTCCTGGGGCCTTTCCAGGGTCGTGTTCAGTATGCACCAAAATTGAGTAAAATGGGGACATAGGGATGGGGGTTTGAAGTAATAGAATATTGAATTTTTTTCAGATATTTGAACTACATGTGTTATTATTTTAGTTTTTTACTTGAGCACTGCTGCGCAAAGGAGAAAGTCTGGTGCTCTATTTCTGCAGCTGCAGAGTGAGGGAGGGAGGGAGGGAGAGACACCAAGGCAATTAAATGTTATTTTTCATCCTATATAACAGTGCCTGTCTTGACTGGAGTAGCCTAGAGAACCCAGCTAGGCTAACTGAGGCAACATGCTGTGCTTTTTCCCCAACCCCATTCAGATAAAACGACACCTGTTGGTTGTTATTCTTTCTCATTTCGCTAACTTTTAATTCAGTAATTTTATTCCGTCTTGCATTGCATTAGTGAACTTTCATTCCACTTGCTACACATTGAGCCTCTTTGTCGCTTTCATTTGCCAACATAAACAACAAGCTACACACGTGAAGGCTGACAGTGCACCGTGCACGTCATAAAAACTATATTGAAAAGTAAGTCGTTTTATTAAATTAATAATTTGAAGTGTCATGGTATATCCTTGTCTGTAACGATGTCACATGGATATTTTAATTTAGAAAAGGCCTCTTCTGTGTAAAATAGGCCTATTTTTTTTTATTTTTCTCAAAAAGTATACTCACACAAATATTCTAATACTAACGTCCGTTCGAATATTCGAATAACCGTGCACATCCCTAATGGAGAGGAACTACCTCTCCTGGACTTGTCAAATTAAAGAAATGCTAATTTCAGTATTCCGGTTTAAAACTTTTTGTTACTATGTTCCCTAATGAACACGGCCCTGGCATTTAGAAGTTGTGTGGGTTTTGAACGGAGCTGCTCTATGAGTCATACAGTACCACTGATTGGATGGACTCAATGCATCAGCACCAGTCGTAGCCTCAACTTAGTTGTTTTTACGCTTTTATTATTATTGAGTAGCCTATACCCAGTTCTTGTTCCATAGGTCATTTGGATTCCTTCAGTGAGGGGATTGTAGGAAGGTTAGGCGGTTTTAATATTGGTTGTGCCTGCTTGCTACCTACCACAATGGAGTAATGTACACAGGTTGTAAGGGTGTGGTTTACAAAATGTCACCACATTTCCCCTCCCTTTGTTTGGGCCTATAGTCACACCATGCACTTCTCTTCTATGTCCTCTGTAGCTCAGGGCTCCGGGGTGAAGTTCTCCCTAGGTACAGATCTAGGAATGACTTCCTCTCCCTCAATGCTAACCTCAGGCATTAGTGGGGAAAATGCTAAACTGACCCAGGATCAGCCTCTAGGGGCAACTTAACCCTACACCTAGCTCAGGACTGTGGCGGATGTGTGCGGCTGCACTCGGTCTGACCCTCAAGCCATTTAATCAGCTATCTGATTACCAACCCGACCACTAGACGAGGGACATTTCTACCGTTTATCAAAACCGATAATAACATGCAACTAATGAACCCTGTGTGGCTCATCATTCGTTTTCTATTGATGCTTCAAATCTTCCTGAGTGATCACATTACAAATGTTATGCTTTTTTGTTTAAAGAAGTTACGAAGTTAGTACTGGAGTGAGAATTAAGTATACTTTTGATAATCTAACACAGGCTCTAGTATTTAAAATGCAGAATAATTATTTTAACTGTTATTTTCTTTTCACAGTAGAATGCATTGTCACTATTATAAATCAATGTGTTACTCTGAATGCTAACGTAGACATCTTGTTTAGTTGCTCTGTATGAAGTAGATATTTTTCATGATGGGACTTTGACATTAATTTAAAACCACTTTATTCTATTTTGTGTGAGGAAAATGTTGGCTTTTGTTATGTTTATTAATTGATTCAATAATTCTAAAGGAGATGATTGGTATTAAGCCAGGTTCATAGAATTGTATAATATGTCTGATAGAGCTTGAGTCTTTACATTCAAAAATCATTGATGGAAGATTGCTGCTGTGATGTTTTGCTTTTCAAAGGTGAATGATATGAAATGGGTTGCGTTGATGTGTAAATGGCCACTATTTCGTGACACTACATTTCTATTAGCGGTACCTGTTTCTATATTTTTGTAAATAAAAATAATTTAAAGAATGTATGTCGTCCAATGATTGTGTTTTATCGACACTGACATGTTGAGGGTGAAACACATTTATCAAAGACTAGAACATAGATTATGTCACAATTATCTCTCCTTCCTGCTAAAGTGTGCACTTGTTTACTTACCTTCTCTGATTTTAAAGGAAATGACTGATAGGCCCATAAGAAATATTATGAAAACTCACACTAGCCCTTGCCTCCACCAATCCAATGCTTTTAGATTTGTGTGAACGAGTGCACACTTCAGGAGAAAGGAAATGTTATTGGGATGCACCCACAGTTTGGGGTGATTACGGTAAGGTTGGGTCGCCATCAAGTCTTTGGGGTTTGAATTATCATAGCCTTATTGATTTTTCACTGATATATAATATTAATATTAGGAAGGTGATCCTAGTGTTTGGTATACTTACGTAAAGGTTCAACTTAATGAGGGAAGGAAGAGTTATGTTTTAGCGCGGCGTGGTTACATACCATATGTATGTTGCATGATTGTAACAACATGGCATGAACACATAAGGTCAATAATAAGGCTTTGAGGGTCATTTGGAATGAGCATTATTAGGATGTGGTGAGGAATTTAGTCTGATGGAAAAGTTTTCTGTACAACCCACAGATGGTGTTTTATAGATAGTGATAACACTCACACTCACATACATGAGTGCATCTGACCCTTGACAATTTGATGAGTCAAATCTTTGAATTGTATCTGTCTCACTGTCTCAAATAAATACATATACCAAGGCCACAACTAGCAACAGAGCAACAGACTTCATGGAAGACAATGCTGTGTATGGGTTATGTAAAGTTTATGTAAATAAGCCAGTTGATGCATAATTTGCTATGCGATTTGATTTCTCTGGCTCAAAACAGCCCACTTGTATTCATTGTGTTTTGGACGTAAAATTACCCGTATTTGTCAAGCTCCATTATTAACTCTATGTTTGCCCTCACATCTGAAGTGTCAGCCCAGTTATTTAAAGGCCCAGTGCAGTCAAAAAAGGGATTTTCCTGTGTTGTACATATCTCCACACTGCAAATTATGATAATGCCCTTTTAGTGTAAGAGCTGTTTGAAAAGACTGCCAGAAATGTCAGCCTGTTTTGGTGGGCTGGAGTTTTCCCCTCCCCACTCAGACCCCTCCCAGACAGTCCTAGCTAAATTCTTGCTTGAGAAATTGCTCTTTGCTAAGAGCAATTTTGACCATATTCATTGAAAACAATAACAGTATGGTACTTAATTGTTACCCAGAAATGATTTGATATTGAGATAAAATGGCTGCATTGGATCTTTAATAAAATGCCATGAAAACATTCCATCATTATCTATCTACAGATGAAAAAGGATCACACATAAGTTCAAATACAATATCCACTAATACCCTGAGGACCTGTTGCCATCAGGCCCTGCTGCCTTACATGACCCGGTCAGAAGTGATCAAAAGGAGGGAGTTGTTCGTATCCATTGATACTCGAACTGGAGAGACAGGTTTGGGAGATTTGTTTGGGATGAGAAATCATTGAGATTTTCCTACTGTTGGGCGTCAATTTAACTGGTGGGACCTAGGCCCCAATCGGGAAACCAGTCTTGACCATTAGACCCAAAAACATTTTTTTATTGGGCCTAGGGGGACGCTGATTTTAGGCTGCCTCATCATGACAGGGTGTCCAATTCACCTTTGCTTCACCTGCTCTCAACAGTCATCAGAAAGTCTACAGTATGACTACTGGGTTGACTTCATAAGACATACACTAACAATATGCTAAATCAGTTTCAGTTCAAGTAAATGTAATAGTGCGTTAACTTCTGCACCAACCGGGGCTCGAACTCACAACCTTCTGCACAACAACACACGTAACTCTGAACCATCTCCTGTGCTCTATTGGCTACGATTTTTGGCTTGTATCAAATCGCATTGAGACCTTAGGTCATTGACAGAATGACCGTAGGTCATTGAATTGTTGCATCTCGTTGTGTTGTTTTCCTCCGGAGGCTAGCTAGCTACAATTGTCCCTTTCCTAAATTAGCCATGGATGTAGCTAGAGATTTGGATCGACTTAATTCTCCATATGGCGATTCTGATCCAACCATTAATTCATACATTATCCCCATGGCCTACAAGTAGGGTACGTTTTTCTACTTGCACTCATGCACACACAAACACAGTACCTTGATTGGACTAAATTGTTTTTTATATATCTTAGTTGTCACTTTATTAGACTAAGCATAGGTGATTTGATAATGTTGAAATGTTGAAGTTGAAATGGTGCTGAAATAGTGGAGGAAGCTTTTGTTTTCTTTGCGACTTGCGGTAACTCTCTGTAGTTCTAAATCAATTGTTTAGTGGTCCGAAAATGTCGGAAACGTTAACTTGCTTGACCATGCTGTATGTCATGTAACTGTTTGTTAAATGCAATATGCTTTGTGAACTTCGCCAGACAAAGGTTGCTCACCGGTTTTGTGTTGAAACAAAGTTAAAGGTATTCCGCCACTGTGTCTTCATATTATCTCGGCCTTTAAGGCTATACAGTCTATCACGTTCGCAAGGCATATGAACTAACAGGTTATAGAGCAAACAACGCAATTATCACAATTACCACGAACTGCTGCTGTCTGTTACACAAACATGTTCAATCCTAGAGACGTACAGATTTCACACTTGTTGTAGGCCTACTTTATTGGAGGAGTTAGATTGTATTTGTCTCCACTATTGACTTAACGTTGTTTATGACCAGGCTCTTAAATAAATTAGATGTGCGTCAGTGCATGCCTTTGACATTGCCATCAACAGGTAACTTTCAGATAATGGTCCTTTTCCCAGTCTCATTCATCATCACTGTCCAGAGTGGGCTTCTCTGTGTGTGCATCAATCAGACTATACTGTCAACCAGAGTTCCCCCCTCCAGCGATCTATTAAATATTAATAAACATAAAGGAAACTAATGCGTAGAGAAGGAACACCATGTGGGTGTTTACACATGAATGTGTGAAACTCACTCCTTAGCCTGAAGTAGTCCCATGTCACGTGTGTTTGCAAGGCAAAGGCATGTGTTCGAGCCTAGGAATGAGCCGAATCAGGAGGAAGCGGTACTCGCTAGGCAAACTGCGTGACGTCGTCACAGATGGTGCCATGACCCGGATCTGCAGTTGTGCTCAGATCAATGCTGGGGTTGCTGTTGAGTAAGTCTGGGGGGTGAATGTAGAACATGGGTATGTGTTTAACTCCTTAGCCTGACGTGACTCCACTTGCGCCGTTGAATAGCTTGCTTGCGACTGGAGAGACGCTTCAGGAGGGCGGACAGTGTGTTTCAAAGGCAGGCGCCAAATAGACCGAAAGAACATTGTGTGTTTCCTGAGGCAGAGTTTATTTGTTGTAGAACGCAACACATGTATTACTAATGAGACATGGGCCCATCAGGGAAGGGAGAGGAATCAGAGAGACACCCTGTACAAGTGTGAGGGATGGAGGTGGAGATGGAGAGATCAACTGCAGTAGGAGAGCCTGGGAGGAGGGTACATTTTAGCTATTTGGGTATGTGGTGTTGTGAGGCAGGTGGGATGGAGATGGATGGAGAGAAGGGAAACACACTGAGGTGAGACTATGACTGAGAGATTGTCACAGGTACTGTATACAGATAAATTTCAACAATCCACAACTGTGAACAATGTCAGCAATTCTACCTCCTGCCATACAACACCTGTCTTGGCAGTCACTGATTGCATGTATGTAATTAGCTGATATGGTAAAACGTGACCTCACAGCCTAAAAAATTGCCTACTATTCAGTCCTATTGTCACGTTCGGGTGTGTAGAGAGTAGACCAAGGCGCAGCGTAGCGATAGTTCCACATCATTTATTTCAGTTAGGAAACTATACTGGATGTGAACTATACAAAATAACAAATGCAATATACAACTGGAAAGGAAACACACTTACGTACGGGACAATGAACCACGCCATGGGAGTGGAACACACACATATAAGTAGGATCCCTAATTAGAGGTAATGCAATGCAGCTGCCTCTAATTAGGGATCCCACACACACAACACGACACAGACGTAGAATAACTAGAACTGCCAGACTCTGACCATAGAAATATAGAGAAGCAAAGCTTCTCTATGGCCAGAGCCTGACACCTATCTTTGAATCAGAAAATCTTGGTGTGATAGTATGTGAGAGTATGTATTCTTCCTATACAGCGCTCTACTTTTCCATCAACAACAACAACTTGATTTGCCTTCTTCAACAACTTGATTTGCTGTTTCATGTTTCCCTTGTAATTGCACCTAAAATCCACAATATGTTTTGCAAACACCAACGTTCAGGTTCGTGAACCACTTTGGGTGGTACAGAATGTAAATATGGTGTATTAAATCCTCAAACCAGCTTCAAACACCCAGTTTTGGTGCATTACGACTGTTGACACCCAAAAAAAGCCTGGAATGACACCAATGCTTCTATGGAAAAACACCACAAGGGAAATTGTTAAATATCACACTTATTTATTTGTTTATTCACTTGAAATCCATACAATTATCTCTACAAGTTGAACTATTGTGATTATCTAACTTTTATTCATCTTAATGAAGGTAGTGTAAATGTCTAAAGCTCTAATAAATACTATTTATTGGATAAAACAAATGTTCATACACTACTGTTTTGTTTATGTCTGGCAATTTCTCCATTTGGCCTAAAAATGCTATTTAATTCTCAGTCCAGACAAGACTCAGCCCTCATGACTCCATGTACTTAATTACTAATATTATTGGTAGGTATCCCAGTACATCGACCTTATTTTATACTTCATGAGTTTGCAGGAAATAACCCATAACATTATCGCACACAGCATTGTGCATAATCTTTATGCATGTGGATAATCAGGCTGCTTTACAAAACAAGATTGAACGCCATTTATTCATATCACAACTCATTTTTTGGTTACAGAAACATATATCATAAATTCAAAATAAGTATTTTTGTGGTTTGGACAATCTTTCAGAATGCAACCTGTCACTCTCCGGATAATCGTATATTGTAGTATCATAACAATATTCCTATATCACATGTCGTTCTGATGTAACAGTTTTAGTTTGCCATTAACTTCTAACTTACATTCAAAACGATTCAGCCAATTCAATTCACAAGCACTTGAGCAGGTAAGAGTTGCAGAATGCTCGGCGAGGACAGTCGCACATTTTGCCGATTCTCGCGCCCTTTCTCACTGCGCACTGCTCTCCAACGTCGCACTGAAAAGAGAAGATAAACAAAATAAGACCGTGTGTGACATTTTTGCCAACAGATGCAAAGGTCTATGGGGCCATATCCACCTGTCACCACATCAGATCACATCATCCAAAAAACATGGCACATGAAAGCATTTAGTACTGAGTCTGCCTTGATCAGGGTTTTAAACGACCCACTGACTGCAGTTGACGCAGGATCTTCAGCAGTTCTTGTTTTATTAGACCTTTGGGCTGCGTTCGATACCATTGACCACGACATTTTACTTTCACGTCTAGAAAATGTAGTAGGAATTCAAGGTACAGCACTTGCATGGTTTAAATCTTTTCTTTTAAACAGAACCTTTTCGGTAAATATTGGTCGAGATAGTTCACAACCTGCCTCTCTGCTTAGTGGGGTTCCACAGGGGTCCATTCTTGGCCCAATCTTGTTCTCCTTGTATTTGCTACCCCTTGGGTCAATTTTTAGCAAGCATGGAATACCCTTTCACTTTTATGCAGATGATATGCAAATTTATCTCCCTCTGAAAAAAAACAGCAGGAACTAAATAGAGTTGTTGCGAAATTGTACACATGACATTAAGTCATGGTTATCTTTAAAAAAAATTAAACTAAATGAAGAGAAAACTGAAGTTGTGTGGTTTGGAGCTCCAAATAATCTTGATGATCTGGGCGATTTGGCCCCCTTTTGTAAGCCATTAGTCCGAAATCTAGGTGTTCTTTTCGACAGTGATCTTAATTTTGAGAGACAGATTTATTCTGTTGTTAAGTCTTGTTTCTATTATCTGAAATTAATAGCGAAAGTGAAACCATTTCTGTCTACTAGTGATCTCGAAAAGCTCATTCATGCATTTATATTTACAAGACTAGATTACTGCAATGCTTATATGTCGGCATAAATAAAACACTGATAAATCGCTTACAATTAGTTCAAAATGCCGCTGCAAGACTTTTGACGGGTACTCGTAAGCGAGACCACATTACCCCAGTATTGAGCTCTTTAAATTGGCTACCAATTGACTACAGAATAAATCTCAAAATTTTAATTTTTGTTCACAAATCACTGCATGGTATGGCTCCATTGTACCTTGTAAATCTTATTAAGAAATACGAACCAAAACGGTCCTTGAGGTCAGCTGACCAGCTGGTTTTAACGACTCCAAGAACAAAGCGGAAAAGTGGAGATCGAGCATTTGTAGCGATAGCTCCTAAACTCTGGAATGATCTACCACCTTTTATTAGATTGGAACGTACATTTACTGTTTTTAAACATAAGCTTAAAGAATACCTCCTAGCTCTAGCATTTGATGGGGTTTAGTAGTTGCATTTGTAGGTTTATCAAACTGAGGGGTTTATTTTATTTTATTGATATTTTATGTGGTGTTAATGATGTATGTTGTCATGATTGTTTATGTGTTTGTACAGCACTTTGTTCAATGACAAGTTGTGTAAAAGTGCTTAATAAATAAACAAACAAACAAACAAACATTTAGTGAAAGTTAAAAAGTTAAAATGTTGACATTTATGTTATTTTTACGCGCAAGTTTAGACAATCAATATTTAGAAGTATAGGTCTTTACATTTTTAGAAGCTTCGTTCAAATTGTTATATTTACCGTAGCGACTTGGCCGAATTTCTTTTCCCAGAATGGAAGTCTCTTGGTCTGCAGCTTTTTAAGAACGTCATGTAGTGCTCCAAGCTGTGGGAAATATGGACACATTACCATGAGAAATACTTCCAAAGCAGACAAACAGCTAATTCTTATCATTAAAGTCGCACGTTTTACTTTAAGCCTAGATAGAAACTTACCAGTTGCTTTTCGTTGGTTAAGTTCGGATCTTTGGGGTAGAAGTCTCTCACACTTCTTGTGTCGAGGTCCAATTCGGAATCTGAGTAGTCAATTTCAGCACTAAGAACGATAGACAGGAACACTGCGCAAACCACCGCTCTGGTCCATAGTCTGGAGCTCTCCATGGTCCTTAAGAGATTGCGCACAGTAGATGATTTCTTTCGTCTCCAAGAGGTCCTGTTCAAATACTCCAGTTATCGCAATCCAAACACCTTTTATCTGTTTACAGCCGTGGTCGATGTCTGTGACTTCCGTTGCGCCACCTTAACCATATATTTTGAATGCGTAAGAGAGATGGCGTGGGTGAGTCATTATGTAAAGTTGGCTAGCGCTCCAACAAGGAACAGTTTACTCTCTATTTTTTTATTTGACAACATGAGATGTTTTCTATGACATGGTATGTGCCAGAAATAGCGCCTCTGTGTTCCTGTTGGACGGGATGACGAGATCCATTTGGAGAGACGGAAAGACGAAAGAAACAGTGCGCCTCAGGTAGAGCATGGCGCTTGCAACTCCAGGGTTGTGGGTTCGATTCTCACGTAGGACCAGTACAAAAATGTATGCACTCACAGCTGTAAGTCACTCTAGATAAGAACGTCTGCTAAATTACGTACATTTAATGTAAATAGTTATGCTATATCCGTGTAAAACAGTAGCGTGGCGCGTTCCTTACTAGTGTAATTACAGAAATCCACCATTGTTCCTGGTCATTGCATATCAAATAATTACACCAGTTTCATCGTGTATTTTGGACACATTAAAGATTACACAATGTACGTGGAAAAAAAATATGCTGTAATGTTTTTGTCCCTTTTTCTCGCCAAATAATCATATAGCATCCAGAAATCATCTTACGGCAATTATGTGACCTGTCTTTGTGCGTCATCGCTCATCTCCTTCTGTTTAGAGATGTGGGTAGGGAAACGGACTAAACGGGTCAGAACTGCACATGATGCACTAGCATACTGATCTTTAACCATTCTGTGCATTAAGACAGTCAGTATCTGGATAATATGTGTGAAATGCTTGATAATGTACAGATTAAGTCCGAAGTTTACATACATTTAAACTCAGTTTTTAACAATTCCTGACATTTAATCCTAGTAAAAATTCCCGGTTTTAGGTCAGTTAGGATGTGAAAATGTCAGAATAAAAATGTGAAATGTCAGAATAATAGTAGTAGAGAATTATTTATATCAGCTTTTATTTCTTTCATCACATTCGCAGTGGGTCAGAAGTTTACATTCACTCAATTAGTATTTGGTAGCATTGCCTTTAAATTGTTTAACTTGGGTCAAACGTTTCGGGTAGCCTTCCACAAGCTTCCCACCATAAGTTGGGTGAATTATGGCCCATTCCTCCAGAGAGAACTGGTGTAACTGAGTCAGGTTTGTAGGCCTCCTTGTTCCACATGCTTTTTTAGTTCTGCCCACAAATTTTCTGTAGGATTGAGGTCAGGGATTTGCGATGGCCACTCCAATACCTTGACTTTGTTGTCCTTAAGCCATTTTGCCACAACTTTTGGAAGACCCATTTGCGACCAAGATTTAATTTCCTGACTGATGTCTTGAGATATTGCTTCAATTTATCCACATAATTTTCCTTCCTCATGATGCCATTTATTTTGTGAAGTGCACCAGTCCCTCCTGCAGCAAAGCACCCCCACAACATGATGCTGCCACCCCCATGCTTCACGGTTGGGATGGTGTTCTTCGGCTTGCAAGCCTCCCCCTTGCAAGTACGATCTTTGTCCCCATGTGCAGTTGCAAACCGTAGTCTGGCTTTTTTATGGCGGTTTTGGAGCAGTGGCTTCTTCCTTGCTGAGTGGCGTTTTAGGTTATGTCGATATAGGACTCGTTTTACTGTGGATATAGATACTTTTGTACCTGTTTCCTCCAGCATCTTCACAAGGTCGTTTGCTGTTGTTCTGGGATTGATTTGCACTTTTCGCACCAAAGTACGTTCATCTCTCGGAGACAGAATGCGTCTCCTTCCTAGGGGTATGACCTGCTGCGTGGTCCCATGGTGTTTATACTTGCGTACTATTGTTTGTACAGATGAATGTGGTACCTTCAGGCGTTTGGAAATTGCTCCCAAGGATGAACTAGACTTGTGGAGATCTACAATTTCTTTTCGGAGGTCTTGGCTGATTTTCCCATGATGTCGAGCAAAGAGGCACTGACTTTGAAGTTAGGCTTTGAAATACATCCACAGGTACACCTCCAATTGACTCAAATTATGTCAATTAGCTTATCAGAAGCTTCTAAAGCCATGACATAATTTTCTGGAATTTTCTGGAATTTTCCAAGCTGTTTAAAGGCACAGTCATATGTAAACTTCTGACCCACTGGAATTGTGATATAGTGAATTGTAAGTGAAATAATCTGTCTGTAAACAATTGTTGGAATAATTACTTGTGTCATGCACAAAGTAGATGTCCTAACCGACTTGCCAAAACTATAGTTTGTTAACTTGAAATCTGTGTAGTGGTTGAAAAATGTAGTGATCGCAATATAGTAGCCATATCCAGGAAAACCAAAGTTCTGGGCCTAATATAGTGTATAAGAGGTCATACAATAAGTTTTGTAGTGATTCATATGTTGATGATGTAAAGAAAATGTTATGGTTTGTGGTGTTTAATGAGGAGCAACTAGACGCTGCACTTGACACATTTATGAAATTGCTTATTCGAGTTACTAATAAGCATGCACCCATTAAGAAAATGACTGTACAAACTGTTAAATCCTCTTGGATTGATTAGGAATCGAAAAATGGTATGATTGAGAGGGATGAGGCAAAAGGTATGGCAAATAAGTCTGTCAGCCCAACTGATTGGCAAACGTTCTGCAAATTAAGAAATCATGTGACTAAACTAAATACAAATAAAAAATAAACTATACTATGAAACAAAAATAAATGATATAAAAATGACAGTAAAAACCTTTGGAGCACCATAAATTAAATTTTTGGAAAAAAGGCAAACTCGGCTCCATCATTCATTGAATCAGATGACTCATTCATCACAAAGCCCACTGATATTGCCAACTACTTTAATGACTTTTTCATTGGCAAGATAAGCAAACTTAGGTATGACATGCCAGCAATAAACACTGACACAACACACCCAAGTATATCTGACCAAATTATGAAAGACAAGAACTGTACTTTTGAATTCCGTGCAGTCAGTGTGGAAGAGGTGAAACAATTATTGTTGTCTATCACCAATAACAAGCCATCGGGGTCTGACAATCTGGATGGAAAATTACTGAGGATAATAGTGGACAATATTGCCACTCCTATTTGCCACATCTTCAATTTAAGCCTACTAGAAAGTGTGTGCCCTCAGACCTGGAGGGAAACTAAAGTCATTCCGCTACACAAGAATAGTAAAGCCCTCTTTACTGGCTCAAATAACCGACCAATCAGCCTGTTACCAACCCTTAGAAAACATCTGGAAAAAACATCTGGAAAATGGTGTTTGACCAGATACAATGCTTTTACAGTAAACAAATTGACAGACTTTCAGTGCGCTTATAGGGAAGGACACTCAACTAGCACAGCACTTACACAAATGACTGATGATTGGCTGAGAGAAATTGATGATAAAATTATTGTAAGGGCTGTCTTGTTAGACTTCAGTGCAGCTTATGTATGCGGATGACTCAACACTATACACGTCAGCTACTACATCAACTGAAATGACTGCAACACTTAACAAAGAGCTGCAGTTAGTTTTGGAATGGGTAGCAAGGAATAAGTTAGTCCTAAATATTTCAAAAACTAAAAGCATTGTATTTCGGACAAATCATTCAATTCACTAAACCCTAAACATTAACTACATATCGTAATGAATAATGTGGAAATTGAGCAAGTTGAGGTGACTAAACTGCCTGGAGTAACCCTGAATTGTAAACTGTCATGGTCAAAACATATAGCTAAGATGGGGAGAAGTCTGTCCATAATAAAGCACTGCTCTGCCTTCTTAACAGCACTATCAACAAGGCAGGTCCTACAGGCCCTAGTTTTGTTGCACCTGGACTATTGTTCAGTTGTGTTGTCACGTGCCACAAAGAGGGACTTGGGAAAATTGCAGTTGGCTCATTACAGGGCAGCACGGATGGCCCTTAAAAGTATGTGGAGAGCTTACATTAATGACATGCATGTCAATCTCTCATGGCTCGAAGTGGAAGAGGGATTGACTTCATCACTACTTGTTTTTGTAAGTGGTGTTGACAAACTGAATGCACCGAGGTGTCAGTTTAATCTACTAGCACACAGTTCGGACACCCATGCATACCCCCCAAGACATGCCACCACAGGTCTCTTCAAGGTCCCCAAGTCCAGAACAGACTTTGGGAGACGTATAGTACTATAGAGACATGACTACATAGAACTCTATTCCACATCAGGTAACTAAAGCAAGCAGTAGAATCAGATTTGAAAAACAGGTAAAAATACACATTATGGAAAAAGGGGGACTGTGAAGAGACACACACAAAAGGTACAGACACATGCATACACACACATTGTGATATTGTTATATGGTGGTATTAAACATTTAGTGTTGTAGATATGTAGTGGTGAAGCCTTGGCAGCAGCTAATTGGGATCCCTAATAAATACAAATAGAATTAACCACAACACAAGCAGGGTTATCGTGTAGAGATGATCATTAGAAATATTGACACAGATCACAGACGAGTATACTGTGTTGGTGTGTTGCTGTTACATTATGTTTTGTTTTTGATCATCTCGGTTTCTGACGGCGGCATCAAGTGTCTCCGGGTTTATTTACACAATATCCCCGTTTCCTGTCTGTCAGCCTGAGACGGAGATGAGGACTAGAGCACTTTGATTGCGCATTTGTGTGAGTCACTCCTCTATTTCCCCATTACCGACTTAGGCCTATTAAATACTAAAATACTTTTATTCACAGCAGATAAAACACATGTTCATTAGCAGTGGTGGAAAAGTACCCAATTTGTCATAGGCTACTTGAGTAAAGATACCTTAATAGAAAGAAAAAGTGAAAGTCACTCAGTAAAATACTACTTGAGTAAAAGTCTAAAAGTATCTGGTTTTAAATGTACTTAAGTACAGTGGTGGAAAAAGTACCCAAACTGGCATACTTGAGTGAAAGGTAAATGTAAAAGTAAATGCTATAGGCTACATCACATTTCTTAAATAAGCAAACCAGTTGGCACAATTGTCTTGTCTTTTTTAAATAAGGGACAGTCAGGGGCAGGTTCCCTACGGTCCCACTCATGTCAATTTCAAAAGTTATTATTTGTGATCGGTTTGTGTTGCTTTTATTGAATGTAGGCCTACACAGAGATGTCTTTGCATTGTGTTGTTGCCATGGTTTTATTCAACAACACATTAGCTGCTAGGAGAGCTTCTCCTCTCATTCAGATATGTCCTATCTAGACCTAACAACAAAGCATTTAAATTTTATTCATTTAGCAGACACTCTTATCCAGAGCCGTCGGATGTTTACATACACTTAGTTTGAAGTCATTAAAACTTGTTTTTCAACTACTCCACAGATTTCATGTTAACAAACCATAGTTTTTGCAAGTCGGTTAGGACATCTACTTTGTACATGACACAAGTAATTCTTCCAACAATTGTTTACAGACAGATTATTTCACTTATAATTCACTATATCACAATTCCAGTCAGTCAGAAGTTTACATACACTAAGTTGACTGTGCCTTTAAACATCTTGGAAAATCAGTCAATTGGAGGTGTACTTGTGAATGTATTTCAAGGCCTACCTTCAAACTCAGTGCCTCTTTGCTCAACATCATGGGAAAACCAAAAGAAATCAGCCAAGACCTCAGAAAAATAGTAGACTTCCACAAGTCTGGTTCATCCTTGGGAGCAATTTCCAAACGGCTGAACGTACCACGTTCATCTGTACAAACAATAGTATGCAAGTATAAACACCATGGGACCACGCAGCCGTCTTACCAGTCAGGAAGGAGACGCGTTCTTTCTCCTAGAGATTAGCGTACTTTGGTGCGAAAAGTGCAAATCAATCCCAGAACAACAGCAAAGGGCCTTGTGAAGATGCTGGAGGAAACAGGTACAAAAGTATCTATATCCACAGTAAAACAAGTCCTATATTGACATAAACTGAAAGGCCGCTCAGCAAGGAAGAAGCCACTGCTCCAAAACTGCCATAAAAAAGACAGACTACGGTTTGCAACTGCACATGGGGACAAAGATTGTACTTTTTGGAGAAATGTCCTCTGGTCTGATGAAACAAAAATAGAACTGTTTGGCTATAATGACCATCGTTATGTTTGGAGGAACAAGGGGGAGGCTTGCAAGCCAAAGAACACCATCTCAACCGTGAAGCACGGGGGTGGCAGCATTATGTTGTGGGGGTGCTTTGCTGCAGGAGTGACTTGTGCACTTCACAAAATAGATGGTATCATGAGGAAGGAAAATGACGTGGATATATTGAAGCAACATCTCAAGACATCAGTCAGGAAGTTAAAGCTTGGTCACAAATGGGTCTTCCAAATGGGCAATGACCCCAAGCATACTTCCAAAGTTGTTGCAAAATGGCTTAAGGACAACAAAGTCAAGGTATTGGAGTTGCCATCACAAAGCCCTGACCTCAATCCTATAGAAAATGTCTGAGCAGAACTGAAAAAGCGTGTGCGAGCAAGGAGGCCTACAAATCTGACTGAGTTA
The DNA here is from genome assembly GCA_023634145.1 of Thymallus thymallus. Taxonomy (NCBI): domain Eukaryota; kingdom Metazoa; phylum Chordata; class Actinopteri; order Salmoniformes; family Salmonidae; genus Thymallus; species Thymallus thymallus. Next base: position 9,437,548 of record CM042380.1, on the reverse strand, counting down.
CACCAGTTCTGTCAGGAGGAATGGGCCAAAGTTAAACATTTTAAAGGCAATGCTACCAAATACTAATTGAGTGTATGTAAACTTCTGACCCACTGGGAATGTGATGAAATAAATAAAAGCTGAAATAAATCATTATCTCTACTATTATTCTGACATTTTACATTCTTAAAATAAAGTGGTGATCCTAACTGACCTAAGACAGGGAATTATTACTAGGATTAAATGTCAGGAATTGTGAAAAACTGAGTTTAAATGTATTTGGCTAAGGTGTATGTAAACCTTCGACTTAAACTGTACAAATTGGTGCATTCAACTTAGGATAGCCAGTGGGACAACCACATCTCGATCACAGTAAGTACATTTGTTTAAACAAGCAGCTGTGAGGAAAGGCAGTGCTAGCAGGTGAAATAAGTAAAGTGTTAGTTTAGACAAAAGTGGTTTCAAGTGTCTCTGGAAGGTGGTCAGTGACTCTGCTGTCCTGGCGTCGTATGGGATCTTGTTCCACCATTGGGGTGCCAGAGCACCGAATAGCTTTGACTGGGCTGAGCGGGAACTGTGCTTCCGTAGAGGTAGGGGGGCTAGCAGGCCAGAGGTGGATGAACGTAGTGCCCTCGTTTGGGTGTAGGGTCTGATCAGAGCCTGAAGGTAAGGAGGTGCCATTCCCCTCACAGCTCCGTAGGCAAGCACCATGGTTTTGTAGTAGATGCGAGCTTCAACTGGAAGCCAGTGGAGTGTGCGGAGGAGTGGAGTGACATGGGAGAACTTGGGTTGGTTGAACACCAGACGGGCTGCAGCGTTCTGGATAAGTTGTAGGGGTTTAATGGCGCAGGCAGGGAGCCCAGCCAACAGCGAGTTGCAGTAATCCAGACGGGAGATGACAAGTGCCTGGATTAGGACCTGTGCCGCTTTCTGTGTAAGGTAGGGTCGTACTCTATCGAATGTTGTAGAGTATGAACCTGCAGGATCGGGTCACCGCTTTGATGTTAGCAGAGAATGACAGGATCTTGTCCAGGGTCACACCAAGGTTCTTTGCACTCTGGGAGGAGGACACAATGGAGTTTTCAACTGTGATGGCGAGATCATGGCGCGGGCAGTCCTTCCCCGGGAGGAAAAATCAGCTCCGTCTTGCCAAGGTTCAGCTTGAGGTAGACATGCAGAGATGCGATTCGCCACCTCGTTATCAGAAGGGGGTAAGAAGAAAATTAATTGTGTGTCGTCTACGTAGAAATGATAGGAGAGACCATGTGAGGATATGGCAGAGTAAAGTGACTTGGTGTATAGAGAGAATAGGAGAGGGCCCAGAACCATTTTTTTGAGGAGGGGTGCAACTCTTGCCCTCTTGAAGACGGAAGGGACATAGCCAGCGGTCAATGGTGAGTTGATGAGCAAGATGAGGTAAGGGAGAAGGTCACCGGAAATGGTCTGGAGAAGAGAGGAGGGGATAGGGTCAAGCGGGCAGGTTGTTGGGCGGCCGGCCGTCACAGGTCACAAGGTTTCATCTGGAGAGAGAGGGGAGAAAGAAGTCAAAGCATAGGGTAGGGCAGTGTGAGCAGGACCAGTGGTGTCAATAGGCTTAGTAAATGAGGATTGGATATTGTCAACCTTCTTTTCATAATGGTTGACGAAGTCAACCACAGAGAGGGAGGAGGGAGGGGGAGGAGGATTCAGCAGGGAGGAGAAGGTGGCAAAGAGCTTCCTAGGGTTAGTGGCCGAGGCTTGACATTTAGAGTGTCAGAAAGTGGCTTTAGCAGCAGAAACAGAGGAAGAAACAGTAGAGAGGAGAGAGTGAAAAGATGACAGGTTTAGTTTTCCTCCATTTCCGCTCGGCTGCCCGGAGCCCTGTGAGCTCGCAATGAGTCGTCTAGCCACGGAGCAGGAGGGGGAAGACTGAGCCGGCCGGGAGATTAAAGTCTCCCAGAACTGTGAGGGGTGAGCCAATTTATCAAGGTGTCAAGCTCATTGATGAACTCTCCAAGGGAACCTGGAGGGCGATAAATGACAAGGATGTTAAGCTTGAATGGGCTAGTGACTGTGACAGCATGGAATTCAAATTAGGAGAAAGACAGATGGGTCAGGGGGAAAAGAGAGAATGTCCACTTGGGAGAGATTTGCCGCTTTCTGGAATTCTGTGCCACTGCCACGCTGACCAGATGCTCTCTGGGTATGCGAGAACACATAATCAGATGAGGAAAGAGCAGTAGGAGTAACAGTGTTTTCTGTGGTAATCCATGTTTCCGTCAGCACCAAGATGTCGAGGGACTGGAGGGCAGCATAGGCTGAGACCTGGAACTCCATGTGGGTCGTGCGCGCAAGGACCACCAGATTAGAGTGGTTGCAGCCACGCGGTGTGAAGCATTTGTATGGCCTGTGCAGAGAGGAGAGAACAGGGATAGACAGACACATAGTTGACAGACTACAGAAAAGGCTACAATAATGCAAAAGAGATCTGAATAAAATTTACATATGTGCAAGTGAGAGAGCGGGGCCTCCCTCACATACCTTCCTCGACTAACTCCCGCAGAACATCTCGGCAGAACTGTCTTTGTTTCAGGGACAGCTGCTGGAGACAGCTGCAGCTGAACAAGGAGGCTGTGCTAATATCACTAAGCTAATTGCCTAGCGCAGGTGTAGCCCCTCCCCCTCCTATTCAGTTGTAATCTGCACAGAACAAAACAAGTGGATGGGCCTGCACCCACTCTGAATGGGTAGCAATCCCTAACCTTCTTAATCAAATTAGCCGTTCACACCGACTAGGTAGCTAACTAACTGGGACAGACAGACAGAAACCAACACAGCTAACAGGTTCAAACAATTATACTTAGCCTGCTTTGGAGAATGGAGCAGGATCCTTCCAAGAAAACAAGTTGAAAACAAGTTGACACGAAGCACCAATTAACCTACAAATGGAGGGTCAAGGAAATTAAGCTTTTTATTGATCATGGAGGCAGCCAAAGCCAACCCACCTTCTGGGAAATTCAGATAATTAGAACCAGATTTATGTCTAGACCAAATAAATCAACCTTGGTGGTATACATAGTGCCTACTTCAATCCATCAATGTAGAATGGCTCAGGCACTGACTTCAAAACTTAGTCTGGGTGTTATTTTCAGTGCAACAACATTAACTACATATATGCTTTTTTAAATCTACAATTGAATGGACAAGTTTCAATAGACAAAATGCACCTTAATATTTATATTGATCTGTCACGCATACAACAGAAACAGAACACCAACAAACAGAAGACACAACAAACACAGTCAACACCACACAATGTCATATAAAGACCTCCAGCCCATGATATTGATTGATTGACTTTATTTTATTTTATGTGTGTGTGTGTGTTTTTAGGAGTGCAACGGGGAAAAGACAAGTGAAAATACAGTGGAAGAGTACAAGAGAGAGACAGGTTAAAGGTTATCCAACTTACCCTGAGTGAGGGATTCTGTTATGATGGTATGAAGGCACACATCCTCAGCTCTTCTAAAAACCATCCATCTACACTGCAGCTGGCATCGACACGAAGAACACTATACTTTATATTTACTGAACTAAAATATAAACGCAACATGTAAAGTGTTGGTCCCATGTTTCATGAGCTGAAATAATAGATCCCTGACATTTTCAATATGCACAAAAAGCTCAAATTTGGTGCACACATTTGTTTACATCCCTGTTAGAGAGCATTTCTTCTTTGCCAAGACAATTCATCCACCTGACAGGTGTTGCATATCAAGGAGCTGATTAAACAGCATGATCATTACACAGGTGCACCTTGTGTTGGGGATAATAAAAGGCCACTCTAAAATGTGCAGTTTTGTCACACAACACAATGCCACAGATGTCTCAATGGCTGCACCCCTGCCCAGTCATTGGATTAGGGCCTAATGAAGGGCCTAATGAATTTATTTCAATTGACTGATATCCTCATATGAACCATAACTCAGTAAAATCTTGGAAATTGTTGCATGTTGCATTTATATTTTAGTTTAGTGTATACTGTACATACTAGCTACATCTGTTCTTTATGCACACATTACAGATAGCACTAAGGTGTAGGGTGAAGTTGCCCCCTAGAAACTGATCTTGGTCAGTTTTGCATTTCCTCACTAATGGTTAAGGTTAAGATTGGGTGAGGGGAAACTGATCCTGGATCTGTACCTCTGGGAAACTTCACCCCAGAGCCAGTTACAATCCACATTCATAGTCCACATTTTACTGACCTGACAGAGAAGTTGTAAACTTTACACTAATCCACTTCTAATGAAATCCAAAACTTTCCAGGTTTCGAACACCCAGCAATAATTATGTTTGTTGCAGAAACTTAATTAAAAGGCCATAACAATTCTTTGTGTATGTACTGTATGTGTTACTCTGTGTGTGTGAGTGTGTGTGTGTGCGTGCATGCATGTGTGTATTACTGGCTGTGTGTGTTACTGCCTGTGTGTGTATCAATGTTGCCTTCCTGCCTTTGAAGTCAATTCCCAACTGGAAGGTGCTGCTTTTGTGTCGGAGATATCCTAGTTCCTCCCCTCTTCCTCCCCCTTCCTCCCCTCTTCCATCTTCCTCATCTCTTCCTTCTCTCTTCCTCCCCTCTTCCTCCCCTCTCCCTCCCCCTTCCTCCCTTACTGAGACTCCCAAATCCCCTCCCTTTGTAGCCCTTCTCCCCTGTGTTTGTGTGTACATGCGTGCATTGTGTGTGTTTGTGTCAGTAGGGTCTAATTATCAAGCCAATAGGACTGCCATTGATTCTACGTGGGAGTGGATGATTATGTCATTCTCACCTCAGATATTTAAATGTTGTTTACTGTCTCACAGTAGAGGCAATCATAAGATCTGGGTTAGGGTTAGGGTTACTCTCTCACAGTAGAGGCAATCATAAGATCTGGGCTCAAACAAACACAAAGAAGATGTGGGCTCAAACAAACACAAAGAAGATCTGGGCTCAAACAAACACAAAGAAGATGTGGGCTCAAACAAACACAAAGAAGATGTGGGCTCAAACAAACACAAAGAAGATCTGGGCTCAAACAAACACAAAGAAGATGTGAGCTCAAACAAACACAAAGAAGATCTGGGCTCAAGCAAACACAAAGAAGATGTGGGCTCAAACAAGCACAAAGAAGATGTGGGCTCAAACAACCACAAAGAAGATGTGGGCTCAAACAACCACAAAGAAGATGCCAGAGTCCCAAATGGCAGCATATTCCCTATAGGGATTTGCTCAAAAGTAGTGCACTATATATACAGTATAGGGAATAGGGTGCCATTTGGGACGCAGAAGAAGAAGACTGCATTCTGCTCTACACCCAGCTGCTGCGTCATGGCAGAGAGAGTTGGAACAAAGCTAGAAATCTTGTTGTTAGTGGGCATAAACTTGGATTTGGACATCTTTGTATGATTCATGACAAGGTTCACACACACACACACACACACACACACACACACACACACACACACACACACACACACACACACACACACACACACACACACACACACACACACACACACGTAGCCAAAGTTACAACTTGTTTGGAAAGCTCTGGGAAAAGTAGACTTTCTCTATGTAAGAAAGTTAGACATCTGTCTACTCTCTAACTTTCCTGCCTATTTCTGTGACACCTCTTGAGCTTTGCTGTGGTGAAGCTGTGATTACCTGCCCCACCAAGAACCACTTGTGGAGAGCTTCAAAAAGACCTGTAATTAGCAGGTACTGTTGTCTCAAAGAAAACAGTAAGTAATGCACTCCACCGCCATGGCCTGTATGCACGCTCACCACGCAAGACTCCATTGCTGAAAAAAAGCATGTTGAAGCTCGTTTAAAGTTTGCTGCACAACAGTTGGAAAAGCCAGTGAAATACTGGGAGAATATAGTGTGGTCAGATGAGAGCAAAATTGAACTGTCTGGATGTCATAATACACACCATGTTTGGAGGAGAAATGGCACTGCACATCACCCTAAAAACACCATACCAACAGTGAAGTTTGGAGGTGGGAACATCATGGTGTGGGGCTGCTTTTCAGCAAATGGTACTGGCAAACTTCACATAATTGAATGAAGGATGAATGGGCAAATTTACCGAGACATTCTTGACAAAAATCTGCTGCCATCTACCAGGATGATGAAAATGAAACAAGGGTGGTTATTTCAGCAAGACAATGATCCCAAACACACAGCCAAGGAAACTCTCAATTGGTTTCAAAGAAAGAAAATAAAGCTGCTAGAATGGCCCAGCCAATCACCTGACTTAAATCCCATTGAAAATCTATGGAAAGAACTGAAGATCAAGATTCATAGAAGAGGCCCACGGAACCTTCAAGATTTGAAGACTGTTTGTGTGGAAGAATGGGCCAAAATCACACCAGAGCAATGCATGCGACTAGTTTCTCCATACAGGAGGCGTCTTGAAGCTGTCATTACCAACAAAGGCTTTTGTACAAAGTATTAAATACAGTGGGGAGAACAAGTATTTGATACACTGCTGATTTTGCAGGTTTTCCTACTTACAAATCATGTAGAAGTCTGTAATTTTTATCATAGGTACTCTTCAACTGTGAGAGACGGAATCTAAAACAAAAATCCAGAAAATCACATTGTATGATTTTTAAATAATTAATTTGCATTTTATTGCATGACATAAGTATTTGATACATCAGAAAAGCAGAACTTAATATTTGGTACAATTAATATTTGGTGCAATTACAGAGATCATACGTTTCCTGTAGTTCTTGACCAGGTTTGCACACACTGCAGCAGGGATTTTGGCCCACTCCTCCATTCAGATCCTTCAGGTTTCGGGGCTGTCGCTGGGCAATACGGACTTTCAGCTCCCTCCAAAGATTTTCTATTGGGTTCAGGTCTGGAGACTGGCTAGGCCACTCCAGGACCTTGAGATGCTTCTTACGGAGCCACTCCTTAGTTGCCCTGGCTGTGTGTTTCAGGTCGTTGTCATGCCGGAAGACCCAGCCACGACCCATCTTCAATGCTCTTACTGAGGGAAGGAAGTTGTTGGCCAAGATCTCGCAATACATGGCCCCATCCATCCTCCCCTCAATACGGTGCAGTCGTCCTGTCCCCTTTGCAGAAAAGCATCCCCAAAGAATGATGTTTCCACCTCCATGCTTCACGGTTGGGATGGTGTTCTTGGGGTTGTACTCATCCTTCTTTTTCCTCCAAACACGGCGAGTGGAGTTTAGACCAAAAAGCTCTATTTTTGTCTCATCAGACCACATGACCTTCTCCCATTCCTCCTCTGGATCATCCAGATGGTCATTGGCAAACTTCAGACGGGCCTGGACATGTGCTGGCTTGAGCAGGGGGACCTTGCGTGCGCTGCAGGATTTTAATCCATGACGGCGTAGTGTGTTACTAATGGTTTTCTTTGAGACTGTGGTCCCAGCTCTCTTCAGGTCATTGACCAGGTCCTGCCGTGTAGTTCTGGGCTGATCCCTCACCTTCCTCATGATCATTGATGCCCCATGAGGTGAGATCTTGCATGGTGCCCCAGACCGAGGGAGATTGACCGTCATCTTGAACTTCTTCCATTTTCTAATAATTGCGCCAACAGTTGTTGCCTTCTCACCAAGCTGCTTGCCTATTGTCCTGTAGCCCATTCCAGCCTTGTGCAGGTCTACAATTTTATCCCTGATGTCCTTACACAGCTCTCTGGCCTTGGCCATTGTGGAGAGGTTGGAGTCTGTTTGATTGAGTGTGTGGAGAGGTGCCTTTTATACAGGTAACGAGTTCAAACAGGTGCAGTTAATACAGGTAATGAGTGGAGAACAGGAGGGCTTCTTAAAGAAAAACTAACAGGTCTGTGAGAGCCGGAATTCTTACTGGTTGGTAGGTGATCAAATACTTATGTCATGCAATAAAATGCAAATTAATTATTTAAAAATCATACAATGTGATTTTCTGTATTTTTGTTTTAGATTCCGTCTCTCACAGTTGAAGTGTACCTATGATAAAAATTACAGACCTCTACATGCTTTGTAAGTAGGAAAACCTGCAAAATCGTCAGTGTATCAAATACTTGTTCTCCCCACTGTAAATATCAGTAAGTGTGTTCAATACTTTTTCCCTGTGTCATTTCACATTATTACACATAACTTAATTTCTGAACTTATTTGTTTGGTTTCTTTGCATGTATGGATTACTTGGGTTGTTACCAACATCTGGTGAAAATGTAATGTCAATAGCACCTTTAGAAATATATTTACTGAGAAAAATGGTGACGTGTTCAATACTTATTTCACCCACTGTATCTTATGAAGAAGCCCTTCAATCTATCATGTTATTAGTTTTGCCTATGTAAATGCTATTTGGCAAAATTATCAGTCTGACTGAGGACTTCTGTATTGATTGAGTTTGCAATACATACTGGTAAGCAAAAATGCATAGTGTTGGCTGACCTTCGGAACCCTTGAGTGGGACCGCCCGATAGGGAAATAAGTCCTCAGTTGACTTAGGAATGAGTGAACAAACATAACAGGAATTTTGAGTCAATTTTCAGACCTTCTGCTTGAGTGTTTTGTACCATAAATTAGACGTGATGGGGTGAATAGAATTTAATGGCCAATCAATATCATCATAGGTGAGAGTCTCTAAAGCAGAATTAGTATCCTCTGGTAATCTCGTTGGCCATGTTATGGGAGCTTCTATTTTTCCAAATACCATTTTATTTGGTATCCAGTAGGGAGCGCAAACGCCTTGCCAAAATGTTGTAAGGTAAGTATATAAGTGCTCTCCACAGTACCAGACCATGTAATCTGTTACTGGCCAGGGTAGGTTCGTATCTAAAAAGATTTTCTGGACACTCTTGTGCCATACCCATGGGGTGTAAAACTATATGACTGGATATTGAAGTCACGCAGGTTAAAGGTTCTTCTTTCTGTTTAGTCTTAATGGCTTCTGGCTGCATATTTGCATAGGCCTGCAGGTCTCTCTGAACCACACATTTTGGTAGCAACTTTCTCCATATTGCGTAACGTAAAAAGGCTTACTCCCTGTGGCTCTGAGTGGATAGTATAGACAGTGCATATCATCTTCTCACATGGGAACCTGTTCTGACACTTCCGCTTCTATGTAAGGCTTGGGTTTTTGAATATTGCGACGTGTGCTTTCATGATGTTGGTCTGTGTTGTTAATGCATGCTGTTGGATCCAATGAACAACGGGTTAAAAAGGTGCATGAATTATTCTTCCTAAATCTATTCATCCATTTATTCATGCCATTATTCATTGTCCTGTATTCATGCTTCAAAATGACGTCTTTATTGTCAGATTCTCTGGAATCGGTATCGCTAGTATCCATTTTCTCTGTTTGGTTAGAATTGTCAAGCAATAGCCATAAAATAACAGTTGTCAGGGTCGTTAGTCCTATTACATATGGTACGGCTCCAAGATCGCCTCTCATCCTCCCCAGGGGTTTGGTTCTTGTCCTGGTGCTCTCCATGACTCTTTCTGGAATGGTCCCTCCGTTCGCCTCTCCAGCACTTTCGTATAATAAAAGAAAAACAAATAAATTATTATGATTATAAGATTAATACAATTATATAATGAAAATCAATCCCTCTACAGGTTTCCTCTCAATTTGACTCCTTCCCAGCTACTACCAAATTGACTTCTGACCTTAACTGCTGTTTGTGTTACCAGGAGGATTTGTGTTGGGGGTCCATAATGTGGCTCTCTGTCACAAGTGGTTCGACATTTTATTATACTATGTATAACTTCACACAATGACAAACTACAAACAAAACAATGAACTGGAACACACTTACTTGCCTGTGACATCAAATGTACAACGACCCACACCAGAGTGAAGGACAGACCAAATTATATAGGATCCCTAATTAGAGACAATGCGGTGCAGCTGCCTCTAATTAGGGATCCAACCCATCACCCACACAGAAACAGAAAAGAAAGACACTGTCAGACTCTGACCATAGCTACATAGAGAAGCAAATAGGCTTCTCTATGGCCAGAGCCTGACACTCTCCTTGGAAGACCACAGGTTTTAAACTGTGTACCAGAACGTAATCGCCTGGCTGAAAATTGTGTATAGGCTCATCCCCCGGTGAGGGAAGGGATTCTATTACCTGCTGAGAGTATTTAGAAACAAATAAGAACAAATGTTAAACAGAATTTTGTTGCAATTCCTGTAGTTGTGTTATATCACCCACTTCTCTTTCATCAGGGCACCTAGAGGAAAACGTCTAGCTATTAGAACTTCATGGGGGGACAATCCTGTACAAGCATTAGGCATAGCTCGGATTGATAAGAGCACTAATGGTAAGGCGTCCAGCCAATTCATCCATTTTGATTGATGTACTTTAATTGACTTATCTTTTATTGTTCTTCCCACCTGTGCTGAGCTCTGCGGATTGCAAGGAATGTGAAATGTCCAATTAATCCCTAACGCTGCTGATAATTGTCTAGTTACTCTAGACGTAAAAGATGTTCCATTATCTGAATCGATTCCAATCGGAATTCCGAAATGAGGGATTACATGTTCCATTAAACAATTCACCACAGTTTGAGCGTTTTCTTTTCTCGTCGCAAAGGCTTCTGTCCATTTTGAAAATCTATCTACAACTACCAAAATATATGAATATGCCCTACATTTTGGCATGAGTGTAAAATCAATTTGCAACTGCTGAAACGGACCCTCAAGTTTTGGTAGGTGTCCACATTTAGACGGGTTAACATGTGGATTACATTGCGCACAAGTTAAGCATCTTTGAATACATTTACTAACTTTACTATTGTAAATAACTATTTTTCCATACAATCATGTGTGGGTTCTTTACTATCTTGGTCACGTTCAACCCCATGTAATAATGCTTTTAAATGTATTGCAGGGTTTGAATGGGTTGCAGGAGAAATAGTTAGGTTTTGAGTGCCTGTCCAGATATGTTCGTAATTACTACGTCTCTGGCTCGTCATGTGTTGTGTAGTAATATTTAGCAAAATTATATTCACTGTATGTAATGTATGTAATATGATTGGATGTGCTAAAACAATGGTTTGGGATTTTTCAACCATTAATGCAGCACCCACAATAGCAGGTAAACATGGCGCCATTCCACTCCAGTGCTGGAGAATTGCACAGAAGATACTTTATATGACGAAAGGAGTGTTTCATTTCATCACCACAGAATAACTTCAGGAGCATCCTTAATCGTTGCTCTGCGCATAATCACATCATATACTGCGTATTCAGCCAGCCAACTCCGACAGTAATTCACAAGACCCAAAAAGGATAACATTTCAGTCTTATTTCGTGGCTTCTCAATGTCCTTGATTGCTTTCACCCTGTCAGGGGATAAAAATCGACAGCCATTCCTCAGGATGTATCCCAGATAATTAACAGCTTCCTGACAAACTGTAGCTTGGCGAGAGATGCTCTGTCCTTGGTCAGATGTGTGAGCAATGTGATTGAGTCCTTCACACACTCTTTCTCGCTTGTGGAAGCAATGAGAATATCATCCACGTACTGTAAAAGCGTTGATGAGCATGGGAGTGACAATTGAGCCAAGTGCCTATTTACAGCTGAGCTATAGACTGATGCTGAATCAATAAATCCCAGTGGTAGACGTTGTCAAATGTACTGTTCCCTTCTATATGTAAATGCAAATACATTTAGTGTGTTTTCATGTACAGGTATAGAAAATATGCAGAGCATAAATTAACTACCGTATACCATTTTGAATCAGCAGGCAATGCAGTTAATATCTAATTAGTATCAGGCACAATCGGTGAAATAGGTATTATGGCTTCATTAATTTTCCTTAAATCCTGTGTAAAGCGATATTTTTATACTTCCAGGTTTCAAAATCGGGTTAACAGGAGTATTATTTGGTGACATGTCTTATTGTATTAGACTTTCAATAACTGGTCTAATTCCTTCTTCTTTTTCCATTGATAAAGGATATTGTCAGGTCCTGACTGTGGTGATGACGCCAGGCATCTCTATGTTTGTCTGGTGGCTAAGGTCAGGGATTGACAGAGGAGAGGTTTCTGGTAAACTCTATGTTTTGAGTTTTGTTGGTCCACAATTAGAGGCAGCTGCCCTGTGTTGTCTCTAATTGGGGATCCTATTTAAGGTTCTTGCCTTCCCACCTTTGTGTGGGTTATTGTTTTTGCATTGTGCATTTACGGTGTGGTTGGATACTCGTTCAATGTTTATTGTTTTGGAAACTAATACAGTATGTTGAACTGCTACCGCTCCGCGCCTCGGGTCCTGACTGCCAACCATTACAGATATTGCTTAATAAAGACTGGATACTTACTCTGATTCATTTTGGCCTCATATAGTGGCACGTCTAATAATCCCACCCGGTTAGCATGTAATGCCCACAATGATGAAGGTATTTCACTAACACAGATGGAGGGCATAAAGATATCTCTCTATCTTTATCAATACAAATCTGTGGTTTAATATTATTCTGTAACTCCTTTACAAAAAAATGTGTTGGCTCCAAACCATATGACCAGATAATCCAACCCTTATTTCGCTCTTCATTAGTGGGGGGTAACGTTAGATATTGATTAAAATAACTAATCAAAGCGTCAATATCGGTGAAATAATTTCTCACTGCACACACAAAAGGCTCATTATCATTAGAAGTATGTTTCCATAATAGCAAAAGTCTGTGTGGTGATTTGAAAAGATTTTGTGGAATTTCCTGCATTTTTTCTGGATCAATGAATTTATCTGAAAAAGGAACTTTTACAGCTTTCAAATGTATGATTCTGGCTGCTGCAGCGGCATGGCATGACGTTAATCTCTTTATTCCGTCCATTGTAAATCATTTTGTCACTAATTCTACCTCTAACAATGTAGATGTAACCTTATGGGTCCTTTGATTGCCATTAGAAAATAATTGATATGCTCTATTTGGCGGAATGTGCACCTCGATGCCATCTGCTGAACAGAAAATGGTTGCATTAAGTTTGCTTAGAAAGTCACGTCCCATTAATGCCAGTTGTAGCGCTTACTATAAATTAATGCTGAAATGTAATATAATCCAAATCAATTTGCAATGGGAGAGATATAGGATCAATTTGCGGAGTTCCACTAATTCCGATAGACTGGACCTTTTGTTTACTTAAAGGACACAAAAATCCTGCTGCCTTAAGCATGACAGAGTTGCCCCTGTGTCTACAAAATGTTTTATTATTTTTCCAGACACACAAACTTAACTGTGGTATTTCTGATGGTCTCTCTGAAAAGTGCAATTATGGGGCATTAACTATACATTTAATTTTCTCCATGTCTATTGGTAGCAAACATCCTTTCTTCCATAATAAATTATAGTCTCCTGCCTAGGGGTAGGTTGGGGCATGTGCCGAGATTATCTGTGGTTGATTGACATTTTCCTGTGCTGGTGGAGGATACCAATTCTCCCTCTGGCCATCTTTCTCTCTCGCCTTATCCTGTAATCTTACAGTACATTCGCGGAACCAATGTCCTCTTCTTTTGCAATAATTGTAAGTATCTATGTCTCTGCGAAACATCCTTCTTCCTCCTCTGAAATTACTATTGTATCTGCCTCTGTGGATTATTATTGCATGGTCTGAATTGCTCATTCCTAGGTTGTTGTAATGACAATGTTTTGTCCGGCTGTGTGTATTGTGGTAGTTCTAATGCTTGAATTCTAGGTTTCTATGCGGTGAATAATCCCACTGCTTCTAATTCCCTAATTTTCTTCAACAATTGTACTGGTTCAATTGAATACAAATCTGGTGTGGACAGTTTCAGAGTATACGCAGATTCCTGATCCATAACATTCAAAACATGCTTATAAAAAATTTCAAATTGAGCATTTACCTCTTTCCATGAAAACGTGTTGCGTATTCTGACATCGTTTCAGTGGGTTTACATTTACAAATGAATAATTGGGTAATATCTCGTTCTTGTCTAGCATTTTCCTTTAAGAATTCTTTGAGTTCTCCGATATGAACATCTTTATGATCTTTATTTAGCCAAGGAAACCTGGTCTCTGGATCCATTCCACGCTTAGGGCCTTCGTTATCATAGGATAAAGTATCACATGATTCTTATCAATGTGTCCATTTTAATATTGTCACACCCTGATCTGTTTCACCTGTCTTTGTGATTGTCTCCACCCCCCTCCAGGGGTCGCCCATCTTCCTCATTAGCCCCAGTGTATGTATCCTTGTGTTCTATGTTTGGCTGTGTGTATTCTGTGTTCTATGTTTGCCCTAAAGTCATTTTTCCGGCCGTCTGCTCCACTCCAGTGCCAGAGCAGTCCGCTCCACCGGTGCCCAGTCCGGGTCTGGCCGTCTGCTCCGCTCCCGAGCCAGAGCAGTCCGCTCCACCGGTGCCCAGTCCGGGTCTGGCCGTCTGCTCCGCTCCTGAGCCAGAGCAGTCCGCTCCACCGGTGCCCAGTCCGGGTCCGGCCGTCTGCTCCGCTCCAGTGCCAGAGCAGTCCGCTCCACCGGTGCCCAGTCCGGGTCCGGCCGTCTGCTCCGCTCCTGAGCCAGAGCAGTCCGCTCCACCGGTGCCCAGTCCGGGTCCGGCCGTCTGCTCCGCTCCAGTGCCAGAGCAGTCCGCTCCACCGGTGCCCAGTCCGGGTCTGGCCGTCTGCTCCGCTCCTGAGCCAGAGCAGTCCGCTCCACCGGTGCCCAGTCCAGGTCCGGTTATTTTCCCCGCTCCATGGCCGGAGCTGTTTACCCCACCGGTGCCCAGTCCGGGCCCGGTCATAAGGAAGGGGCATGGGAGGAAGCTGTCTACTTTGCTGGAGCCATAACCGCCACCGACAAACTAATCTTCCCTCCCTAAACCCCCCCCCGCCCCCCCCCCCCCCCGCCCATGTATTTGTGTTTTGGTTTGGCGTTTGGGAGTCCGCGCATTTGAGGGGGGGGGGGGGGGGTACTGTCAGGCTCTGGCCATAGAAGCCTATTGCTTCTCTATGTAGCCATGGTCAGAGTCTGACAGGTCTATCATTTCTGTTTCTGGTGGTGGTTTGTGTTGGATCCCTAATTAGAGGCAGCTGCAGTGCATTGTCTCTAATTAGGGATCCTACATATGTTTGTATGTTCCACACCTGGGTGTGGGTCATTATTCTCCAGTCACGGTGAACGTAAGTGTGTTACGTTTTGGTATATCGTGATTTGTTTGTTAGTTTGTCATTTTAAAGTTGTTTACTAAAATAAAATGTCAAACTATTACTGTGCTGCGCCTTGGTCTCCCCATGCACTGGTCTCCCAATACTTTTAGTAGAGACATGTTTTAAATGTGTATTTGTCTTTAATAATCTTGCTTTTCTTTCCTTTCGAAGCAAATCACGCTCCGATTTATTTCTTACTGTGGTCTGGTCGTCGACAACCTCCGCCTTACTAGATTGGCTCCCCATGATTTCAAGTGCATGCAATGTTAGTAATTAATATTTGAATCAAACCCCCATCTGGAGCTTTATTAAAAATGTGTTTGTCTATTGAATAATTGATGCTGTGCTTCAATAGTCTTACGCTGTGTGCGTTCTTTGTCCCTCTACCCGGAACGTTTTGAGTATTTCTCCAAGGGACTCTAACTCTCTAGAGCAGGGGTCTTTAACCTTTTTCAGCCCAGGGACCCCTTGGCCGATAGAGAAATAGAACAGGGACCCCAGGATAAAAAAAATAAAAAAGGTTGTTGAGTTTTATGCCTGGCCATACACTAACAGTAACTGACTAACATATTTATCACCTCTTTTAACCTATTTTGTACTCAGTTATACATAACTATTATTGGTTTTTATTATTGGCCATATAATAATTGTAATCCTTTTTTAACCTATTTATATACTCAATTATTATGTTTATGTTTGATTAAACTTTTTTGTTTATTATTATTATTGACTGGCCCTGGTGGGTAGCACACAGCTGGTCTATTCTGGGGGAGGTTGTCAGGCAGAGCACCCTGTCATCCTCATGCTGCAGTCTGGACCAGTATTTGCTCTTTAGGTACAGTGGGGAGAACAAGTATTTGATACACTGCCGAAAATCCAGAAAATCACATTTTATGATTTTTAAATAATTAATTTGCATTTTATTGCATGACTTAAGTATTTGATCACCTATCAACCAGTAAGAATTCCGGCTCTCACAGACCTGTTAGTTTTTCTTTAAGAAGCCCTCCTGTTCTCCACTCATTACCTGTATTAACTGCACCTGTTTGAACTCGTTACCTGTATAAAAGACACCTGTCCACACACTCAATCAAACAGACTCCAACCTCTCCACAATGGCCAAGACCAGAGAGCTGTGTAAGGACATCAGGGATAAAATTGTAGACCTGCACAAGGCTGGGATGGGCTACAGGACAATAGGCAAGAAGCTTGTTGAGAAGGCAACAACTGTTGGCGCAATTATTAGAAAATGGAAGAAGTTCAAGATGACGGTCAATCTCCCTCGGTCTGGGGCACCATGCAAGATCTCACCTCGTGGGGCATCAATGACCATGAGGAAGGTGAGGGATCAGCCCAGAACTACACGGCAGGACCTGGTCAATGACCTGAAGAGAGCAGGGACCACAGTCTCAAAGAAAACCGTTAGTAACACACTACGCCGCCATGGATTAAAATCCTGCAGTGCACGCAAGGTCCCCCTGCTCAAGCCAGCGCATGTCCAGGCCCGTCTGAAGTTTGCCAATGACCATCTGGATGATCCAGAGGAGGAATGGGAGAAGGTCATGTGGTCTGATGAGACAAAAATAGAGCTTTTTGGTCTAAACTCCACTCGCCGTGTTTGGAGGAAGAAGAAGGATGAGTACAACCCCAAGAACACCATCCCAACCGTGAAGCATGGAGGTGGAAACATCATTCTTTGGGGATGCTTTTCTGCAAAGGGGACAGGACGACTGCACCGTATTGAGGGGAGGATGGATGGGGCCATGTATCGCGAGATCTTGGCCAACAACCTCCTTCCGTCAGTAAGAGCATTGAAGATGGGTCGTGGCTGGGTCTTCCAGCATGACAATGACCCGAATCACACAGCCAGGGCAACTAAGGAGTGGCTCCGTAAGAAGCATCTCAAGGTCCTGGAGTGGCCTAGCCAGTCTCCAGACCTGAACCCAATAGAAAATCTTTGGAGTGAGCTGAAAGTCGGTATTGCCCAGCGACAGCCCCGAAACCTGAAGGATCTGGAGAAGGTCTGTATGGAGGAGTGGGCCAAAATCCCTGCTGCAGTGTGTGCAAACCTGGTCAAGAACTAAAGGAAACGTATGATCTCTAATTGCAAACAAAGGTTTCTGTACCAAATATTAAGTTCTGCTTTTCTGATGTATCAAATACTTATGTCATGCAATAAAATGCTAATTAATTACTTAAAAATCATACAATGTGATTTTCTGGATTTTTATTTTAGATTCCGTCACTCACAGTTGAAGAGTACCTATGATAAAAATTACAGACTTCTACATGCTTTGTAAGTGGGAAAACCTGCAAAATCGCCAGTGTATCAAATACTTGTTCTCCCCACTGTAGGTAGGGGTAAAAGGGACTAGGCCATCAGGATAAATTATAACAGAGTAGCAGCAGTGTATGTGAAGAGTGAGAAAGAGTGTCTATGCGCGAGTGTGTGTGGCGTCAATATGCTTGTATAGGCTGTCTCATTGTTGTCGGTGATCAGGCCTACTGCTGTTGTGTCGTCAGCAAACTTAATGGTGTTGGAGTCGTGTGTGGCCACGCAGTCATGGGTGAACAGGGAGTATAGGAGGGAGCTAAGCACGCACCACTTAAGGGGCCCCAGTGTTGAGGATCAGCGTGGCAGATGTGTTGTTACCTACCCTTACCACCTGAAGGCGGCCCATCAGGAAGTCCAGGATCCAGTTGCAGAGGGCGGTGTTTAGTCCCAGGGTCCTTAGCTTAGTGATGAGCTTTGAGGGCACTATGGTGTTGTAGGCTGAACTATAGTCAATGAACAGCATTCTCACATAGGTGTTCCTTTTGTCAAGGTGGGAAAGGGCAGTGTTGAGTGCGATTGAGATTGTGTCATATGTAGATCTGTTGGGGCGGTGGGCCAAAATCCCTGCTGCAGTGTGTGCAAACCTGGTCAAGAACTACTGTACCAAATATTCTGCTTTTTTAAAATTCTGCTTTTCTGATGTATCAAATACTTATGTCATGCAATAAAATGCAAATTAATTACTTAAAAATCATACAATGTTATTTTCTGGATTTTTGTTTTAGATTCCGTCACTCACAGTTGAAGAGTACCTATGATAAAAATTACAGACTTCTACATGCTTTGTAAGTGGGAAAACCTGCAAAATCGGCAGTGTATCAAATACTTGTTCTCCCCACTGTAGGTGAGGGAGGAAAATCCACTTTCACAAAGATATGTTTTTGCAAAAGGCAAAAGGCTCAGCATTGCCTTTGCAGTGAGCTGGGGGAAGTCTTTCTGGCAATAAATCCAGAACTGAATGAGAGGCCTTGACTCATACACATTCTTGTGCGTGCTGTCTGTGGACAGCTCTATCAGCTGATCTTCCTCAGAGGCTGTCAAGTTTGAGCTGTCATATGCTTTGTCTTTGAATGGAAACTGTATCCATATCTTGTCCCTTCTCCAGGACTCAGTCTCAGAAAAGTACTTTCCAAATTGACTTTCGAGTGCCTCCAAGTGTCCAATAATTGCATGTTTCACGTCAGGTGAAAGCACTGCAGAATCAGCCAACTCCTCCACTGATGGAAGCATAGAAAAGTTACCTTCCCTGATTCGCTCTCTCCATCTCGTTGTTTTCTTCAGAAAGCTTTCCATCTTGTCATACAAATCATCCACATAAATCATTTTGGGGGACCCCCTGCAGTACCCTCTCGGACCCCCGGTTGAAGATCCCTGCTCTAGAGGACTCAAACCCTACTTATTATTCAACCTACCTTAACCTAAGACTTAATATTGTTACCAATAATTACTCATTATTCAACCTACCTTAACCTAAGACTTACCAATAGCTTGTTAAGGATCGGACTCTTCCCTTGCTTTTCTACTCATTTATTGAACGCTCCCTTCCTTGAATCACAGCATATTCCAATCTTATTTTGATTCGAATTTGCATGTCTAATGTATTTCTCACATACTTCACATCACTTGAGAATACTCCTAAATCAATACCAAATAATCCGGCCCCCTTGTTTATTATTATTATTAGTGTTTTTTTTACGTTCTTACCAGTACAGCCTTATCCTAAGGTGAGCAGATTCAACATAATCATAACTTAAAATAACGAGAGTCTTCTCACCTGTGGTTCAGCTGTCATTGTTATCCCGTTCAAAGACGGCAATTGTAATGATGATTATTTCTAGTATTGAAGAAACTCAGGATGTGAGAAGAAATATAAATACTCGGTTGAAAGGTTGATACAGATATTTATTAGTCAGATCTGGGTCCGTATAGCAACTACCAGTAAGTGTAGTTTGCTATGACAGAACCCCGAACAAAGAAAGTAGTGAATTTATATACTACATGATAAAACAGGATGTATCCACATCTGGCATACATTAGAAGAGGGGCCCAACTCACGTGATGTTAGCATGTTCCAGAGATTTCTGTAGTCTTTTAATCTCACATTCTGCGCTGTGCTCTTGCAGTAATCTATGCAGGGCGGCCACTCCTAGGGAGAATAGCAACAGTGCTAAACTTTCTCCATTTATAGACAATTTGTCTTACTGTGAACTGATGAACATCAAGGATTTTAGAGATACTTTTGTAACCCTTTCCAGCTTTATGCAAGTCAACAATTCTTAATCTTAGGTCTTCTGAGATCTCTTTTGTTGGAGGCATGGTTCACATCAGGAAATGCTTCTTTTGAATAGCAAACTCACATTTTGTGAGTGTTTTTATAGGGCAGGGCAGCTCCATCCAACATCTCCAATCTCGTCTCATTGATTGGACTCCAGGTTAACTGACTCCTGACTCCAATTAGCTTTTGGAGAAGTCATTCGCCTAGGGTTCACATACTTTTTCCAACCTACACTGTGAATGTTTAAATGATGTATTCAATATAGACAAGAAAAATACAATAATGTGTGTGTTATTAGTTTAAGCACACTGTGTTTGTCTATTGTTGTGACAGATAAAATGTTATGACCAATTTATGGAGAAATCCAGGTAATTCCAAAGGGTTCACATACTTTTTCTTGCCACTGTATCTCTGTCCAATGCTTTAATTACAGCTGGCCATGCCACTGTCACTAAGGTGCCTCGTTAGTACAGGTCCCATCACTGCCACAACACACTTTTTATGGACCCTGACGTAAGAGAGGGAGGAGGATACGAGGGCAAGGGGAAGCTGCTCTTCGAGTCAATCAATTGCTCTGTGTCTGTGATCTTTACTTTCTCTCCTTGTCTGTCTGTCTCCCCCTTTCTCTCTCCCTTCCTCTCTCTCTCTCCAATGTCAATGTCTACAGGCCACAGGAAGTGTTGTGATGTCTTTAAGGGTTTTGTTGTCAAGCAGAGTGCCAATCAACACACACACACATGTTTTGTGTTGATACCAGCTATGACTCACACCTAATTGGTACATAGCAAGTTAGACAATATATATGCACTAATGACGACTTTGGCATGCTCGCATGGACAGCCAACAATTTCCTTTTCCAGAATGGGATGGCATATTCCTCAGACAACTGCAGTAACTACAGCCTGGTGTCTGTGTGGATTATTTCCTGAGTGGTTGTCATGTCTATTGTATTCTGAATAAATGACTCATAGGAGTAACTGTCCTGTTGGCTTAGTGCCAGTTTGAGATGCGATTTAGACAGTGTTTTAAGGATCACCCCCCCCATCTCTTTGTCTCTTTCTCTCACTCTCTACACACAGAAATCAAAGCAGAGTGTATAGTTACTATGACTGCTGCAGCGATATTGTCTCTCCGTTCCTCCTCTTCTCTCCAATGATGTGGACGTCGATTAAAGCAGCCTCCCACACCTCTTTTATTCAGAGGAGTTGGGTTAAATGTGTAAGACACATTTCAGTTGAATGCATTTATTTGTGCAACTGACTAGGTAACTCATTTCCCTCTCTCTCTCTCTCTCTCTCTTTCTCTCTCTCTCTCTCTCTCTCTCTCTCTCTCTCTCTCTCTCTCTCTCTCTCTCTCTCTCTCTCTCATCTCCCCCTCTCTCTTTCTCTCCCTCCCTCCCTCTCTCCCCCTCTCTCTTTCTCTCCCTCCCTCTCCCTCTCCCCCCATCTACTTCCTGTCAATGCTTGCTCTATATGTTCATGAGAATCTTACCTTTCCACAGAGGGGTCATATTAGTGTGTATCCCACACTGACTTCAGACAGGTCCCAAGACGCTTGTTGGGGTTGTAGAGCACATCGTGTTCATGAGAGTCTCATCTTTCCATAATAGTTGTAGGCCAAACCGTTCAGATTCTACAGACGATTTTGTGATTTTTGGGATGTCTCATGGTTTGACAAACACCGCTCTAGCCCTGTCAACTTTCACCGCAGATGCAGAAGTGCAACATGGATCCAATAAAAAAAAACAGATTTTTTTTTGTTTAAACTGACAGATTTTTATGGGGATTTTGGTATTATGCTAATTAGATTTCCGCAGGGAACGGACATCGACTCCAGGGGGTCATTTAAGCTTTTCTCCCAATACGACTTGGGAAAGCATGGTCTTGGCTAGAGGGTTCCAGCTTTTGTCAAATTAATGTCAGATTTGATTTTTTGTAGCAGGTTAGGAGAAATTAAGCAGCAGGTTAGGAGAATTAGCATAGCAGGTTAGGGTAATTAGATTAAGGTAAAGGAAAGTGTTATGTTTAGCTAAATTGCAATAAATTCTTATTTTGACATTAATTTGACAAAAGCTGGATCCCTTCTAGCCATGACCGGAAAGCATGCAGTTTATTAGGCTACAAATGAAAAAAATTATGATGAACTTCACAGCCCACTGGGCAAAAACTGGTTGAATCAACATCATTTTCAGGTCAATTCATCATAAAAAAAATGTCAACGAGATAATGTTGAATCAACATGGAAAAATGTTGGGATTTGCAAAAAGTCATCAATATAAGGGAATTTCGTATTTTTTTCACCCAACTTTTAACCTAAATACAATGACAGGGTGGAATTTTCGGTTGATTTCACATTGAATTCACGTTAGTTGATAACTCAACCAAATGTAAATCAAAACTAGACGTTGAACTGAGTCTGCGATGAGCTTGATGCTCCTTTCCAATAAATATCGAGGGTCTTATTTTGGTAACATGATGATTGGTGCTTGGCTGCCATTTGACAAATAAAAATAATCTTGCTCTTTTGTCCATAATAATTTAATCATGTAGTAGGCTATACCTGCACTGTATCTGCTAGCTGTTAGCTAGAGCTGGGTTTCCCAAAGTTTTGATTATTTGAATCAGCTGTGTAGTGATAGGGCAAAAACCAAAAGGTCACCCAGAGGGTTCCCCAGGACTGACTTTGTGAAACCCTGCTAGAGCACGCTTGCCAAGACCAGAGTGGGTACATTCGCTATATAAGTCAACATTTGTTGTAACAAAACCATCAGTAGAGTTAAACATTTGATTAAAGCTTTGTATGGGAATTTAATGCAAAAGTAATGTTTATGTGCACTATGTCATCACGCACAGTCTTTTATTTTATTTATTTTTTATAAATGTTTTTATTTCACCTTTATTTAACCAGGTAGGTCAGTTGAGAACAAGTTCTCATTTGCAACTGCGACCTGGCCAAGACAAAGCAAAGTAGTGCGACAAAAACAACAACACAGAGTTACACAATAAACAAACATAGTCAAAAACACAATAGAAAATCTATATACAGAGTGCAAAATGTAGTGCAAAATGCAATAAGGTTAGGAGGTGGGACAATAAATAGACCATAGTGGTGAAATAAATTACAGATTATCATCATTAACACAGGAATGAAGGATGTGCAAATTATGATGTGCAAATAGAGATACTGGAGTGCAAGATTAGCGAAAAATATGGGGATGAGGTAGTAGTGTGGGCTATTTACAGAAGGGCTATGTACAGGTGCAG